>JAYJMF010000001.1:1635803-1662217 GCA_036873715.1 Salvia sclarea | reverse complement strand
TTTTCAGGCAGAAATTAAAGCTCATGTGCAATTCCAGAATCCGGGCAAAGTTCATGTCTTTATAGGCTAATATCCCTATTTGTAATCTACTATATATTTAATTTGCCATCTTACAAAACCATAAAGAGAGCATATGTCTTCAATCTCAAATCATAACAACGACAAGTTAAAGTCGAATCCAAGACTGGTAAGTTGTACTTTTCACAAATACTTTTGATATTTTGTATCAATTTTAATATGCATTATTGTGGAATATAAAATATATGTAGTGATATTTGTTTAGTATGCTTAACACTACGCCAGTTCAATCCATAATTATGCCTATATGGCTATACTTCCATTTGTATACAAAAAGTTTGTCATATTATTGGCATTGATGATGGTTTGTTACCTGCTCATTAATCATTGGATTTTCTAACCTTTTAACAAATTAACAAATTTGTTTTATTGAGTTCAAATATTTATTTATAGAAATTTTCCAGTTTGAATATAAATCATTAGTGGTATGAACAATGCATTGGGCAAATCAAACTCATCTTCAGGTAAGAGGGAAGGTGTTTGATGATGTTAATGTTTTATAATATTAATGTAAATTAAAAATATATATAGTTATAATTGAATACATGACTTTAAGATGTACATGGCCTTGTAGTAATTATTAGTTTTTGTAGAGATAAACTTTATTTTCTTTTCTAATGTAATGTTTATGTTTATACTACATCACAATTAACGACATATACCGAGAAAGAAAAAAGTTATACATGCGAAATAAACGTAGACGAAATGCAAGTGATATGAATAGAAAGTAAAATATTCTATCAAGATATAAATGTATATATTTTCCATCCCAAAGATATTGGGAGAATACATAGATAAAGCATGCATTTTGATTCATTTATATTGTTTGTTTATTTAGGTTCATCACTACATGAATTAAAAAAGGTTCCTAATTGCATTCGTTGTGGTGCTAGAAGATTTGAATACGAACATCCAACTTTTTGTTGCGATAATAGGAAAATTAAACTCGCATTTTCCGAATTACCTAATGAGTTGTATAAGTTGTTTACGAAGAAGCTATCAGTTTTCGCAGGAATATTCGTACATACAATCGTATATATACATACATACATACATACATACATACATACATACATACATACATACATACTCATTTACTTCGTTTCATGTAAAATTGGATAAAGAACTCGCATATGCAAGACGAGGACTGTATTCTTTTCAAGCAAGGAATTCCAGCATTTATCCCACAAAGTACAAGTCTTGATTTTTTTTCAACTATACTTTTACGATACCCAAACTGAGGTTGAGAATAGAATGAACATAATGCAAGATCAAAATATATCAGAAACAATTGTGAGGAAGCTCATGAAAATTTTGGAGGTGAACCCATATGCAAAATTCTTTCGAAGATTAAAATACTATTTTTCAATGGATTATGTTCATCTTCATATATCAAAAGATGTCAACTTAGATCAAAGAGTATACAATTCTCCACATGCAGATCAAGTTGCAACTATATGGGTTGAGGGAAATAATGAAAATATACCATTGAAGCGAGATATTGTAGTGCATGCTCATTCAGGTGAAAGGCACAGAATAAATCATTATTATGAATGTTATGACACATTATAATAACCACTTATTTTTCCAAGAGGCGAAATAGGCTGGCATCATAACATTCCAAAGATTAACACCCCGTCTTCAGTTAGAAACACAAGTTTTGATACTAGCTACTACATCTTTATCAAGAAACATATTTGTATGACAAAATTATCTCCGGTGAGGAAGAAGGTACGTCTACTAACTTTTTAAATTTATTATGATACTTAAGTACTTACTATATTTTTTGTTATTTTACCATAGAAAATGATGTTAAAATAATTAATTAGTCTTATTCATTTTTTGTATTATTACCCAGTATGTATTTGCACTTGATACCTAACATCGTCGTTCAACTCTAAAGCTTGAAATGTACAAACACAAAACATCTAACACATCTGAAAATACTTGCAATAATAAACTGACAAATAAAAACAACTGATTCTAAAATAAACTACCACCACAATGTAACAAATACAAGAATTCAATACATTAGAGAAATCAAAATATGGTGAGCCTAACAACAATAACAATAATAATTAAAAAAATCAACAAAAAATAAAATGCCCAAAAAATATTTAGAATAGCATTAGCACCAAGATGTATAAAATTTGTGGATGAGTCGATTTAGCCTCTAGAGTGGTCCATTGGAATTGTAGCAATTTGGCCACCCTTTTATACACGTATGTATTGTTGTGGCAAAGGTTGCTTTGTGTACACCATAATTGCAATTAAATTTAAAAATTAGAAAATGGTTTGTATTGCTTCGTGCATGATATATGATTTCACCTTATTTATATATTGATAGGAGATGGCACTATAATCTGAAGACCCATGCTTTAAACGCAGATAAGCATATTATCAAGACTTACCATAAACAAAACAAGAGAGCAGGAAAAAAAAAATCTTACCTGACACTAATCCATCCCTTCACAACTCTCTACAACTATTATCATCTTTACCAATATTGCTCTTACATTTGCATCAAAATGGGAAGAAGATTAACAAGATTAGCAGATTACTCACTGTACATGTACATATGTTACAACAATAAAGAAAGATCATGATGTTGTGTCATAGTTCTGAGTTTCACCCTGGTACTCAAATCGCATAGCAACAAAATGCTCTTTTAATTGGTTATCATTTTTCAGCAGAGAGATCACACATATAAATGCTTCTCTCTCACCCTCTCTTTCTCAGACACACACAACATAGATAACTTCGATCACGAAGTTAAGATCAATAAAGCAAGAGGACAAAGTTAGCAAACATCAATAAAAATTTATGAACCTAAAATCAAGTAATTCTGCTTACATAGGAACACAGTAACATGTTTAAGAGCCCCAGACCGAATTTGCTGCTCCAAGTACTAGATGGTGTAGCCAGAAGCGCAAACCATACTTATTTCTTATCTACAAAATAAATTTCTGACGCGGGTTAACATTTAGTCAGATTAGTTTCAAGAGGCAATAAAGAAAATGCAACTAATATCGGAGGTCTCTCGAAAGTTTACCATGGAGTTTATTTCTCCATAGTAATTATTTATTTATTTTGATATAAGATAAGAACCTTTTGTATCTACTTTTTGTAAAATTATAAATCTATTTTTAAAAGATATTATTATTAAATTCATAATTTATTAATTTTTTTATTTCTTGTATTTTTATATAGGTGTGAGGAGACAAAATATTAAGAATGTATCATGCAGAGAATATATTTGCTATAAGATACAAATTAGAAATTCAATGGCAGTCCTTACTATTATTTGTTGGAAGGTTATTTCAGCAACATGTAGTAGATATGTATATAAAATTGGAGACGACAAGACTAGATTTTTTTTTCCGCTAAAACCAATCAGATTTAAGAGCATAATTATATCAAGGAATTGTGAATAGTGTTGTTAATGGAGAATTAAGAGGGAATGAAGTTGACAAAAGAACTATTCTTCCTGCGACATTTATAGGGGGGCCAGAGATATGCGTCGTAGATATCTTGATGCGTTGGCATTAGTAAAAAGATTTGGGAAACGAGATTTATTTATAACAATGACTTCCAATCCAGAGTGGAAAGAAATACAAGAAGCATCATATGATGGTCCGACAACTCAAGATCGTTCGGACTTAATTTCGACCAAACTGCAAGACGTGAAAGACCAATTATTTAAGAGAGAGATTTTCGGACATGTAGCTGCAAATGTTGATGTAATTGAATTTCAAAAAAGAGGTTTACCGCATGGCCATATGTTGGTAATTTTTAAGTTAGAGTACGAGTTGAGTTCGAAAAGCGAAATAGACAAGTTTGTGAGTGCAGAATGTTAGAATTAAATCAATATATTCATGCTTTAAACACCATTACTCTATCACGATAAACCGAGAACATAAAACATAGCGGAAACACAAACCCGATGGCATAGTTGAGAATCGATACCGGTTGTGTTGACTTCTGATCTTTCAAGAAATACGGTTCTATCTCTGTAGGGTTTTCTCTGATAGGGTAGAAGAAAACTGAATGTAGTACCGTTTCCTGGGGACTAGATCCCTTATATATAAGCCTAATTAATTAGGTTATCCACTATTTATAATTTGGCCCCTCATCAATTATAAATACAACTTTTAGTATATACATAATATAATAGCAATATACATTAATATATATGTGCCCATAATTATTAGATTTATGTAACACATAACTTTCGGATCAAGAAAAAAATTCTGAGTTATTTGAATTGGTAAAAAAAACATATGATGCATAACCTTGTGGAGATAAGAATCCAAGTAGTCCTTGTATGATGAAAGGAAAATGCAAGTGTCATTATCCACGACCGTACTGTGAAGGCACACTACAAGGTAAAGATGGATATCCAGTTTATAGAAGGAGAAATAATGGATCAATTGGTACGTATTCGAAATTCAAACTTATATTGGGGTTTTTCTTAGAAATAATTGCTTGAAAATCGTAGATATTAATGTCTACCTTCTTAAATTGTATGATGAATAATAAGCACAAAAATTGCACAGATATTTGTGGAGTTTTAGTACAAGTGCAACAAAGTCAATTGATTTATATCAAAGGAATACTCAAGACTGTGAGGGAGATAACTATCATGAACAAAGAGTAAGTTGTGTATTTATTTATTTCTGAATTTCGTACTATCAAAACTTGCTTTAAAATACATTCTAATCAATTTTATTTCGTATTATTTACAGATCTCAAATTATAGAAATATCTCTTTGGAAAGATCTAAAACAAAATGAAGGAGATGAAATTCAACAAATATTAGGACAAAGACCAAGTATAGCAATTACACATGTGATTGCAAAAAGGAAATTAGGTATACGCTTCATGACCACGCTCAGGGAGAAAATCTGAATATTGTGGTCAATGCAATCCAAAAGATGGAAAACATGAATGTTGGATCAATTGACGAGTCAAGGTGTACTCAAGAGGAGGATAAGAAATCTTTGACGAAAGAGTCTAAACAATCTAAAGGAGGCCGAAAGGAAAAATCCAGTATCGAATTGCAGCCTTCTGAAGTGCGAGACAAGAAAAAGAGAAGAGTCACCAAAAAAAAGTTTGATGACTGCATTGAAATTACAAGTGATGATGATGATCAGCCATTGTGCAATATTATTTCGGCGGCCAAAAAGAACACAAAGAAAAGTTATTCGACCGTCAAAATCAGACAAGAAAAAATTTAAAATTCGTTTATATTCGTACCTTATTTGGTTTAGGATATTTTGCATATACATTTATTTTTTAACTTGGTTTTGTCGTATAGTATGAATAATAATTTCTTAAATTATAATTTATTAATTAGTATAATTAAAAATTTCATCTTTATAAAAAAAACTTGTTACACGTGCAACGCACGTGCTCACCGCTAGTTCAACAAAAAATGGAACATAGAAGAGCTCCATATACCAAAAAAGAACAAAAAACACATTTACTGAAGAATTGCAAGTGCAATGTATGATTCAAACTTCATTTTGGTTCATTAACAAGGGAAGAAGAACCCATTAGCATAGAAAGTTTTAGTTGATGCCTCAACTAGAAATCAACACTCAAACTTTGAAAGAAGATACTGCAGCATATATGATAAGAATTCCTCCTTCCACCATTCCCTTGGCTTCCTATTTTTCTGACTCTCCTTCCTCATTGTATCCTATCTAATGATGCCCGCCATTCTAGCTTCTTCAGCTCTGTTTTCACTCCTTCCTCGACTGAGCTTTTTGACATAATCCATTCCTTCTTCGGCCTCTCCTTAATGATCTCGCTTCCAATCCACTCCATTATGTTCATTTGCTGTCTACATATCCAGAAATCCTCCAAAATGTATCAAGATAATAACTTTAACAACCCACACGATCATCTTCACTTCGTTGTAGAAATTTGCTGCTCTGTGTTTGTTGTTGAACAACAGCCTTTTCACTGCTATCTCCCTAGCTACCATCTCGCAAAACCCCCTCCACCAACATTTTTAGAATATCATCAACTTCCACTAAGTTAATTCTGAATAGTACTGACTAACCTTATATACAGAGCCGAAACCGCCTTCCCCTAGTTTGTTGGCCTCACTGAAACACCCAGTGGATTTCTCTAGAGTTGAATATTTGAAGTTCAAGCTGCTGTCGCTCAGGCTTTTCACATACTTCCCTGCATCACTACAACCTGTAATCATACACCACTCAAATAATGAAATACCAATCCAAGACCTCTTTGTTTTCTATTCGTGTTAACAAAGTCGAACTTCTTAGATCTCACCTCTTCAGCTCTGTTTTCACTTCTTCCTTGATCCAGCAGTTTGCGAGAGCATAAGCCGTCTGATTGGCCGCGGCCTCACCTGCCGCCCGGCCATACCCACCGCCACTCAGCAGCCGCAGAAACCGAGCTGAAAATGGATAAACTGTATGTAAAACAAAGATAATCATCATGCTTGGTTTCCCGGAACGCATAATCAGGATTTAATATAATATATAAACTGAAGGTAATCATGCTCAATAGGGACAGCCTAACTATGTTCATATCCTCCATTTTACAAAATTTCTAATCACTCAACTATCACAGTTTCTAGATGCTCATACAACAACATTTCAAACAACGAATACAAAATGCCGAAGCTGCCGCAACCTCAAATAGTAAATCAGATTCTTGAATAAAACATTCCAAGAAACAAAGCGACGCTACATATCTGCTAGCTCCACCAATAATCTGCAATGAAGAACACTAGCATGCAGTAGAACACCAAAATTTCCAAGTAAATTACACGAAGATGAGTTCCCCTAATCATTTCATCCATTTTAGTCAATTTGTCGGCCAAGAAAAGCAACAATGAGTTCTTGATGATGATAATAATAATAACCAGAAAAAAGAAAAAGAAGAAAAAACACGAATTCAGTTGCTCTATGAACCATAAATCGAATAAATAAAAAAGTAAGAAAAAGTTCTCAAATTCTCACCAAGTTTAATGGAACAATGATTTCGGTGGAACTGAGAGCTGTTAAAAATCCCAAAATCGCAAAAAACCCTAGTAGATCGTGAATGCCCCCTTCACAGATGCTCTCGTATATGGTTCGTCGATTAAAAAATGATGAGAAATAGAGGAAGCATCCACCATACACAAATCGAACGAAGGGGCACTGTTCGAATCGAACAAGTTATTCGGGGGGAGGGGGGGGGGTGAGGGTCAGAATTGTATTTGGGGTGTAATAGTGGATTGATGGCCGCGCCCTTATCTTGTGACGGGATCAGTATTATTATTTGGCAATACTATATTAATAGTATGGGGTTTAAAGGCCATACTATTACCCTAAGACGTAAATGGATTTCCCGGTTACAAGCTAACAGTGAAACTAATGCAGAAATGAGCCTAGATTACAACATCAAAGATATAAGACTATATTTCAACAAGGTTTTACATAGGCAAAAAATGTAGTTTTTGGTATCTATTAAAGAATAACCCTTCGAAAAGGGCTCACACTCAATAATCTCGATTTAAAGCTTTAGCGAGACGGTAGCTCCAACTCGAGGCACTGCTTGTCTTTCCAAGGCTCAAACGATCCTTCACGGGTCAAATTCTGAAAAATGTGTACCAACTCAAGTTCAGACTATGTCATGCTCAAAACGGAGCGAAAACCAACTTCCACAACGACAAAACTATACAGAAACAGCATACAACGAGTTCCAAACCATTTTAACGAGTTCAGATGATTTCTAAAGGCATCTGAGGCCTCAAGTTCGTGTATATGTATCTATGTGCTACACAGATTTCCTATGAATTTAATAAGAACTAAGATGGCAATCAAATTTAAAGTAAGTTTTCTGAACTTAAATATGATCAATCTAAGAAAATATATAAACTATCATGATTGTTTCGACAAGTATATGTGAAGAAAGACAGAATGCGAAAAAATATATATTCACCAACCTGAAGCCAAAACAAGAATCCACGAACGATGATCAGCAATTTATCCCGTTTATAACGGTATCTTGTGAGTTTCCTTTGCACACCTGCATTCAACGAAGTATCCATCAGATAATGTGTGTGCGCCCAAGAATCTATTCACTGACCAAAATCGTGTATTTTAGGCACATTAGGATTGTGAATCTAAATTGCCAATCGAGCTCACCAATAGGATAGCCATTTTCCGCAAATGGCTAAATTTTTTTACATCAAAATGAGTTGGAAATAATGTTGTCCACCAATAAAATTGTTGCCCTCAAGGAAAATCATGTTGTTGTTTTTGTGTAAAGATGAATATTATGCAGAAAACGATTTATTGAAAAATAAATGATTTCCGACCCTACAGAATCTTCAACTGACCTGGATGGTAATCGAGGTAGGATCCATCCCGGATTACCTCTCGAGACTTTTTGTACTCCTCTTTGTCATATGGCTTTTTGAGGACCTCGAAGAGCTCCCTCCTAAATTCACTATCAACTGCCCTTGGACACTCTTCACCGGCCATCTGCTTACACGTCAAAAGGCACAACATTCGATTGATACATAACGAAAATTAAAAACAGAAACACAAACTCAAGCAAAAGGGAGCAATTGTGTTTAAGAAATACGTACGCTGCTATGATATTTCTTCGAACAAACAAAGCCGCCGGCTATTTCTTTCTTAGCAACCTTATCGCCGTCCAGTATTATCAATTCTGGACCGATTTTACTGCTACCTTCTCCTTCCACACACTTTTCACCGCTATTATCTGCCAACGAGCGTTTAGCACGCTTTGCATTTCTCATTTGGCTGTCGACTCCTTTCATAGGCAGACGAGTTTCCACATAGTGCTCAGTCTCCTTCTTCACAGCAGAACTCACAAAAGCAGCCTTCTTACTCGAACACGCATCAACTCCTCGAGCAGCTTTCACTGATTCTGTTTTGACACGTGCCACATGTTTCTCACGTAACGGAGTTCGACCACCATCTCGATGATCACCTCTTGCCCCCAATTTATTCTTCGAGCCACGAGGCCGCCCACGTCCACGGCCCTTAATAGTCTTCTCGTTTTCCCTTTTCACCTCTATCTTCTTCTCGGCCTCGTCGTGCTCTTCTTTGACCTTTGACATTAAAACTGGCTGAGCACGAGCAACACGGGCTTTTTGAGACTGCATCTGCCGGCTTTTTGCTTTAACCCTTTTCTGATGCAAACGGACGTTGCTTAATGGGACCCGTGGCTTGCTGTCCTCACTAACTCGAGCTTTACCACAATCACCACGTTGGCCTGTGAAGCTAGATTTCCTCTTCCTATTCTCAGGTGCACCGGGCGTTTTCCTCGGTCCAACGACACCATCTGTCTCATTTTTCACCTCGCGTGGACACGGCTTCTCGTCTACAGTTAGAATGTCTAAGATTATCTTCTTGTAGACCTCATCCATGGCACCTTTCCCCTCCAAGTATCTTAACAGCTCCTCGCCATTAGGTTTCTTCGCTAGTTTTGCTCTAGCACGTCGATGATCGAAAGTAGCATCAAGGGGAGCTAAATATCGATGACTGTCATAGCTTTCAAATGCCATAATCACTCCCAAATCAATCTAACAACAATCCCTCAGCTACCAATCTCAGAAGATGCTGAATGCCTTTTTCAGAATCAACAACACCAAGAACACATATATAAGGGGGTAAAAATCGAATCTTTAATATGAATGAACAATCATTTAACTGGTAACTATCAAAAATTGGAACTGAACAACTGAACATTCAAAATCAAATCTTTACGCCAACTTCGCACACACAATTCTATATATGTTAACAATTCATGGACCTGTCAGAACAACTCCCTTCCAAAACTAAATGTCACCCCAAAATTTTCGATTTAAATATCAATGATTAAAAAAATACAGAGATAGAATGTAAGTGAAATGACATGTGATTATATCTATCTGCCGAGTTGCGAAAAAAGCATGAAATTTAACCTGAGAAGATGGCTTCTAATCGCAACCAAGAGAAAGGTTTCTTCAAATCTCTGAGCAAAGAACGGCTGAGGTTTTGTTTTCCTTTTCCGGTTGTTGAATTTTGTCTTAAGAGATTGGCATTGTGTGTGTAGAGTTGGAGCGGTTGAGTGAGTTCTCGCTTTAATTAATGCAATGAAATGAGAATCTTTGCATTTTCGTAAATTTAATGTGAATATTTGATTGTATTAATTGCATTTCCAACTCCTGAAAATAATACTAGTATCCATATTAAAATTATTTTTATAATTTAATTTGAATCTTCATCCAAGGCCCTTCATAATATGCATCAGGATTATTCTTTATCAGGATAATTTAGTTTAATGTGAATATATTTATAATTTAATTTCGAATGGTTTCTTTATCAGGTTTTAATATTGGCAGTTCGCGTTCTAATATGCATCATCACTTCACTAATGCAGTAGTCTATAATTTAACTTTTTAAGTTGACCGATATATACTTTAGCCTAGCTTTCTTTGATGATGAATGAAAGTTTGCGAGTTTATTGGGTTAAATAAAAAGAATATTCCGAAAAAAGAAGCTAATTGGGACATACATGATAATGTTGAATTATAATTTTTTGAAATAACTCAATATTTTTGGCTCTTTTTTAACATCTTTATTAATCACCTAATTTTAAAACTGTAATTGGATCAGCAAAACTCATTTAATTTATACATATAATACATCATTTTATTTACACTCAAATCATTATTAAATCTATACAATATTTACTTTATTTAAAAATAATTAATTTAAAAGTAGAATTCAAGTGAGATCATATTTCCGCTTACAACACACAATTAAATTATTAAAATACATGCCTAAATTAAATTGGTAAAATATTGGTGGATATATTAAGTACTATAATGAGTAAAATGTATAAAATAAAAATATATAATTTTAATATTATTTTGCATTATTTTTTAATTTTATAATAAAAAAGAGATGAGTTAACAATATTGGTAGTTGTTAGAAGTTAAGAAGCTAGTTCACCAAAAATCCAATGGCCAATACTCTAAGAGTATATCACCAAATTCGTTCTCAAAGAAAATCGAACCCGAATCTTCTACTAAGGAAGGAATCCGTGGCCAGTGGGCTAACCCCTGGTTATGCACGAGCGTAATTTTTCTATATGAGAATTTATTTTTTGAAAAAACAAAGCAAGTTTTTTGTTCCTCAAGAAGCGGCGTGGCCGAATTCAAGAGAACCCAAAACCCCTGAAGAAATTTGGGTAGAAGATAGTGAAGATGAAGATGACCTGGAAGAAAAACGTAAACGACAGCAAGAACAAGACCAGAAAACGCCCAATTTCTTCCAATCCAAATCTTCCGTTTGAAGATGTTAATTCCAGTTCCGACGCCAACTCTGCAGCAGAGCCCTTGAACGAAGGCGAATTGCTCGGAAACGGCGGCCGATCAGATAAGAAAACAACGATTAGTGATGAGGAAGCTGAGGAAAGGAGGATTCTTGCTGGAGAATTTGAAGCTCAAGGAAATAATCTTGCTGAGGTAATTTTAATTTTCCTTTTTTTTCTGGTGGATAGTGTGATGCTTCTTAGGATTGTTGAATTCAGTATTTTGATGTATGGATGATGAAAACAATGATATTTGAGGTAGTTTTGATTTAAATGGATAATTTATTGATGCCATCTATATATGAAAATTCAGTTGGTTGATGCATGAAAATTGGAATGAGTGATAATCTGATAACTTAATATAATGAATTAGAACTCCGGTTGTGCTTTCAAAAGAGAGAGTTGAGGTGACCTTGCAGACAGCAGATATGAGTGAATAGCTTAAATTTTCTGCAGGTTGTCTGCTTAGTTCTTGTTGATGGCAGAATTAGAAGGAAAAACTATTTGATGCCATCAATTGGTGCCTTGTAGTAAACGCATTGCATTTTCGTATTGCCAAGTGTTTATTTCTATGTAGAAGAATTGAAGCATTCGTTGGCTATCTAGAAATGTATGAATGAGTTGATTATCCTTATGGTAGTATCACGTGCTTTCTCATTCGGACCCTTGACTTATACATTTCGGCTTCTGTGGGCAGTTTGGCATAGAAAGCGAACTATTTTTGATAATTTTGCACATGGTTGTTGTAGTCCCATTCTTTATGTCATTGAAAATAGCCACTGTGGCACTAAGACGATTACTTAAGAAGTTGGACGAGAGCATTGCATGACTAAATGAGGAGCCTCTGCTCTCATACATGACTAAGCTATGATTGGTTACTACGAAGAGCTTATCTCTCAGGGAAAAAAGGAAAAAAGTGAGAAAGAGTTAATATTGTTGTGACTGAATTCTGTAGTTGGATAGGGTTCTTTCTTAACTTTTGTTTTGGGTGTTCTTGGAAAAGGTTCATGGTTGTTAAGTGGAATGAGAAATTTTGTGGAAGTACCAATTTGTTATTGCTTAAATGGGTTGATTCTGTCAACCATTTTATGGTTTAAATGTTTTATCACATGTTTGTATAGTATGTTCTTTGTACAGCATGGTGCTTTTTCAACATCCTTTAGTGGTTATATGGGCTAAGTTGCTCAATGGATTCTGTTTACTCACTTTCCTTTTTCTGAAGGAGGGAAAATACCGCGAAGCGCTTGTGAAATGGGAAGCTGCGATAACTTTGATGCCTGAGAAAGCTATTTTGCACGAACAGAAAGCTCAGGTTCTACTTGAACTTGGAGAAGCATGGAATGCTTTGAAGGCTGCAACTCGTACGTCCTCTTTCCACCCCTTGCGCGTCCACTTCTTCTTTTTGGTTCCATCATCAGCATCAAGGCATACAACCAGAGTCTAATATTCTCTGGCATAAAAATATTTGGCGTCCTCATTTGGTCAAGTTAACTTACTTTAAGGGATGCATCGGTTAAAACCAGTGCTTCTTTTTCTTACAACTTTGTTGTAATACATTCATTTCACGTCTAACTTGTGCTTTGCTCGTGGTTCAAGGAGCTATGGAATTGGACCCGAGATGGGCTGAGGTAAGGTTTCTGCTCTATCGATCTGCCTTTGTATGTAGTTTCCTTTGATTGATCTCGCCGAGATGACAAGGTAAGATACCTTAGTCTTCAATGATGATTTAGCAAATAATGGAGCCAATCTCTCAATCACATTTCAATGATAGATATATCCAACATTACATTATAGAAGGGTACAATTCAAAGAAAAGTTTCAATTTCTGTATAAATGGCTATTGCAAAATATTCATTTTTTGGGATTATATGATTCATTTTAGCTATGTTGGTGTTACATATGTTTGGCATTTGAAATATAACTTTTCGAGTTACACAGTCTTTTATTGCCTAACATTATGCAGATATGTTACAGTTTCGAGCTTTTACTTTTTTCATGACTTGAACTTGGTAGGCATGGATTACTCTGGGAAGAGCCCAGTTAAACTTTGGCGAGCCTGATCTCGCCATTGAATCTTTTGACAAAGCTTTGGCGATTAAGGTACAACTTAGAAACTTCTTATTACCACCTTATCTTCTTCAGTGTCATATTCCCAAAATGGTTCTTGATGATTTCAGTAAGGTTTTGTAACGTATCAATCGCAGTTGCATCGAGCCATTCCCTCTATTCTCTTTCTTCTTTGCCCAGTAAAGTTTTTCTGTGAAATGCAGCCTGATTCCGCAGAGGCGAAAGAGGATAGGCAAGCTGCATCACACCATGTGCAGAGGAGAAAGCAGCTTCAGTCAACAGGTTTGAGCTCGACTGAAAATCGTTTTCTCGTTGGAGATCAAGGCTGAAAAGCCTCGTCGGCCTTCCCTTGACGCCGCTGCTTAGGTGTACATGTAGATATGTTGGGATTTTGCTCTACTTTCATTCTCTGATTCTGGGCATGTATAATGCTATTAGATTAGATTATATTACAACAATTTCTCAGAATGTCCAATTAAAGAAGCTAACAAAACATTTTAAAGAAGTTTCAATTATTCTTTGACCAAATTAGTTAGGATGTCCAATTAATGAAGCAACGAGACAAACCTTCCTATTTCTTTTTTAATAACCAGATTCTTTAAAAAGATAATAGAGTTGCTCAATTTTGTTTACTACCGAAAAATGATATTTTAGAAAGAGTTATTGGCCTATAAACTTGCATCAAATTTTTGTTTTGCATACAAACTTTAAAATATGCCTTAAAATATGCCTGTAAATTATTGAACTATTGATTTTTTCTCATTTTGCTACCGATCAAGATTTCGCTTTATGTAATATGACATAGAACACTAAAAAGTTGACATGGCATAATTAAAATGCGTCGCACCAACAAGGAACGACGTCGTTCTTTGCAATTTTAGGTTTGTTATTTTAAACTGAAATTTTGATTGGTAGTAAAATGAGCTAAATTAGTACTAGTTCGGTAATTTACAAGCGGATTTTAAAATTAGTAATGCAAAACGAGAATTTCATAAAAAGTTAATAATTTACAAGCCAATAGCCCTTTTAGAAATTAGAATGTACGTGAAAAAGATTTGATTTTTCATCATGTGGGTTCGAATCTAAAGTAACAATAATTGGATCGAACTCATTGATGATATAAGGAGTTACGAAAATTAAATTATCATCATTTCAATTTTCAAGTCAAATCTAAATTAATGATTAAATCGAACTCATAATACATGATATAACAAGCTACCTAAATCGAAATTTCATCATATAGTAACGCTTTTGCATCACAACATATTCGTACATAATAATTGATCGACTCGTGAGTTGTGAGATTCCAAAAATCTAAAATTTAGCAAATTTGATATGCTCTTCAATTCCAAGTAAAATCGCGCGAGCCTTTCCCAACTAAAAGCGTCTTTTCCACGACGCCAATAATTAACCCCCCCCCCCCATATAAAAAGGCCCACGAAAAGCACCAAAAAGGCACTCTACTACTTCAGACTTCACAGTAGGAAACTACTTAATTAAAAAAAAATCCAAAACACACACACACACACACACAATGCGGCGGAACCACCAGCGCAGGCGGCGGTTCTCCTCCGATTCCGACGTCGATTTCGGCGAGGAGGACGACGAGGAAGACGAGGTGTCGGACGCCGACGACGCGTCGTCCTCCGCCGCGGCGCGGCGGCGGAGGAGGATGAAGTGCTTGTCGTGCAAGGAGGACTACGGCGATCGCAACGCCGGCACTTGCCGCGAGTGCTACGAAGAGGCCGGCGAGACGGAGGAGGAGCTCAAGCGTGAGATCGAGGAACTCAAATCCAAGGTCAATTTCCTCCGCCTCCTCTGCTCCAGCCCAAACTCCGTAACTAGGGCCAACACCCCCTGCTTCTCCGACGTCGTTTTGGTTGCCTGCGGCTCGCCGGATTCCCCCGATATCTCCTGCAACTCCCCCTCCATCCCCGCCCATCGCGCCGTATTGGTACACACTCTTCTCTCCTAAATTAGGTATAATCGAATTCAGTTTATTGCTCAGCAACTTCCCCTGCATAATCGCTGCTGCATTAGGTTAGGGTAGGTTAATCGATTTTCCCCAATTTCTGTGAGCACAAAGCATAAATTCGTGAATTGATTGGATAATCGATGGGTGCAGACGAGCCGATCGCCGGTTTTTAGGGCAATGCTGGAGAACGAGATGGAGGAGAGCCTGAGCGGGACGATCAAGATGAACGACGTGTCGTACGACGCGCTGCGAGCGTTCGTGAACTATCTGTACACGGCGGAGGCGTGCCTCGACGAGCACATGGCCTGCGATCTCTTGGTGTTGGCGGAGAAATACCAAGTGAAGCATCTCAAGACCTACTGCCAGAAGTATCTTATGTCTCGGCTCAACTGGGAGAATTCCCTCCCTTACTACGCCTTCGCCCACCAGCACGGCGCCAAGACCCTCCTCGACGCCGCCCTCTCCCTCATCCTCGACCACATGGACAAGGTCACCAAGCTCGAGGAGTACACCGAGCTCGTAGACAAGGACCCCCGCGTCGTCGTCGACATCTATGAGGCCTACCTCTCCAAGCAGGTCAACACTGCTGCTGCTGCTGCAACTAAGGATTCCACATCCAAGGCACCTTCATAAGCTAGGTCTTGATTCTTGTGATTTCAATTCAATTGAATTGCAATAACACTTTTCATTCAACATGTTGGGAAGAATTCTCTCTGTGTTTTGGTAGTATTTTGTGCTGAGACAAGCTTACATTTAGGTATATATAATGATGCTATTATGCTTTATGCATATTCCCTTTGCCTAGTTATGCAAAAATGAAAATGTGTACATTTGATTTGATGATATCCTACAATCGCTTCTCAGAAGCTAAAAGCCTCCAGTTTGAATGAGGCCCCTCTCCGGAGTCGAACACGAATGACACCCATCCTACTGCTTTCGCGATCTCTTCGAGTTGCTCGATCACAGCAGTGGTGTCGCGTATGTAGACACGCCCGCCTGGTCTCAGGATCCGGTCCATCTCCAGCATTATGGTCGTTAGGTTACATCTGGGACGAAAATTAAACAATACATGAATGTTATTGATTGAGAGGTATGAACGAATCGAGTGTTTGAAAGCTGCTTACCTCCTCTGTTCTATAGAGAAGAGGCCTATTGCATTCAGCAGATCGTATGTTCTTGGGTAAGTGTCGAACGGCTCACACCTGCGCAGATGTTGGATGTGAAAATCGGGTATTACATAGATAGAAATGCAGTCAGTTATACGTACCAGTCGTGCATAACGCCTATGAAACCACGGTCGTATATCACGGGGAGCGTGTTAGGGCCGCTAACGGGAACAACGTTCATCACCCAACTATCAAACTGGAAATCGTGCAAAGCTGCCGCATATCTACATTGCACAACTACGTCAAATCAAGTTGGTCCCAACTGAAATGTTTTGAGAGAGAAAGAGAGACGATTACCCTCCGTATCCAGCTTTCATGTCCATCACGTTGCGCAGATTCTTCTCATTGAGATGAAAAGCGCCAACGTATCCTCTTACGATATCATTCCGATATCCCGAATCTGCTTTGTACAGTTCCTTCCTAGACGTCTGCGCGTCCATCGGTATGGTGAATAGCCTGTCCGGTGGAGTGTGGATGCGGGCAGGCCAGTCGGTAGTGTTAGTTCCGTACCCATTTTCAGGTAGACGCGTGATGCAAGCCTTCACATCTGCGCACCTGTCGTAGAAACATTTCCATCGATGCTAAACATAAGTTGTAACTCAAACTAGAAGGCGAGACTCTCAGACGAAATACCATATATCTTCTGGATCATCGTCTGTGTTGCACAGCAACGGCTCTACACTGGGATCGCGACCAAGATAGCAACTATTGTTTAGAGGCTTCTGCCAAATGGCAATGTACTCTTCCTTATTCACTAGTTCCCAACAAATGTTGTTGGTGAGATCCTCCATTTCTGTGAAAAACATAAGATCAATCAAGGGAGGTGTTTTCTTGATTCTTGGAAGGCATATGACATCGGTTACCTACCTCTCCACTGGTCGCCAAGTTCATCCTCGTACTTGTAAACGGGCTCCGCTTCCCACACGAAGTATCCTCCGCCTCTAAGCAGCCGATTCGCCTCAAGAAGCAAAATCCCACCTTAATCAAAACAAACACACAACATTGGTCCCAACCACATTCGCTCGCCCTCTCAACAACAAGAGTAGGTAACACAGAGAGAGAAGCATACCATCGACAGTCCAATTAACACCACACCTAGAACAATGAATGAGATCGAACGCTTGGCTAGGGTAAGGCAACCGGCGCCTCCCAAATGTAGCCAGCATGGCGGGTACGCCTCTCTCTAGGGCAACCTGGATCTGGTTCTGATGAACATCTTTTTTCACAGCTATTGAAAGAGTTGTCACGTTCCGTTCCAGTAGGTAGGCCCCGAAATCCGCCATCCTGGAGCCGACATCTAAAGCAACTCGTGTGTGTCGGCCAAATGCAATCTCAGGAACCATCTATATATATATCACATGCCTCCAAAGATCAAATTAACAGAAACCTAAACCCAAATCAAGAGAATAAAGATGAAACAAACCTTGGATATCTGATCCAAGTATTTATCCGTGCCACGGATGAACTGAGGTCCATATCCTGGAAATACAAGTTTGTCGCCTTTTCTTACTACTGCATTTTCGCTTCCTCTATCCAGACGAGTACGAGGTACATTACCAAACCAGACCTGCACTAACGTTACAATATCTTGATTCAACTTATTAGATAGATTGGATAAAATTCAATCCTCCAAATTAGGAACAATCTCATTGCAGTCTAAGATATCACTACAAGCTAGTAATTCACCATTTCTTGATGTCTTGAATAGACCACTCACAAATCTTGTAATTTCTTATCATTACTTCAAGAATTGTGATCCTCATCTACTAATTGACACACTATTGTCACTATGATGCATCAATTGCTATTACAGACTTGAATTCAAGAAAACCAGCTCAAAAACCCAAATCCCACAAGAATCTGCAAAAAAAAGCAAAACCAACAAGATTGAAAAACAAAAATTCAAGAAAGCTGTACCTCTTCCCTGCTCTTGGGCCATGGAATGTGAAGCTTGTACCCTTTAGGCCTCGGCACCACACAATCCAATCCTTTCCCCTTAAATCCAAAATCACTATCCACATTGTCCAAACAAGGAACATAATCACTCATCTTCATCTCACAAATCCTAAATTTCTCAACTTTAATCACTCCCATCTCCACACTTCCCCCCTCATCACTACTGTTGCCAACCACCACAATGCTCTCAATCAGCCCTTCATCAAATTCCCCAATTACAAAATCCTCCGTCATGATTCCCAGCTCATTTATGATCCCAGTTCTCTCCAGCACCGGCCTCTCCACCACCGCCGCTGCCACCGCCTGCGGCGGCGGCGGCGGGGCTAAATTGGCGCTCGAGTGAGTGGTATTGAAGAAAGAAAGCTGCTGATTTTGGGGTGTGGGAGCGGTGGAGAAATATTTGAATATGAAGAAGAGGGAGAAGGAGAGGAGCGAAAAAGATACGATCTTTATAAATGTTGGGGCGTTTGTGGGGGATGATGATGAGCTTGTGTTCATGGCTTTCATTTTTTGAGTGATTGTGTGTGTGTGTGTGCGCGCGTGTGGATTTTGTTGATGCAGAGAAATGGCAGAATGAGAAAAGGGGGATTTGAGATTCTTTTGCTGAATTACACGTCTCTACCTGAAATGGTGAAATGGTTTAATTCACAGCCAAAAAGCGGCGACACCTAAATCCCAAACCAGTTTCTTTGTCTGAAACTAATACCAATCTCTTTTAAAACAAGGTATTTTTATTACAAATCATGTTTTGGTATTATTATGGCTTTATATATTCTTTTACCAGATTTTATGACTTTTTATTGGTAATATTAGTTATAGACTCAAATGGAATGAAATAAATAGTAAATGTACATTTTATGATTTGATTGGTCAATACTGTGGGAACCTTCAAAGTAGTTATTCTTCATAAGCTACGTAAAATCAATAATTAAATATAAAACAATTAGTGAAATGTGAAGCTCGAAATTGATTAAAATGTTTACTATATTACAATTTACAATCATGTTTTGGTATTATGACTTTATATATTCTTTTAGCAGATTTTATGACTTTTTATTGGTAATAGTATTAGTTATAGACTCTAATCGAAAGAAATAAATAGTACTCGTACTATATTTATATTGTTGTCGTATATGTACATTTTTATCATAAGCTACGTAAAATTTATAATTAAATTAAAAACTATAAAGTGAAATGTGAAACTCGAAATTGATTAAAATGTAAATAGGTTTTTCAAGCTACTTTTACGGTAAAGCTAATTAAGAAATTTGTTTGTTTTGGTAGTGGCTGCTGTTTAGCACAACTACACAAGCAATGAATTGAGGTTCGTGCATGAATTTGTTTGCCGCAAAGAAAAAGAAAAAGCGTCTACTTTGGCGGAGCCTACGGTTCTCTGCAGTTTCAACTAAATATCTTGGCTAAACTTACTAGTGTTTAGCGACTTTAGTGAGGAAATGGACACACTGCAGAAGGGAGTACTGGAGGGGCATTGGGCCGTTTACGTTACGACTTTATTGCTCTTAAAATAATTGCATCGAAATTTCATGTAATAATGAAACAACATAAATTAATTGCATTTGCCAATGGAGCAGGAAAAACTAGTATTATAATCGCCACACCGACTAATTAATTATATAAAAACAGAGTTACATGACTAATGGGGTAAGAAATCACTTAATACAGTCAAACATTGCTATTCTATAACGAAAAAAATGTTTATTATATAAGTTGTATAAAATCCTAATGAATGAGTACATAAATAAGTTATGATTCAACAATGTGATACGAGGTTGAATAACAAAAGTTGATCTTTCAGTCTCAACCATTCATGCATAAAAGCACTCTATTTTATGACCACCGAAAATAGATTGGTGGTAATTTAGCAAATGTCATATTATAATTATCGAAAACGGTCAGAGCTGCTTCAGTAATCATACACAAAGCCTCAAGTTCTTCATGTTGCTTATGACAAACTTTTTGATGCTCTTATGGTTGGTTATTTTTGTGCTGGAAGAGTATATATATATATATATGTAAGGTATTACTATTTCCTTACTTCTGCCGGCATACATTTTGAAATAGATCTAATGGTTTGGATATGTTTTAAAATCTTCGTCTAAAATTATACCAACTAAAATTATAATCTAGTTAAATAACTTGTAGGTTAAAATCCATGATCATATTGTAGATATATGTATATATATAATATAATTTTACATAATTATCCTTAAAAATAATATTTGTAATAAGGATAAACTATGCAAATTCATATTTTGTGAAATTCAAACTTTTATTATTAGTATAGATATGAATTTATTCTTAACTTCTTCCTCCTTTTTCTCATACTAATTTAGGAAATAAAAAATAAATGCTTCTTGTGCTTTCATAAATTTTTGTATAAAAAGGAAAAATAAAATAAAATTGGAAACCTCACGAATGAGTTGTCTTTATCGATGCAGTTAATGTAGTTGACTATATATCAAGTGCATCGATATAGTCAACTCATTCTTGATAGTCAACTACATTAATTAAGTGCATCGACAAAAACAATTCATTCTTGATAAGTGAGCCAAACCATGGTCCCCAATTTTTATTTTTTTTAAAAAAAGAGTATAAAATGCTTTACATTAATTTTATCATGTAAATTAGAGGACACATCTACTGTGGATTGGAGGGGTTTGCAATTTGCATTGCATAGAGTTGCAAATATAGGTTGGCAAAAAATCACACTAGGTTTTTTGCATATAATATGTTGGGGCATTGGCTGAAAACTTGGCAATTGAACAAAGGAAGCAGTTGAAAGCATAATTAGCTAGTTTTTCCCCCTTTCGAAATGCATTTCATATCACAATTATCCAATTCATGTTGAACTAAATTTTCTATAATTCTTCCAATCCTAAGAAAACTAAACACCACACCACCTATGCTATAAAAGAGAGAGAGAAGAAGTTGGTACAAGATTGAAGAATCCCATACATATCCAAGTAAGTTATGATCTTCTTCAACGAAACATACAAACTATTTGTGTGATGATCACATTCTCATCTCCCACAACATCTACACCGGTTTCGTGCAGATCAAAAGCTTCCAATCCGAATAAGGCCCCTCTTCCGTGTCGAACAAGACCACACTCCATCCCATCGTCTCTGCAATCTCCCGAATCTCGTAGATCACAGCAGTGGTATCGCGTATATAAGCACGACCACCGGGCCTCAGGATCCGATCCATCTCCACCACGACGTTTGTCAAATCACATCTACACACATAGATACATCAACATATGGAACATTTTGGAATTAGTTAGTTACACAACAAATTAAATATGTACCTTCTCTTTTCAACAGAGAAAAGGCCGGCGGCATTCAGCAGATCATAGGTTCTAGGGTACGTCTCGAACGGCTCACACCAATCGTGCATCACTCCTATGAGGCCACGCTCGTATATCACGGGCAGCGTGTTTGGACCACTCACCGGGACAACATTCATCACCCAGCTATTAGCACCGGATTCGAGCAGAGCTGCTGCAAACCTACCATTTTCAGAAAAAATAAACAAAACGTCTCATTCCAAACGCGTTTTTTGAAAGAGGATGGATGGAGATGTTTAATTACCCGCCATATCCAGCTCTCATGTCCATCACATTGCATATCTTCGCCTCGTTTATCTTGAAAACGTTAACATATCCATCCACAATAGCATTGTTATATATGGAATCTGCTCCGTATAGTTGCTTCCTCGATACATCAGAATCCGTTATAATCCTAAAGAGCCTGCTCGGTAGATTGTGGAGGCGTGCAGGCCAGCTGGTGATGTTTCCATCCTCAGGTAGACGAGCTATGCATTTCTTCGTCTTCACATGCCTGCAGACAACCAAATGCAGCCAAGTTTTTCTTGTAAAAAGTTTCTTTATTCTGCAGAGATTGAACAAGGCTAAGATTGTAGTAAATACCATATATCATCTGGATTGTCGTCGTTGTCACAAAGCGAAGGCCGTGAATTTGGATCACGGTCGAGATAACAGCTATTGTTTGAAGGCTTCTGCCAAATAGCAATGTAGCCTTCCTTGTTCACTAGCTCCCAGCAAAGGTTTCTACTAAGATCCTCCATTTCTGTCAAGAGACAACATCAAGAAAGAGATTTATGAGATTATACGTGTCGTTCCTAAATAATTAATCGTAGAGACGAGATAAGCTACCTCTCCATTGTTCTCCTAGTTTTCCTTCATACTTATAAACAGCCTCTGCTTCCCAAATGAAGTATCCTCCACCTCTAAGGATCCGATTTGCCTCAAGAATCAAAGCCCCATCTTCAAAATCGACGAAAAATTCTTTTACTTTAGCCTTACACATTTATTGATTAAGATGAAGAACAAGTAGCAAATGGAAGAGGCATACCATCAAGAGTCCAGTTCATTCCACATCTGGAACACCTGATCAAGTCGAATGCTTGGCTTGGGAAAGGCAAACGACGGGTTCCAAACGAAGCAACTATAGCAGGAATGCCCCTCTCGAGGGCTAGCTGAACCTGCTTCGCGTGATCTTTTCCAGCTACTGAAAGAGTTGTCACATTCCTCTCCATCAAGTGGGCACCAAAATCTGCAATCCCGGAACCTAAAACGTCTAGAGCAACTCGTGTGCGTTGCCCCAATCCAATCTCGGGAACCATCTACATTCATTCGTTCGACAAATCAAGTCCAAGTAAAAGCAAAATCAACCAAAAAAATGATGAAGCAAACCTCCACCTGATCCAAGTTTTCATCTGATCCTGAAAACATAAGCTTATCACCTCTCTTCGACACCCTATTTCTACCTTCGTTATCTTCGGGCGTATAACGTATATTATCAAACCACACCTGCAATTCATTTCAACATATCTTCAACTAGTATAATCTGATCACAATTTGCCAACAAACACATATTCTTCATCTCTAGACTCCCTAATTTGCAATCATTCTACATATCTTGAAATCAATTTCATAGAGATTCTATAATCAAGAAATCCTATCTCATGTGGAACCTTATTGCTAAGACATCAGTAGCTATCTATGATCATTATAAAGAGCCAGAATCAAGAAATGAACCAAGAATTCAAAATAATCAAAACCCCACAAAACATCTCAATTATGAATCAATTTCTTAGAGATTGTATATTAAAACATCTCAACTATGGCAGTGTATATATATAATTCAAGAAATTCTATCTCATCAAGAACCTCATTGCTCATTGAAGCACAACCCTCCAATTCTTGCTAAGACATCAGTAGCTACCTATGATCATTATAAAGAAATAAACCAAGAATTCAAAACAATATAAACCCCACAAAAATCTACTAAAATAGCAAAAAAATAAAGAAAGTTGTACCTCATCACGGCTCTTGGGCCATGGCATTGGGAGCTTGTACCCTTTAGGCCTTGGCACCAAACAATCCAACCCTTTAGAGACAGCTTCCACATTGTCCAAACAAGGAACAAAATCAGTGAAATTCACATCACAAACTCTAAATTTGTCAACTTTAATCACCTCTCCCTCATCATTCTCCCTCTTAACCTTCTCATCATGATCACTACCAATCTTGGCATTCACCAACACACTCTGCATCAGCCCCTCATCGAATTCTCCAACCATGAAATTGGATGTCATGATTCCCAACTCGTTTATGATCCCGGTGCTCTCGAACACCGGCCCCGCCGCCCTCCGCGGCGAGGGTGCCGGCGGCGGAGCGGTGTTTGTGTGGGTGGAGTTGAAGAAGTAAAGGTGGTCATTTTGGGATGAGGAGAAGTGTTTTGAGAGAAAGAAGAGAGAAGAGAAGAAGAGAGTGAGAAAAGCTACGATCTTTATGAATGTTAAGGATGATGAGCTTGTTGTGCACTTGCCTTTCATTGTGTGTGTGTGTGAGGGAAGATTCTGAATTCAGATTCTCTGATGTCCTGACCAAGATGGCCGGGGGAAAAATGATGAAAATTATGGGCTCTTTATTTATAGTATGGTAAAAATAAATTGGGGAGATTTATTGGACTTTAGAGTTTTTCTATGAAAAGATTCATAATTTACATATGATTTAGATTTGTTTGCAAAAAGGAAACTGTGGTTCGGATTTATTAATGGATCCTTCACCAATAATTTGGAAAGATGATTTTCCATATATGATAGAGATTTATTTGATTTTGAAGTTCTTTTGTAAATTAAAATGTATTAACGGAGCAAGGTCTCAACATAAAATAATTATAAGGTCTGAACATAAAATGTATATAAGTGAATAATTATTCCATTTTTTCATAATATAGTTATAACAAAATGTACCAACAATTGATATTGATATCTCACAATTGGAATATTGAGATCTATTGAATCCTTAACTCGATTAAGATGTATAGTGATTAGAAATTTGCATGTCTTCTGTAATTAAGATGTATAATGATTAGAATTTAGAAATCTATAGAATCATCCTCTAAAAAAGAAATTTCGAATTGTTGGTAGAATTTGAACTCATGATCTCCCTATTAGATACCACCATCAATTTTGCTTGTTAGTGGATCTTTTTTATTTTTTTCCGATATACTGCATTACTTTATTTTAACAATGTAAATCAGAGATTAAATAACACTGAATGGAGTTCCTATTCTATTCCCAACTACTTACCGTGTCGTAAATGTAGAACTTGTTTCAATACATTCTAAATCTGAATTAATTAGTTATTATTTTAGTTAGATGACATGCGTGTTGAGTCGTTGACCGGTGGTTATTTTATTAGGTATGTCTACAAATTATGTTGATTTATCTTTTTCCTTTATTAAAATATTATAATTTGAATATTTTAATAAAAGTAAATAAATACAAGACTTGTTTGTATCTATTTAATTGCTGCTTTTACTACAAGCAATAGGAGCGGATTTTTTTGCCAAAATGGGAAAGAAGAAAGATCTCGGTTCTCTCCCTGCGGTTCTCTCCAGTTTCAACTATGAAGACTCCGAGAAACTACAATGAACTTACTACGTATTTAGCGACTTTATTATAAAAGTAGGCACTGTAGGGATGGATTAATGGAGGAATACTCGGTTATAAGCCGTTTACGGCACGATTTTGTTGAATAGAGGAGATTTAGTTATATATATAAAGTCAAATGGAGCAAGTTCAAGAAGAAGAAAAAAATAATTAGGGAATATTTCTAGCATTTACTATTTCTTTAAAACAAAAATTGTAGGGGGGTGTTTTCATATCAATGAGAAACTTTTATATTATTTTGGACATTGCTATTTTGTTATTTGATTTTTTCGTCTCAAATTGATTTGGATGACGACTTAATCTTAGTCATAAACTTGGAGCTTAATTAGGTACTCGATTTTTGGTTTGTGAGGATCCTTGAATATTTTCAACATGCCAAATTGCGTATTTAATTATATGCCATTTAAGGTTAGGCATAACACGCGTTCACTATGTAAAATGAATAATTGAAAACAGCCCACGTTCACGATTAATTAAACAATTAATAAGGATCAAAACTCAAAACTGGCTCGTCAAAAAATTATTACAGATGATGAGATCTGCCTAATTGTATGTCTCCAAAACAAAATTAAGATTAAATATTTACTTTAGATTATAAATCAACTAGATAGGTCGGGGTTAGCTAGCTGCTGTAAATTATGTTTTATTATAATTAATAAAAAATGTACATTGCATAGGTACGTAGATAGAGCTATTTAAGCTATATGTAAGTATTCTTCAAGATACATTCATCTCGAATTAATATGTTTAAAACGAAAATATGCTATTCTATCCATATAATTACGTAATGATGTCACATTAACTCTATATATATATATATA
>JAYJMF010000001.1:1621596-1635703 GCA_036873715.1 Salvia sclarea | reverse complement strand
TTATTTAAAAATAATTTTACAAAATCGTACGGTTGCATCGCCTCGTTGGAAAGCTTCCTGATCACATCACCTTGACTTGTTTTCTATATTATTTATATTATGACTTTCGAAATTTTGTAAGATTATTTCTTAAAATAATTAAACATATATGAATACAATTTGATAGCAATAACATGTTCAACAATTTGATAGCAATAACTGTTCACCAACTTTTATTCCTTTTGACCGAACGTTACAACGGCTCTTCAGACATTTTGTTTCTTATTACTTTTTTTTTTCTTTGCAAAATAGACCATCTTATGTGTTTCTTTTTATTACTGAAGTAAGAAAACAATGATGATTCGGTTTTATTCATTTGTTTGGTATGACCTGTTCTTTTTTATGAAAACAATGAATATATCGTTCTCTAATAATGTAGTAATTATTTTTAATGGTGTATATATAGGATTTATAATTGAGTTTGTAATATTCTTTATTATGGTCGTTTCTCCCGTATATATATACCTCATATAAATCGTTAAATCAAATACGAATTTCAAATTATAATTAACGATTAATTTATTAACAATTATAGCATTATTTTATTATTAAAGTTAAAATTGAAACTATTTTTAATAACAATAAAAAAGACACACACAACACAAGAAAAGCATTAATTGTTGAATGCTGACACACACAAACAAACAATTGAAAAAAAAGAGAGAAAGGGCAGAAACCCTAATTCCGTATCTATAAATTGACCTCTTCTCATCATGAAATTTGAAACTTAGAACCTGTTTGTCACAAGCAATAAAATTATGGCTGATCTGGACCATCTGGTGAGACTATTATATACTCTTTACATTGTATACATATATAACAAATAAATAAATTATTTTCGGGAATTTCTTATTCATTAAATTTATTGAGTTGTGCATATGTAATTTGTATTTGTGCAGGATGAGATTGCAGCTTGACTCAATCGGCTCGCCGAGATGGAGAAAGAGGAGGCTCGTTTGATCCGAAAACGCGACGAGGCACGTGCCGAACTCGACGAATACGTCCACATAGCCTCCCAGCTGACTGAAATCAACATTCAAACAATGTGCGACGTCGAAAATCTGAGGATTCTGGTCAAGAACAACCGACGCTGGGCTGGAACCGTTGCGATTCTCGATGACAACGACGACGTTCGCGAGGAAGTCTGCACGATCAGAGACGCGCACAACGACGCCGCCGGGGAGCAGCTTATGCGGCTTGTCTAGCTAATTATGCGGCTTATATGTGAATTATTGTTAATTTGGTTTTTATAGTACTATGTTTTATGTTGTTTGACTAGATCGATCGATGTGGGGAACGGTGGGGTTTGAATTCGCTATTATTACTTTTATCTAATTATGCGGCTTATATATGAATTATTGTTAATTTGGTTTTTATAGTACTATGTTTTATGTTGTTTGACTCTGATTGATGTGGAGAACACTGGAGTTTGAATCCGCTATTATTACTTTTATCTAATTATGTGGCTTATATATGAATTATTGTTTATTTGGTTTTTATAGTATGTTTTATGTTGTTTGACTCGATCGATCGATGTGGGGAACGGTGGGGTTTGAATATGCTATTATTACTTATAAAGCGAAGGACACATCTTGATATATGTTTCTGCATCATATATTTCATGAAATCATTGCTAAATTGCTATTCCACAAATATTTGTGATTGTCTATAATCTGTCCCACAATGCCAGAAGGCCCAGAACTTTAGTTCTAAACAATTTTTTTGGATATCAAATTTATCACCAAAAGAAATAATTATAAATGAAAAATAATAATAATAATAGGTGGTTCAAGAGGCCCAACACGATTTTTATGTACCTTCTTTAATTATTGTGTGAATGATGATAGTATTAGTAGGGAGTGGGAGAAGGCAGGGGAAATTTTCTTTTTCTTTTTGTAATTATTTCTAATTTAAATTCTTGAAGGGTGTTTTCCTCCATTGAGACAAATTGGGTAGTTAATTTGGATCTATATATTTATTTATTTATGTTTTTTGCAATTTTAAGATGGACAGATTTCATATTTTAGTGCTAAGAAGGGTATAAATGTATTTAAGTGCTTAATATCGAACGGAAAAAAGAAATATTGCACCAAGATATGATAGTGTTACCAAGTTAATGTCTCCAAATTTCAAAGTGTTGGAAATTGATGAATATTTAGGATTTCAGCCAGATTTTGAACTTGCTGCATATGTGATCAATTATGGTGTGAGTTTGGAGCAAGTGACTGTGGCAGCTTGTGACGCTATATAGCGACAGAATACCGCGAAAGCCGATGGTTCGTGCACAAGAGGAATTTCGAGAAATAACACCACCCTCGATTCATTTACGAATTATTGATAATTAATTTCTATAACCTATTTTAATTTCTTTGTTTTATATAATCTGTGTATGATCATTGTAGGGATTTGGAGAAATGAAAGTGTTTGAACGCTTTTGAGAATATCATCTGATCCGTGCGTCGCACGTGGGCGCGTATTAGTATATTATTGAATTATTAGTTTTTTATGATGCTATATATCATCACACTTTCTTTACATTTTTGTTACCTTTAGCCACAACTCCATCGTGTAAATGATGCAACTGACAAATGTACAGTTTTTATGTAAATATTGTAATTGTCACACTTTCTTTACATTTTTTGTTACTTTAGCCACGACACTATTGTGTAAACGATGCAATTGACGAGTATAAATCCATGATAAAATAGAGAAAGAAAACACCCACTTTCATTCTTCTTTCATCCTTTTTTTTTCTTCTTCTTCCATTTGCTACCACAAGAAAATTTTTATCTCCTCTATATATTACCTTCCAATATCTTTATGATCTTTCACTTACTCTCCAATCTCCATAGGCTTTTCTTCTGTTTATCATTTACTTTTTTCTTCTCTATTTATTTGTAAGCCAAAACCCAAGTCCAAAGTAAAGGTAAGAACATTTTCATCTTTCATTTTTTTTTTTTTGTCAGTGATTTATTAGTGAAAAGAAAATTTCAGATTGGTCGAAATCTTGTAATAATAAATTGTCGATGATTTATTATAGTTAAGAGTATTTTTTTCTGATTTAATTTTTATAATTCTAAGATTTATTGCTAAAAATAATAATCAATTGATGTTGTAAAAATATTTTTTTTTAACAATTTTTTCGAAATTTTGATGCAAACTGTTTACGATTTATTGGTAAGAACATTATTTTTGTCAGATTTATTAATTTGTTGAAACGAATAAAACAAAACACATCGTTACATAGATCCTTTTATTGGTTATTAATTAAATTGTTTATGATTTTGCGTGTGTTTTCCTTTACATGATATGTTTGAGGCACCATGTATATATATAGGTAGGAATTTTGAGTATTACAAAAAGAGGTATGAGGAAAGAAGGTAATCGCAACAAGAAGAGGAAAGCTTCTACTAGAAGGAGGAGGAATCACCACAAGGTTAATATTATTATCATTTTCATTTTCATCTAATGAAATTTCCTTCTCTTTTTTCTTGTTAACATAAATGTTACTAACGAATTGTCTATTTTGCAGCATGAAAATGGAGTGAATTTTGTATGTGAGTTGGAGAGTGAGAGTGTAGATAGAATTAGCCAATTGCCCAATGATATTCTCATATCTATTATTTCTAGACTAAATGTGCGAGAAGCCACCGCCACCAGCATCCTTTCTAGTCGTTGGCGATATCTGCACACTTACATCACTCACCTCAATTTTCCTACATTTACTCCAAAAGTGTACACCTCTTCTCTCTTGCAATTTCAATACACAAAATTTCGAAATCACGTAAATATGATCAATCGTGTGTTGGATTCACACAATGATGGTACAATAGTGAAAGAGTTGAAGCTTCATATGTATCGGATGAAGGGAGGTAGTATTAAGAAGTGGGTCGAGTTTGCTTTCACTAAGGAAATTGAAATCATAGACATAACTCTACTCAAAACTCCATCCTTATGGCCTAAACGTATCGTTGGTCGTTACTCGTTTGGACTTTCAACACTTATTTCGAGCAAACCGTTACCTTCACTCAAATGCCTTAAACAATTGAGTTTAATCAATGTTGAAGTGAACGACCAAGACTTTGACCTATTGATGTCCAATTTTCTTGTTCTTGAAACTTTACGCCTTGAATATCCTAGAAACTTGGAAAGAGTCTCAATCGTGGGACATCCGAGTTTGAAGCATTTGGATATAGCTTTTGCTTGGTCCCTCGAGTTCCTCCAGATTCGCAATGTGATGAACCTCCTCTCCCTACGGGTCTACGAGTTGTGTCGTTTTTGCGCCCTACGCCTCCAAAATATTCCCAAACTCGCGGAGTTGTACGCTAATGAGGTCGGGTATAGCACTCGTTTGTACGATGAGCTCATTGCTGATATACCATCTTGCATACATGATCAGCTTCAGCTACTCCACCTCTCATGCCATCGTATCTCTAGAGTAAGAACTTATCTTACTTGATTTGCCGGTAAATAATTATTTAGTAAAAATATAGTTTGTGATTTTTCCAACTGCCTCTGCAGATTGTGAGGCAACCATTTCAATGTGTGAATGTTAAACAGCTAGAGTTGGATTTGGATCATGTATTTATAACAAGGGAGTTTGCGCCTACTCATATGCATTATCCTTTGCTTGAAGCATGTATTTCCTTAGAAAAACTTAAGATAAAGGTATGCAATTAATAATGCCTTAATTAGGTTAGTTTGGTTGTAATCATTATATTAGGGCAAATTTTGTATAATTCTTCTCCTTTGTTGCAGTTTGTGTTGGACTATATGTGGACTATGAGGAAACATATGTGGGAAAGAAAGGCACCAAGATATAATAGCAATGTTAAGAAGTTATCTCCAAATTTGAAGGTGTTTGAAATTGAACAATATTTAGGATGTCAATCAGATTTTGAACTTGTTGCATATGTGATGAAATATGGTGTGAATTTGGAGAAAGTGAGTGTGGTTGCTTGTGATCAAACCAAGAGAATACGATGCAAGGCATTGGCTCGTGCACGAGAGGATTTTCAAGAAATGACACCATCCTCGATCCATTTACGAATTATTTAATTAGTTACTCTACACATTTTAATTTTGTTTTTGGTTGTAATATTTAATTTTTTTGCTCCATAATAATTAATTGATTCATCATCTACTTGTTCCTCCTCTTCTTGCATATAATTAAATAATGCTTTCATATGTAAGTTTCCTGACATTGAATGCTACTAGCCTTGCTCGTTGCTCATGAATCGTATAATGAAAATCAGTGTATTGATGTCATCAAAACAATGCAAATCTATCATATTTCCGTGAATTCCGAAGCACTAATCCCACTTAAAAAACTCATCTAGCTTGTTAGCAAACAAGTCATTATAAATAAGCAATTCAAAAAGTCATTTTTAGCCAGTTAATAAATTATCTAAGCAATTCATAATAAGCAATATTGTCATTATAAATAATTAACTCGTAATAAATTATGTAAGCAACTCATACATCCAACAAGTATTCAAGCCACAATTAACAACGTATAATGTTGCAAGCAGCAAAATTAAATCTGCATATATACAACCAACACTTTCATCTCCACGTAAATTAAAGCTAAATTCTCATAGCAAATTAAAAAGATCAACTTTGATTTAGTCAAATGTAAAGATCAACCTTTAAACATGCTCATCACCTATCTCCATATAAGATCAACTCATACGCCGTTCGATTTCGTCAGCAAATGTCGAATTCATAATCAACATTCAAAGGCAGTATATAATGGAAAATACCAACCAACCAAAATCACAAAAGGCGTAAAATCTCTCATGTCTGAGCCAGAAACTGAGAGCAGCTCAGGAGTTTGTTAGAGAACACAGGCAAAAGCCAATGGAACGATGTCTATACCAACAAAACGAAAAACGTAGAAGCTAAGTCGCGGTCACTTGCAACAGCTGCCTGCAGTTCTATCATCATCTAGCCGCGTACGATATCCATCCCAACCAAGTCTGCACAACATAACAAAGAACAAATAAATGTCTGATATTCTGTCAATCGAGACATCATCGAATAACTAGCTAGCATCCTGAGCTAAGAAACATATGAAACTCATCTTGGATTTCGACTTTCTATAAGCAGCAGCATGAACAGGTTCACTCAAGGATATCTGTTATCTAGTGTCACAATCTTTTTCACATATTCATTGTTGAGCAATCAATTAGAGAAAGCAAATTTTCAAATTAAACAATACTAAGCACTAACCATGAGTGTACATGCAACAAGGAAACAAAGTCGGGAATAAATAGATACAGCTGTTCGAGGACTTACAGGATGGCGTGTGTCAAACAGGTTAGGTTGGCGTCGAACAATCCTCTTAACTATCTTCTTCAAGAGCTCCTGCCTCCTTGACATCCACAGTGAAGGTATACTCCTGATCACAGCCTAGATAAGAATCACACATGAAATATAGTGTGTAAGTCTTCTTTCCAGGTTCGGCAGGCGCATCAAAGTCGAGCTTCACCCTGGACTTCCTCTGGAAAGTGACCCTTTTGATAGCAAGCAGTTGATTGGTTTTGGTATCACCAACCACCAGCCACCATCCCTCTTCCTTCGATTTAGGATACCTTGGGGCGTCAACAGGTCCGACCTCTGTTCTTCCTTCAAGATCTCGTTCGAGGCTGACTTGTACATAAACCTTCTCTCCACTTGTGGCATTCTCACTGTTCAGCACATCATAGGTCAAATCAATGTTGGGAAAGCGATTACAAAACCGGGCAATGTCCATGAGCTGTGTATCAGATATTTGCAACAGCTCCCGCCTTTCATCATCCTCCATTTCCAACAGATCGAAGATCGTCTCAATATTTTTCCCGGGATTCTCCTGGCACCTCTTAGCCAATTCCTTGGTGAAGTGAGGAAGTTGGAGAAGCATTGAATCGCGCTCCCACATCCCCTGAGTCACCATCTGACTTACTTCCATGGCAAGGAGGGCCAGACTGAGCCAGCCATTGCTCGAAATTACATCAACCATGGCCTGAAGAAGCCTGCTTGCATAAATAAGCACCTCCTGTTGGTCAGAAGACAAATCCCCACCAATTGTCTGCCTGGAGAAATGAGCTTGCAGTAGAGCATTTGCTTTGACATTTGGATCCGTGTACTTGGGATTTTCAAAGGAGAAGCGCTGATGATGGATTAACCTTCTTACCAACTCTTCTTCTCCAGGTCTTATTGGAAGCTGCTCGTACTCCGAGGCTGAAGCCAAGATTTCCAAGAGACCCTTCATCTTCGTTTTAGAAGTCAGGGACGAACTGAACCGCTCAATTGTTGTGTAACTAATATAGTAATATGAAGCAATCAGGCCAAGATTGGCAGGAGCCAGTAAAAAGTCATCCTCAACTTCAACACATTTACTCGCCTCTAGATCGCTGATGGTGCTCTCCACAAGCTCAGACAGGTGATCTGAGAGATGCCTGTGACTGACCCCTTGAAGATTGTAATAATTTGGGTTCTGGGTCAGCCTTCGGTAGATAAATGTCCAGGTAAGGTAGTCCACGGCGTCCTGCTTGTTTTGGATAACCCCGACCACCACTTCGGCATTTAGATTATCATGCAGATAATGATGCAAGTGGCTTTCAACTGGGAAAGCTTCATAGAGGAATTTCTTGTAATATTCCTTGCGTGGCGCATGACAGAGGATGACGCATTTTCCAGAATTATCTACTAGTGGTCGACTGGCATGACCCATCATCTGCAGTAAATCAGTGACCGGGTAATCACTATGAGCATTTTCTCTGCCATCATAGTACTGTGTTCCCATAACCACCACCAAATGAGCAGACAGTGGCACTCCCCAACACATTGTACTGCTCATCACACAGACTTGAATGACGCCTGTTTCAAACAATGTCTTCACTATATCCTGATCTGTACTATTTAGACCTTCATGCAGAAAACCCACACCATGCTGGATAGTCTCCTTCAACCATTGATCCTTAATGTTGACAACAAGGGGATCCAACTCTTCTAAAGACTGTAATAAGAACAAGCGCTTTTGCTCAGTATCCACATTCGAATAAGTCATCAAGTCTACTGCAGTCATACGGGCATGCTTCCTGGTAGGAACAAATACAATGGCAGGTTTACCATTCTTAGCATGCTGCACAATTGCTGTGAATGTAGGTTTTGTCATGGCTTGCATCCTTGCTTCAAAATTAGCAATGTCAACACCCTGGATGTGAATTTCCAAAGGTACAGGTCTAACGCCAGGGGGAAAATTGAAAAGACCGTGGGATGTGGCGCCAATCCATTCTCCTAAATCCTTGGCATTTGCAAGAGAACTTGACAGGGCAACAATACGAATCTTGTTCTCTAGCTGACTAGCAATGTACCTCATCCTAGAGACTATTACCTCCAGGATAGGCCCACCTTGACCCCCAATCAAATGAAGTTCATCAATAATGAACACACTAACCTGCTGAACATGCTTCCTTTGTTTCCAACGGCGAGATAAAGCATCCCATTTCTCAGGAGTGCTTATGATTATTTGACCTTTCTCGAGAAGTTTCAAGTCTGTTGCAGTCTCCCCAGTCAACTCTACTACCCTCACTCCAAGACCCTTTCCAAATTTTTCTTTCCAATCCTGATACCTTTCCTTTGCTAGAGCTTCAATAGGAGCAATATAGACAGCTCGCATGGTACTTTCAGGTCCCTTTTGATGATTTCTCAAAATAGCAAACTCGGCACATATGGTCTTCCCACTACCAGTCGGTGCAGCAACCAATACATTGTCGTCTGAGTTATACAAGACAGTGAAGACCTGAGTTTGAACAGGATTGAAATGCTTGAACTGCTGGTAAAGGGATTCATATGCTGGATTCCTCAACGCCGTAACAGGTAGCGGCTGCAAATCAAGCAACTCAGTTGGAGGAGGATACTTCTCAGGCAAAATAAGGTGTCTGAAAGAAACAGGGAGAACAGTCTGCGACCCTAGCCACCTATCAGAGACGACATTGATGAAATACTGAGGAGGTAGTGGTTCATATATCGGAACAGTGAAATTAAGCGTGTGATCCTCATCTATGTACTGTTTCTTCAACATGAAATATTCATGATGAAGAATGTGTTCCCCATCATTATCTTCAACAATGATCCAGAAAGGCTCCACATAGCCATGGACCTTGTCGTCCCACTGAAAATCCGGTGTAATTGTCAGTTCAACCTTCAGAACAGAGCGAGTAATGGGTTGAACATGAGCAACCAGGTTTAGTTTCGGGAACTGGTGAATACATCTATGGAGTGTTCTTCCCATTTTAGGGAACCGGATAAGTTCTCCGATCTCCTGTGAAGAGAGATCGTAGTACCTTTCCCAGGACAAATCCTTCTTTTCCAACTTCATCAAGATTTCATTTGGAATACCATGGAATTGACGAAGTGGTGTCTGGACGCTCCACATTCTCTTGCCAATCATTTTACACAGTTTTAGAGCCTTCTCTGCCAATTGTGCCCATCCCCGTTTTACAACTATCTCAAATAGGGCTCGCATCAAACGTCCAGCACTCTGCAAGAGCAATAAAAAGTTAGTTATAAACTAGTTGCTGACAGCAGCACAAGAAGATCATTCATGAGAAAGGTGAAAGGCCAAATAGAAAAGAGGCATACCTGAGTGATATAAACCATATCAGATGTCAATGACAGTCCTTCAAGCTTCAGCTGTGAAATATAAGCTTGAAGAAGAACATTAATTTTGGCACTAGGTTCCTCGAGACTCTCTTTGATTGGTATTGGGACCCTCTCTAAAAGCTTGGCCAGCTCCATCTTCTCATCTTGCCTTACAGAGACGTACTTGAACTCCTCACTGAGGGAGAACAGACGACAAAGCTCGATATCACCCATCGTTGGCTTCAAATGCTCATTGTATGTTGCAATAGTCCCGTGGGTTATATAGTAATAGCTAGCAATGCGGCCCAAGTCTGTGACCTGGAAATATCCACTTTTCCTGTCATACTTCACCAGATTATTCTTATCCAGTACCGTTGCTGCTGAATGAATCTGAAAAGGAGAGATCATTAGTAACAGGTCTCTCCTATCACTACAGTGCAATTTAAAGTTTAGAAATGAGCAAGACAGTCTATTAAAGCTTACCAGATCAGCGCCCACATGACTACAGTGCAATTTAAAGTTTAGAAATGAGTAAGACAGTCTGTTAAAGCTTACCAGATCAGCTCTCCTGTCATCCAAGGTCGCATCCGTCTTCAGAACATCCGGTGCCAAACCATAAAGGGTAGGATTACGCACCATTCTAAGAAAAAGGTAAGTGTATGAAAGCCAGTTCCATGCTTCTTTAGCATTCTGTACACTTCCAAGGACAATCTCTGCGTTCAACTGATCAGCCAGTTTTGAAATAAACTGGCTTTCAATAGGCAGCTGTTGATTCATCAAAGACAGATAATATTGCAGCTCACTATGCCCTGTTATAATTATTCCTTCACCATAAGTGTCGTATTGAGGCCTTCCAGCACGACCAAGCATCTGCATGACATCTAGAGGACTCAACTCAGTCCATGCTCCTTTTTCAGGATTGTAGATTTGAGTGCCTTTGATAATAACAGTATGAGCAGGCAAATTGACACCCCAAGCTAAAGTTGCAGTAGAGACCAAGACTTGCACATGCCCATCTGCAAAAAGCTCTTCAACAATTTGGCGATCAGCTCTAACCATCCCAGCATTATGGATCGCAAAACCATATGGCAGTAGATCCTTAAGATCGCTGCTCTTAACCAGCTCTGTATGAGACTGAAGAATTTCACGACTTGCACTATCTTCTTTCAAGAATTTACTGAGAGTATCATTGGCAAGGGCCGTGTCACGAATTGCACGAGCAGTTTTCGTAGTCTCCTTCCTTGAGTGCACGAAGATCAACACCTGATGCTTTCCAGCAACATTGATCACCTTCTCATAGCAAACATCATTCATCAATTGAAATCTTTGTAATGGCTTCTTCACTGTAATCCCAACATACTGCTGCGCCAAAGGAACAGGCCGATAACTACTATCAAAGTGGAACAGCCCCTTGTCTAGATTAACTCGTAAAAACATCGCAACATCTTCGTAATTTGGAAGTGTAGCAGATAACCCAACAAGCCGGATGTTCTCTGTTGTAGCTTCAATTTGACGAACAGTTCTTGCAATTATACTTTCGAGCACAGGACCTCTATTATCATGCAGAAGATGGATCTCATCAATAATGAGGAGTTTTACAAGCTGCGTATAAGTGCGGTCGCCTGATTTCCTGGTAATAATATCCCACTTCTCGGGGGTTGTCACTATAATCTGAGTGTCCTCAATCTGCTGTCGAGTCAATGACTGATCTCCACTTAGTTCTCTAACGTTGACACCATATGGCTCCAGGCGATTAGAAAGATTGCCTACAACCTCAGCCACCAGAGCCTTCATAGGTGCAACATACACAATCTTATAATTGCTATGATTGATAGATCCATCACTATTCCTATTCAGTCCTATTTGCTGAAGTATGGTAAGCATAGCAACATTTGTTTTCCCAGCACCAGTAGGAGCACACAACAAGAGATTTTCTGGTGAGAATAGTGCAGAATCATAAACCTTACTCTGGACTCTGTTCAACTGACTCATTCCTCTGAAAGCTGGTTGCGCCCAGTCAGGCAGTTCAGATATCTTCACAAGCTTTTCGTTATCAGCCAATGGCTTGGGCTTTAAAGCTGGTACATGAACTTCTTCGTATCCCTTCTTATGATTTCTATAAGAACCCACCGGAAGCTCACATTTTTTATTGGCCATCAGCAGGCCACCTTGTTGAAAGGCAAGGTTGTCAAGGTCAAGAAGTTGTCGCTGCCCCTTTACCCAACCACCATCAGCATCTCTGTCAACCACATCCCGACGCTCACGCTCACCATCTCCACCAGTGTCATCCTTGAGTCGGCGAGCCTCCACCCTAATACTTTTCGTCAAGTTCTTTTGCCTCTCCTTGGGTGTCGCTCTAGTGGCATGCAACTGCTCCAGGATGGCAACATGATCCGGCCCTAAACCTATCATTTCTTCTTCAATCTCCTTTTTCTTCTCTTCGTCTTCAGCCCTTGCCAGGCGGGTACACCACACAACTTTCAACCGGTTACGCAATAAAAATTTGATAAGACTAAACTTGTCAAACTGTAGATGCACCAACAGCTTGGTCTCAACTTCACGATCATCACCTTCGGCAAGGATTTTGAGAATCTCTTCAGCGAGTTTCTGACACTGTTGTGGATCAATATTCTGATCATAAGCCTGTGAGATCTTCCTCTGAAGCCAATATGCGTCAATATCCTGCACATTCAATGTCATTCCCTCCATAGCTTCCTGTTCCTCATCGTCATCAATCCCACCCATCTGCATGCCCCCAGAACCACCTACTTCAGTTACATCATCATCATCCTCTTCATCCTCGGGTACCATATCCAGATCACTCTCTTCCTCCTCCTCTTCATTCTCCTCAAACTCAACTGCAACACCAACATCATCGTCAAGGCCATCATCTCCATTGACGGCAGCTTCACCAGCCTCGCCACCATCATGGTAATCAGTAATCCGTTTCCCAAAGCTAACTAGATCATCAAAAGTATTGCTAGATATGGGGTTCAGCAACTTCTCAATCTCCTTTTTCTTCTCAGGATTCTTGATGGTCTCATTCTTGAGAACAGCCAAAATCTCATCAGCAGCACCACTGACAATGTTCAAGGGCTGCCCACCAAGCTGTTGCTGGATAATACTGAGCATGGCTTCATAGGCAGCTCTCGTGTCCTTAGTCTTGGGCTGGTAGACACCTTCATCCGAGGAGGTCAGCACACTCTCCTCCTGAAGGCGCCTCTTCTTGCTCCTCGGCGGAGCAGCATCGAGAGCAGGCTCCCGCTCCTTCTTCTTCTTAGATTTCTTCAGCTTCTCCTCCAACTCGGGAGGTTTATCTCTGTACGCCCGGTCACCAAACGATTTCGGGTCAATCTTCCCCCACAACGACTCGGGCTCCCCAGTCGGCTCGTGGGTGTCCCGAGGGCGAGAATCCGTGGTAAGGACAAGACTCGAGTTTGCCCTGTACTCATATTGCTTGAACCGAGCATGGGCTTCGGCACCACCACCTGGATGAGCCATATCCCCCCTCCCTCAACAGCTAACAGAGTTCCCTATATCACGACAAGACAAAAAAACCTTCAATCAGTAACTCGCCCCAAACCAAACATCCCAACTACAAAGACATAACATACTTTTCAAATTAAAAAAATACACACACACATAAATTTTAAAAGCAAAACATGTAAATTTGGCCCATCCACCATCCACCAAATACTTGCTCAATAAGTGACAAATTCAGTATTCAAGCAACGAGTTTAGCTAAAATCTGTTGAATAATAGCGGTTAAAACACATGAGATAAAGCATTGGAACTTAAGATTTGGAATGAGAAAGCAACATAGGTGAAGTAGAAGCTGACCTTATGAACAAATAGAATTAGGGCTTCTTAACGTTGTTGTGTTGAGGCTGATAAGCGAGCGTCGAGCACAATTCCGCAGCAGCGGCGCAAGCAAACGGCCGACAGCGGCTAAAAGGCGGCGGTAATGGTGGCTGTAGATTGGCGAGTTTCGCCAGAAAATTTTGAGAAAAGGGAAGAATTAAGACAATTCGAGAGATATAGTGAGTGTCTGTGTGAGATAAGGAGGAAAAATATGTGAGTATTTTAATTATTTTTAGGTCTTGTGTTTTTATTTACTTACTTAAGTCGGCTAGATTTAGTTTATGAGTAATCTTGTTGGGCTTTTCAAAGATGTGAGGGATAAGTGGGCCAGGTTTATTTATTATTAAGTCGGCTAAATAATCATGTTTAATCTCTCTATTATGAAGATCATATATGCATACAAATGTATATGTATTTTATTTTTTTATGTTATTTGGTGTTAATTAAAATGAATATTGGCCCAATATCAAAGAGCCAACTATTAAAATAACTATTTTAAGATTGTAAAAATAAATTTTGGCCTGTAAATATAAAAAGATAAAATATAGCCTCTCATTTCACGAATTTACACATGTCAATT
>JAYJMF010000001.1:1608111-1621496 GCA_036873715.1 Salvia sclarea | reverse complement strand
CACTACGACGTCGTGTTTGTCTTTTATGTCAAATTTAAATATATTAAAGATTTTAATATTTTCCACCTAATGCTATGTAAGCAAATGTATATTTACTCGTAATTAATGATTTTTTGGGACATTTTTGTGGTATCGTTTAAACGTTGGGACATTTTTGTGGTATCGTTTAAACGTTGGGACATAAAAAGAAATTTCCCCCCATCTACGTGTCAAATAAGACCACGTAAGATGTCCACGTTTGCACGCCGGCGTGCCTAGTCATTTTTCAGGCGTCAGAAATTTTTTTCGGGACATAAATGACTAATTGTGGTGTAGGATAAGACATTATTGTAATTAACGTTAGGTTGGAACATTTTTGTTGTTTCGCTCAAACGATGGGACAAAAACGCAATTTTCCTTATATATTATATCCCTCGGGATATTTCTAAAAAAAAAAAATTACTCTCTTCGGCACTAGCTAGGATTCCACGGTTCTTCACCTCGGGCTCTTTCATTCCAATTGTTAAAAAAATGAGAACAAATAAAATAAAAAACAATGTTTTGACTTTAGTAAATGTAGTATTCCTTTCCTTCCATAGATATTGACCTATTTTATTTGGGCACAAGAATTAAGAAGAAAAAAAAGTAGTGTAAAATGATGTAAAATAGTGATAGATTTATATATTATTTAAAATTACGTGTGTGATAAAAATTTGCAAAAGAGAAAACAGACCAATACCTTTAGGACATCACAAAAGCGAAAACAAGCCAAAATCTTTGAAATGGAGGGAGTATTATTTAATAAATTATAACCCCATATTTATAGCCTCATAGGTGATATTTTTTGTTTTTGAAAGGATTAACTTGAACTTGTAAGCTTTTATTCGTCATTTATTATTATTATCCGCATCAAATATTGAGTGATATTTATTTATTAATTGTAAATTGTACTTGTCCAAAAACAAAATCCCATTTATCATGGATGAGATCCTCTATCCCATAATCTTTCGTGTGCAACCGTGTGTCACCATGAATTTCGATATTTTTAATAATATTTGTTATAAAATATAATATCATTATTACATAATACATACTGATTAATTTTTATAAAAAAACTTAGAATTTTAATAACTTATATACGCTTTGGAATATTTTGATTAAAAAGATACTTATTTTGGTTGATTATTCCAAAATATGATAGATAATTTTTAAAAATTCTAAATTTTTACTATAAATGTTAATCATTTTGTATTATGACATGATAAAATTTTATTTTAAAACAAACATTATTAAAAATATCAAAATTCGTAATGACTAATACACAGAAGATTGTTGGAGAAAGGATCATCTCCGTTTAATTTATAAAAATAGTCATTTGTGGAAATTAACAAAAATGAGAGGGACGCGAAAGCGAGTGAAAGAAATAAGGCGCGTTTGTGGCGTGTGAGAAAACATTCCTTCCGCCCAATCACAGCCCTTTTTCAGTTTCACTTTTCATGGAAACGCATAATAGTAATTGAGGAGATTAATTACCACTAATCACACCACTGTATGTCCTAATCCTATTAATCCCTTCTTCATCCACTATTTAAAGTTTGTTATAATCTGTGAAGCCGATGAGAGACTTTTTGAATGTCTGAATATTCTCTCCCATAATACGCGGTCCAAATCCCCCCCAATATAAGGCCTCTCTCCTCATTTAGGGTTTCCAACACCCCCTTCTCCTCCATCCAAATTGATTGTTGAAACTTGTGATCCTCCGATTCTATTGTATGTCTTCGCTATTCAAACCGATTCGATTTGTGGTTTCCTGAATTTTGATTTTGAAAAAACAACAGGTTTCTCGGTCTAATCGGAGCTGTAATTGCTTTCATTTTAACGATTTTCGTTGTTTTTGCAGTCTGGTTTTGCTTGAAATTTCGATTTTTTGGTGAAGGAGAGAGGATTCGGATTCTCAGATTTCTGCATTTTCCTGATTTCTATCCTGTTGAAATTAGGTTTCTGCTGTTACTGCTCATTAGCGTTTCCAGATATTCTTCCCCCAATTTTGACGAAAACAGTGAAATTATCCGTTGAAGGTTTCAATTCGATAAAAAAAAACCGACACCTGCGCTACATGTGAATCGAGAAATGCCATCAACAGATTTCCAGGAATCGTCGTCGTCTCCATCGACCTTCAATTTATCGATCCTGAGCCGGCGGCGCGATCAGGTGCACTCGATGGATTCCCCGACGGAATCCAACGGGCAGGAATCGGACCTTGAGGCGTTCCAGCGCAGCGTGGCGGAGCGGTTCCAGGATCTGGCGGCGGCTCCCTCCGACGAGCTCCTCTCGATCCCCTGGATCCGGAAGCTCCTCGACGCCTTCCTGTGCGTGCAGGAGGAATTCCGCGTGATCGTGTTCAACCACAAGGGCGGCCTCTCTAAACCCCCCATGGACAAGCACATCACCGACTTCTTCGAGCGCAGCGTCAAGGCCCTCGACGTCTGTAACGCCATCCGCGACGGGATCGAGCAGATTCGCCACTGGCAGAAGCAGCTCGAGATCGTCCTCTGCGCCCTCGACAACCAGCGCAGCATCGGCGAGGGCCAATTCCGCCGCGCCAAGAAGGCGCTCATCGACCTCACCATCGCAATGCTCGACGAGCGCGACTCCAACGCCTCCGTCTCCTCCCACCGTAACCGCTCCTTCGGCCGCCAGAGCAACGCCCGCGCCGAGCAGCCCCGCTCCATGGCCAACTTCCGCTCCCTCTCCTGGTCCGTCTCCCGCACCTGGTCCGCCGCCAGGCAGCTGCAGGCGATCAGCAGCAACCTCGCCCCTCCAAGGGGGAACGAGATCGCCGCCACCAATGGCCTCAACGTCGCCGTCTTCACGTCGAGTTACGTGCTATTATTCGTGATGTGGGCGCTAGTGGCCGCCATCCCCTGCCAGGACAGGGGACTCCCCACGAACCTCTTCACGAGGCAGTTTGCGTGGGCCGCCCCCATCGGCTCCCTCTACGAGCGGATCGTGGAGGAGTCAAAAAAACGGGATAGGAGGAACACGTGTGGGCTTATGAGGGAGATTTACGAGATTGAGAAGTGCGTGCGGCTCATGAACGAGCTCACGGACTGCGTTGAGTTCCCGTTGTCGGAGGAGAGGGAGAGGCAGGTGAAGGAGCGGGTGAGGGAGGTCGGGAACATCTACGAGGCCGTCAAGGAGGGTTTGGACCCGTTGGAGCGCCTCGTGAGGGAGGTGTTCCGGAGGATTGTACGGAGCAGGACCGAGGGGCTCGACTCCATAGCTCGAGCCAACGCTCACGATTGAGAATTCGGGACACCATCCTTGTATGTATTAGAGAAAAATGTGATTATGTTTATTAGCTTGGGAAAAGAATCTTGTGTTTTTTTTATGGTTTTGGTTTTGTATAATGGAATTGTGGGTATAACAACCATTTGTGAGCTTCACATTGTAACCATTTCTGTATATTCACAGAGGAAATTTGCAAGTTTGGGAAGTTGGTATTATTGGATCTTATCTTCTTCATGTGTGTTTAGCAAATTAAGTGAGATGTGTTGCTTTCATGAATCTCAACATTGAAGATGTAAGAGTTGTTGTATTGAAAAAGACATGTAATGTCTTCTCTTCACTAATTATCATACTCGAATCTTGTTTTGTTTGTATTTTGAAATAAGGTATTCTCGGCCTCGTCTTTAATCACATCTTTAAACACGTCCTAATTAAGAAAGCTGATTGTCAAATCTTTTATCACTCGTGAATTCAAGTTTAGGACTTAGTCACTGACTTACATGCCACGCATTTGCGCGTAAAATAATGGCAAATGGCGATATACAAATACAATGATGGGATTAGCTATAATTGCACAGGATGTGGAAAAGAAATATGAATATTTAGTCGCTGTTACACTATAGATTTGCCCATTTGATTTATGGAAGTGACATGTTTGGCAAATGCAGTATAAAGTAGTTTAACTGGATTAGAATAAGTCTTCGCGAAATTGCCAAGTGTGCTTGCGTAATTCAAGCTTTTATTAATGTTCCACATCATATCATCCTCTCCCCCACCCCTACTATTTTTTCTATAACTAAATCACACATTTCTCATTAAAGTATTTGGATAATTGAGTTTATAAGATAGAGACAAAATTATGCGTCTAGAGAGAATTGAAGAAAAATAAATTCAAACGGCATATGTTGAAAATAACGAAATCATGATCGATTATTTTTGTAAATTCATTATTGATAAGACTATAAAAAATAAGCGTTGAAGAGCTTATAAAGTATTGAAGCTTATTTCTACCCCTTATAAATTGTTTAAGTAATTATTTGCCAAATACTTTTCATCAATTTATAAATTTTTAAACAAGTTATAAACTATTTAGCGTGCATAGCAGTATATGATTATTATTTATAAACTATTTGTTGTGCATAGCATACTGTAGAGAATATTTTCTCTGAGATTTTATTTGGTGTAAACAATGGAATTGCCATCAATCACATCAAAAAGAAAGAAAAAAGTTTATGGGAAGCGATCAGTTCCGAAACTGTATTCAGCATCAAATCTAGCTTATAGCTCATTGGAAATGCGCAAATAATTAAAACAAGCCTAATTTCGGCACAAATGAAATGACAGAAGCAATTAATTGAATTTGAGAAAAAGTTTTGGACTAATGAGCATCTCTGCTCAAAAGTGCTACTACTATATTTGATTTGTTGTATTTAAATCAAATATCATAGAAATTTGTTGGGCTTTTTTTTGTCAAAGCCCGGATGGCTGGAGGCTATCTGGGCAGAATTATTGGGCCTCTATTTCTCTAGTCCAGCCCAATTTAGTCGGGCCAATCTTTTAGCTCTACAAAAAGGATTCCACAAAGTATATGAATTATGAGTTTAAGCAAATAACATAGTAATTTATTTTATCATTAGACATTAAAGACGAAATCTGACTGAAGGTTTTGTATATTGATATAATTCGAAACTGTGATGAAACCATACTAACATTGTTAACATTTTCGGATCACTGCATATTGCATAGTAATAACCTGATTTAATTCAAAAATGGACAAAATAAGTGAGCTTGATTGATTTATTCTAGTATTTAATTTAATAATTCAACATCAACTCCATAGAAAACACAAATCAGAGCAAGCAGAATCTAATTAATTGCACCTCATCACTTGCTTCAATTGCAATCATCTTATACCCAGTGGCTAGATTCCCTACTAATTAAATCCATTAGTCTTTTCAAGAAAACCAATATGAACCATGAAGGTATCTAATTAAGTAATGAGAAATCTCAAATGGAATTACAGAAATTGAAAAATGGGACATTTCGAATGTGAGAGATGGAAAATAGTTAACAATTGTGTTAGCTAGTTAAAGAACAGAGATTAGATTAAAGAAATAGTAAGTGATTGATTTGGCAAAACTAAAGATTATAAAAAAGAAGAAAGTGGTAATGATTCCAAAGTAGGGTCAAGGCTAGCAATATTACATATGGTATAATCATCACCCTTTAAAGCTACTTTAGATTCAAAACTAATTCTCTCTACAGCATCATTATAATAAGTAGCAAAATCACACAGCTCATTGCTCTCTCAAATCCCAGCACCTGCACAACACAACACAAAATTCACTCACCAATCAAAAACACCATCATCTTCTTTTGCATAAACACCAAAATCAAACATCTTATCATTGCACAACTACATGCCAAAACAAAATTTAATGTAGGCCATGGGTGATTTCATAATTCAAGGAATCCAATCTTTTTTTACCCTATTATGATAATATATGTGACTACAATGATATATGACTATATGATACTCCCAAATTGGCTCCAATTTTTGCATATAAAAACAAGATAAATTTAAATAGGTCACGAGTATCATATTAGCGAGAATTCCAAAATTAAATGTGTGGCCCATCGATATAGAGACCAAGATAATAAATGAATCATGGCTGAGCCCACATAAACATAATATTGTATTGAAAATCACATGCATGCCATTAAATGCATGCTGCGCCCAATTTGATGTCATCGTGTTTTGATCGTGAATACTTCAATGCTCACTTATTGCATAACATCATTGTACATTGAGCTTTAGGGAAAGTACACAATTATATTTTCGTCACCTCTGCTGTTGATTTAAGTCGGTCCATATTTTTGTGTACAATTGGTCGGTTTTGGAACATCGACCATGCAAAACCACTTGATTTTCACAATGGCAAAATATATAACATAACTTCGACATAAAAAACATACTAACATTTACAATCGAAATTAAGTAAAATTAAAGTTGTTACGGTTGTTAGAAAAGTATATATGCACTAGCTGACTAGACACCTTAAATTGATATAATTGCAACTTTTTCAACTTTTCTTATACTTTTCATGCAATCACGACAATTTTAATTTGATCGATATTATAAATCACATAAATTATAAAAAAATACGTTTTCGATGTCAAGATTTGAACCAAAAATCGAACAAAAATGATGCTATTATATGCAACACTCATCCGTTTTTATAACGAAAATTCTTTATAAATTAATTATTTGATTTAGATGTCAGATTTAATATAAAATGCCAAAATAAAGTTGGTAGTGTTGTGTTGCGTGCTGCAACAGTAACAAAAGTTGACAGACACAGTGGCGGGACAAGACATAAAAGAAACAAAAGAAAGTAAACAGGATCAAAAGAGATTAAAACATTAAAAAGAAAAAACACATTTTACTGTGAATGATTTACGTGTTACTATTATTATTGCTGTTTGTTTTTCTTTCGTTTCTTGACAGTACACCTTAATCTACTGTTAAAAAATAGTATTAAATTAATTGAACTCGAATTCATAACCGCAAAATTAGTCAAACTTTTAAATCCTAAAAGTGCAAAGTTTGGCATGATCGAGAAGGAAAGGAAGCAAGCAAACACATTAATTTTAAAAAATACCTAAAAAAATTAAATATATTAAAATAAAATACCTGTTTTGATTGTTGGTGTGCTGACGTCGGCAAAGGGCGAATGGTGGCGGAGTCAACTTCGCCGGTGGGCAGCGGCACCGCCGGATTGCTGTTGATAAACGGCACGCCCTCTCTCTCCGGCGACACGGCGCCGCCGCCCATCGCCGGCGCGGGGCTCGGCGGAGCCCCGCCCCGCGGCTGAAACGGCCAAGGGAATGCCGGCGAGGACGCCACAAACCCTCCCCCCGAGCTCCGTGGCGCCGGCGCCGGCGCAGGCGGCGACAGCGCCACCACCTTCACGGCCAGCTTCTGACCTTCCACGCATGCTTGCTTTGACCCATTGTAGAATGAGAAGTAGAAAATTCCTGGCCGTGAAGTGCGCCACTGCAAAAAAAATAAAAATTAAATTTTATGTAAAAAATAAAAATTCAAAAAATTTAAATAGAAGGGCGTGACTTACAGTGTAAATTGAGGAATTGGGTTTTGTCAAGATTGTGGCTTGAGTGAAGTTGCAGAGGGAGAAGGCTGCTTGGTTCTTGAAAATGTAGAGGCTGTAGTGATATTTGTGCTGGAAAACTGTGGAAAAAACACATACATTAAAATTTGAATGATGTTTTTCTTGCAAGATTTTATTTTTTTACAATGTTGTGAAATTGAGAAAAGAAAAAGTAGGGAACTTACTGACAGAGTCACCTATTTGAAGGTGAGGATTTTTCCATTGTGAAACTCCATCAACCACAACTGTTGCAGACTGTGAGGATTGAAGCAGTTGCAAGGAAAAAATGAGGGTCAAAATGTAGGGGAAAACCATGTTTCTTTATGGTTGGAAAACAGTGGGAGTTGGAGCAATGTAGTTACTAAATCTCCCCTAAAATTTGTAGGGTTGTAATATAAGAAAGAAATAGACCAGTAAAGTTCTTCACACACAAGAGTGTGTGTGTGTGTTTTGGGTGTGTGTGAGAGTTGTCAGAACTGTTGGGCTTTTACAGAGGAAAGGGAGTTTGAATGGTGCACACAGAGATGGGAGAGTGTGTATTAAATTTTTGATTTACTATGAGCAATATTTTCACAGTAAAAGTTGGAATGATTTTGTCACACTGGAAAAATAGTTTCTTAAAAGTGAAAATAAATAAATTAAAGAATGGGGGGAAAGAGCATCTATTTGTAGTGGGATTTGATAGTGATGATGGGCATTATCATTCTAAAATGATTCCTGTTGTGATTATCAACCATGTTGTATTTTATAATGAAAGTTCCATACTAAATGTGAACTTTTGGTGATGGAGGGACTCCCATTTTCAGTCTTTATAGCCTTTTTGGGCATTCTTTTTATGTGTTTAGATTATTTGGTTTCTACTTTATGTTATTATTATACACAACAAGATGTTAATATTGTTTAGGATGAGGTTTCCTAGGAAACATAAGGGTGGGTGATTTGGAGAAACCGTCCATTGATAATTTCACATCGATTAAGGATTTGTTTACTTTGAGATTCATAATTTAGTGGATTGGTTATTTATTTATTTATTTATTTATTTATTTATTTATTTATTTAATGTTAGATATGATATAGTGTTACTTTAAATATATTTCGATGTATATTTTGATATGCTAAGAAGAACGAGATAAAATTAGTTACTTCTACATTTTAGGTGAGATACATTTTACTCAAATGCTAAGTAGTTACTCATATTCAAATTAATTAGGAACCTTATGGTATTCAAATGTATTTTTTATAACAAAGTAAATATGATTCATGCATTAAATTTCTCCCTATTTATTTTCCATCATAATTTGTAGTATTTTTTTATGTAAAAGACCGCATTTAGACATTTTTTCTTTTTGATAAATTAATATAAAAAATTTAAAGGTCGCATCACATTTTTTTTTCTTTTATTAGTATTAGTGGAGTGAGGATGGGAATGCTTATGACTGAAAAAGATTAAATTCAATTCCAACCAATATCTTAAAGTTAATATCATTGTACGTGCTTCCTCTGATATAGTTTAGTTGCTTTATACTATATATTATATGAAGACATTTACTAATGACGGCTCGGGGCTTTCCTAATCTATCAAAAAATAAAAGAAATATGAAATAAATAGAGAAAGAAAGATAAGAAAAGTGGGAGCAACAAATTCAAAGGTGAAATATGACAAGAAGCAAAAATATGAGGTAGAAGACACCAAAAACAAATTTACAGAGAGATGGACATATCATGCAACCAAACAACACCTACAAAACAATTTTTACCGATGATTTAGAAACGTCCAATTTCAATTATCCTTTTCATACCATTTTTTACTTTTTCAAAAGAATTTTTTCCTACATCGATCGGTGAAGATAATAAGTTGTTACAAGAATTATATATGCAAAGTGTTCGTACTTTGAGGAAGCTAAATTCTTGTCACAAAAAAATAAATATAAAAAATCATTTTATAAGATCGAGTTTGGTGAAATGGTGGTTTTATAGGTTTGTCTGCTTCCTCTCTGACTTATAGAGCGTGCGCCCAAATCATCAATCGAGGTAACATACTTTTCGTTTTTAATTTTGACTATGGTTAGATTATAGAGATTTTGTATTAGAAAGATTTGTTATGTGACAATTTCTTCTTTCTATATATATATATATATAACAAAATTCGACTTCTTTTCTCATTTTGTCATTTTGGAAATGTAGGATATTGGAAGATTTGTGGTATAAAATAAGTGTAAGAAGCAAAGTAAAATAAGTGTGATCGAGCTAAGTATTAAGAAATTTCAAAGCTTAAGTACTCGACTTGTATACTATATAATCGAGTTTGACCTTTATTCTTTTAATATTTTGGACTTATTAATTTAATCGGGCTTATTGAAGGACCTTTTAAATTTATCTCCATGATAACCATCATTTTCTTAATAAGATATATATAAACAAGTGAAATTCTAATTGTTTGAAAGATCTTATATCCAAGTTATATCTTTACTCATTATAAGGTGAAGGTAGTAATTTAATACTCTCTCTGTCCTATGAGAGTTGACTTGTTTCCATTTCAGGGTATCCTACGAGAGTTGGCAGGGTTTCCTTTTTTGGATACTTTATTACTCACACAACTTTAAATAATATATATTTCTATCACCACTTTATATCATTTTACACTACTTTACTACTCTCCTAAAATCTAGTGCCCAAAAAAAAAGGAGTCAATTACTCTCATGGGACGGAAGGAATACTCTTTTTGTTCCACCTAAGTATGCCAATTTTGACTTAGTGCGGATTTTAAGAAAATGTTGTTGGTTTTAGTTGTAGTGGAATTTGGATTCCACAAAAATGTATTATTACCTGTAAAAGTAGTGTTAGTAGAAAATGAGTCCACATAAAGATATTGATAAGTGTAAAAGTAATGTTAAAATGTGGGTATGTGAAGTGAACAAGAAAAGATCAATACTTATGTGGGACGGACTAAAAGGGAAATACATTCATACAAAGTGGGACAGAGGAGAGTATTATGTTAATATAAGATCATAGTCATTTTTTAAATATTATTCTTAAAATTATGATGAAATTTAGTTATTCTTGAAACCACCACGTATTCAATCACATCTGTGATCTAATATCTCAAATAAATAGTTATAGAACATGACAAATTATTTGTTATTCAATCCAAAATGTTTCATATAGTCAAAATATCCCAAACATATTCAATCCATGACAAATAAATATAATATTATTACCTCTATTTCATTAATAGTACTATCTTATTTTTTGGGCACGTAGATAAAGAAATCAGTGTTTTGTATATAAAGTAGTGGAACCTACTAAATTGACCAAATTTAAAAAATAAATTTATTAACTTTTATTATATGTACTATTACTAATGAGAGTATAAGACAATCCAAAATAACAAGTGTATAATTTTTTTGAAACCAACGGAACTTTCATTACTCCAAAAGCATATATGTACAAAGATCGACCCCAGGTCCAGATCATCCCAAACACCAACATGCAGTAAAAGCTATACAAGTTCTATTCCACCATTAATCTATCAACATGTTTTCGTAAGCTAGGATATAAAGAACTTCTCCGAGCCATAAACCAAATACCTTGTTTTTGCATCTCTAAGCAACCTCTGCAATCCAGCCTTCAACAATCGTGCTTTTGCACAACTAGTCCAATAACGCAAAACATGTGTCAGCAACTGTTGACTAAATTAGCATTGAAAAAAAGATGCTCAATCGACTCCACACAAGCTACAAGACCATCAGTGACAAGGAGGAGTATGTCTTTAGTCGCCAAACCGTTTTAGTCACAAACTTACCAATTCTATCAAGATCAGCCCCGCCACACATCTTCTCTGCACTTAAAAATAGCACGCATAATCCAGGAGCAAGTTGTAGTCGGCTGAAATCCCTGTACAGAACACTTTTTCATATAGTATATATGTACCAAACGAATCCAAAGCTTATATGCTTTATTCTGGATATGCCACAACAACTTAGCCATCATTGCCTTGTTCCATTCCACCAATTCACAAGCTCTCATCTCTCTAAGTTTGGCTACCCTACAAGCCCAACGAGATGCCCTCGACTCTACCATCTCCACTGCATTAATCTTTTATCCAATTCGTTTTGTCAATTTTATACCGACTTGAGCATTGGAGGCCCTTCCATCGATACTCCCATCGGTACTCCTAGGAGGGCTCTAACGTGTTATTTGATCTCAGGTTGCTAGTGTCCGTCGTATCGGACGTACCCGTTGTCCCATTTCGTAATTATTGGATATATCCCCAACAATAATGAATTGTATATTTTATATATTTAAATGAGGAAATTTATCTATATGTGTGTCATGATTAATTAGCTAATTAATTATTTAGTTAATGGTTTTATATCAATTTTTTTATAAAGAATGTTATAATTTAGACGGAAACTATTTTTGGTAATGGATAGCTAATGCCAACTCTATGTAAATTTGACTTAAATCCAAAACTTACTACCTTATAATTTATGGAATAGGGGCAATAAATGTGATGACTTGACATCACATCATAAATGTATCTAGAGAAAGTGCGTAGAAATTTAATCCTAGACATTTCTCTCATACAAATATACGTTTACTATATATGCTCTATTTAAGTGGAATGAACCGCAACATATATACGTGGGAATCAAAGATCTTCACTAAAATTGAACCGCAACATATATAAGTGGGAATCAAAGATCTTCACAAAAAACAGTTTTAGGGTACGACTTGCTATTAAAGAAAAAAAAGATTGGAGATTTATAATGTTTATCCAATATTTACTTCCTTATAAGTACCATCTTTAAAAGCACAAAAAAAAATCCTCGAGAAAAATCAAAATCAAAAATATATTCCGTATATATACCATTTCGTATTGAATAAAGTACCAATTTTATAAAAGGAAAAGTACCATTTAATATAATATGAAGTACCATCTCGAACCCGACCTGAAGCGCAAAAAAGGCATGGACTGATCATTGGGCCTTGACCTAACCGTTAGATCGGCCTGATAGAAATATTTGTGAAATGTATAGTAAGATTGACCATTTCAGAATTAGCTCATTAAAATTGAGATCCATATATATATTTTTCTCGGAAATATGATGATATATAGGAAGCCAAAGATCCCATTATTTATAATAAAGTACAGTAAATTGAAGAGTATGTAGATGCACTTTCAACACTACAAGAAAATGGTGAATTCGCGACAAAAATAGCGACGGAAACAATTTATGTCGTTAAACTCTCGGGTTTAACAATGGACTTAACGACGGAATATTTTTTTTTAATTTTTTTTTATTAATTAGCGACGGAATTAGAGACGGAATTTCTATTTTTTTATTTTATTTAAAAAAATAAAAATCTCCGTCGTTGATTCCGTCGTTAATCTCGTTGTCCCACATCGAAAAAATTGTGGATGTTCGATTGAGTTTGTGCCTATATATATGAGAGCATCAATACTGAAAATGAATAAAGAAATAATTAATAATATAATTAATTAATTAATTAAAATAAAATATAATAATAATAAATAATTAAATATATAATTTCGGAAAAAAAATTGTTTTTATTTTTTTAATATTAAATTTTTGACGGATTATTCCGTCGCTAAATTTAACGACGGAAATTCCATCGTGAAAAAGAGGCACGATGATCCAAATTACGACGAAAATATCGATTTTAGCGACGAAAAATTCCGTCGCTAATAACGCGTTTTTTTAGTGCAATAAGCACAAAATCTGGCTAACGTAAAGACTAAATTGTGCACAAAATCATACAAATTAAAGAAACTAATACTCCCTCCGTCCACAAAGAGTGTTCCACTTTGTGGACGGCACGAGTTTTAATGGAAAGTGAAGTAATTGTATGAGTGGAGAAATGGTCCCACCATGTGTATTTAATAAAGAGTGAAGGTTATTGTGTGAGTGGAGAAGTGGTCCCACC
>JAYJMF010000001.1:1553798-1608011 GCA_036873715.1 Salvia sclarea | reverse complement strand
ATCATATTGAAGACAATCTTCATTTGGCGATGTGGTAATATTTATGAATTTGGAAATCTTTTTAATATACGATGTAATGTATATGCACATTGGCTCCTATATATAGTTACAAATTATATGTATATCTTAAATTATTTAATTTCATAATGAAAATTTGAAATAGATCACATGAATTTCCCCTTATGTATTCCATAAATTAATTGCTTATACAAATTGTATTCTATATTTGCAAGAAAAATCTAATAATGATATTGTATCCCAAACATTCGACTTATATGCTGAAGATCTCATTCGTTAGTTGCTTTGACCGTTCCATTCAACCTTCAAACTAATATTATGAGATATTGAGATTGATTTTTATTTTTTATTTTTAATATATATCAAGACATTAACAGAAACGAGAATTCAAATACCGGAGAATACGTATCCTTACATGCTAAACTTTCCACTAAGTTCCCATTGCCAAAAAAATTAAAATTATGAATTTAATTTCAAAATTCTATAATTAAATTATGTTAAAATTATAAAAATAAAACATAATTTATGATTTCTTTGGTCATTTAAAAATAAATAAATGATTAACATAATCAAAATATATAAAAATACACACTTTTGTAACAATGTTAATAGTACTTAATAGTCACCCATAACTTAACATTTGCTCACATAATCACATTGTAATTATAGCCCAACGTTATATTATAGTATTTCCCAATAATTGCTCTCTTATTAAACATTTGATTATTTAACATCGAAGAAACGACATGAATTACAAAAAATTCAACTAAGATGTTATTATAATATAATAAATTACTATCATATTTAATATATGTGATTAATTATTTGGTATGACATATTAAAAATAATAAATATAATTAAAACTTGTTATAAGTTTAATTTGTACTAAGTATACCACCATCCTAAAACATGGATACATATTATATCCCTACAAGTCAGTATGAAAATTTCGAACTTTTAATTTATAAAAAACAACACATATTATATCAAACAAAATATTAAAATGAACATAATTATATCTCACACCCTAATCATTATTATCAATCCATATTCATCACTCACAATAACAGAGTGAGGAATAATTTACAAACCAGTGAAATTTAAATTATAGCTTAATTTCCCACTCAAAAACAAATTTAATTATCTTGCCATCAATAAAACATGGGAAAGAAATAGGTTAAACCCTACAAAAACCTTGTCATGAATTTCCTCTCCGGCTCCCACCTCCGCCGCTGCCGCCGCCGCCCCCATTTCATCCACCTCCGCACCCTCTACGACGGCGTAGCCACCTTGAAATGGCCGCGCGACCGCGGCCTCGACCACGCGGTCGAGCGCGACAAGCTCCTCAAACCCCTCCTCAATCTCAGAAACCTCATAATCGCCGAGCCCTCAAAATCGATTCCTCTCACGCTCATCACGGAATCGAGGGAAACCCTAGGAATCCCTTTTCGCCCAATTGAATTCATCAGGAAATACCCTTCAATTTTTCAGGAATTCCAGCCGGGTTCCCTCAACATCCAGCCCCACATCAAGCTCACCCCTAATATAATTTCTCTGAGCTCCGAGGAGACTCTGCTTTACCAGAGTGTGAATTACAAGCAGGACATCGCGAGCCGTTTATTGAAGCTGTTGATGATCAGTAGGGTTAATAAAATTCCGATTTTGTTGCTGGAGCAGTTGAAATGGGAGCTGGGATTGCCGATAGACTATGAGGAGGCTCTGATTCCTGAATTTCCTGACTATTTCCGGGTGATTGGTGGAGATGGGGATGATTTTGGGGAAAATGGGAAAGTGCTTGAGCTGGTTTGCTGGAGTGATGAATTTGCTGTTTCGGAGGTGGAGAAGAAAGGGGGAAAGAGCGGAAAGATCGAGTTTTTATTGCAGTTTTCGAAGGAGTTTGAGATGGATAAGAAGTATAAGAGGTGGTTGGATGAGTGGAAGAAGCTGCCATATGTATCGCCCTATCAGAATGCAATGCATTTGGGGACGAAAAGCGATGAATCAGATAAATGGGTAGTCGCGGTTTTGCACGAGTTGCTTAACCTTTTCGTTGGGAAGAAGGCAGAGAAGGAGAATCTGCTTTGTTTGGGAGAGTATTTGGGGTTGAGGCCGAGTTTCAAGCGTGCGTTGTTGGAGCATCCGGGGATTTTCTACGTGTCGAGTAAGATTGGGACGCATACTGTGGTTCTGAGGGAGGGGTATAAGAGAGGGATGTTGATTGAGAGGCATGCTTTGATGGGTATGAGGTCGAAGTATATTCAGCTCATGAATGTGGGGAAGGATGATAATAAAGCCAAGAATGCACAGCAGAAGAGTGGTGTTGATGCGAAGAAAAGTGAGGGAGATGGTGATGAAATGTACAATGAGAGCGATGCTGATGGGAGTGAGGTTGAAAATGCGAGTAAAATAGTGAGATCGGAGAGGAAGAATACTAGAGATATTGCTGCAGGTGGTGATATGGATGACTCGTCTGATGATGACGAGAGCGATGATTGTGGTGAGGCTGTTGAGGTTGGAAATGTGACTAGAGGAGGGAGGCATGGAAGGAAGGGCAGAGATTTTGAAAGAAGTGGTAGAAATGGAAGAGGTGCTAAAGATAATGTGTTGAGAGGTTTGACAAGGTCTTCTAGGAGAACTGATGTTCGAGGTGGTGAAATGGATGAGTCATCATCATCTGATGATGATGATGATGAGAGTGAAGGTTATGGGGAGGTCGTTGATGTTAGAAATGCGAGTAGAAGAGGGAGGCACGCAATGAATGGTGGGGTTTTTGAAAGGAGGGATAGTAGAAGTGCGGGAAGGAGGACAAATGGAAGGTTCTCTGAGGAGAATGAGTCGAAACGTACACCTTGGTCTACTAGGAGGACAAATGGAAGAGGCGGTGAAGATAATGTGACAAAATTTTCATCAAGGTCTTCTGGGAGAACAAATGGAAGGGGCGGTGAAGATAACGTGTCGAATTTTTCATCAAGGTCTTCTAGGAGAACAAATGGAAGGGGCGGTGAAGATAATGTGTCGAATTTTTCATCAAGGTCTTCTAGGAGAACAAATGGAAGGGGCAGCGAAGATAATGTGTCGAAATTTTCAACAAGGTCTTCTGGGAGAACAAATTTTCGGGGTGATGATGCGGATTCTCCCAGAAGATTTACAAAGAAATCAAATTTCTCAGGGAATAGGGGTAGGTCTGAAACAGGGAGGAGATCAACATAGTGGAGACCGAAACTCGGTTGCTTAACCGAGCAACTTCATGTGTTAGGTTTGCTATGTTATTTCAGTTTATTCATGTGCAACCTTCAACATAGTGATTAAGTTGCCTGGTTATTTTTTTTGGCTTGATACGAAACAGTCGTTGCTGTTGTTTTCTTGTGTTTTTTTTACCTCATATATGTGGGCTGTAGGATGAATGATTTGAACTACTTAAATGAACCTAACACCGGAATCTAATTGCCTATCGTTTTTTGCTCTGTATTTGCATATATACTCTCTTGTCAATCATGTTATTGTTTGAATATTCTTTCGCCAAGGATTATAATATGTAACCAGTTCAGAAAAAAGAACTGAGCTATTTCCCCGTTGGTTGATTCGAGTAGGATGTTGAGCATCCAAAAAAATCTTATATTTAGTTTCTAGTCTCTAGATTTAGGAACATTCATATCCAGCTTCCTTGATAGCACCATGCATCTTTGATGTAATTTGAATTGTTAGCTAAAACATATTTAGAAAACTAAACTGCATCTGGAAAGCTTACTTTATTAAGACATAGAAAACAAGGGATAATCTTCCTCATTCATTTTATATTGTCTGTACACATGAGTTAAACCAATATTTATAGCCCCCATCTTGGAAAGTCATGGAAGATTCGAAAGTTTGATTGAATGTCGCCCTGCTTTATGATCTCGTCGCTCTCCCTGTTCCAACCGGGTTGCTGATATATTAAACAGAGGTATTCACTTGCCCCTCATTACTTCTACTCCTCAAAGGGCCAACTTAGACATGACGAAAGCATATTCTCTTATGATGTCTCAATTGAATGTGTAAATTTTATCAACGAGCTTAAACTGGTTTTCTGTGAACAATGACTGCTGGGAACTGCTTATATTTCATTAAACCATAATGCTCATAAGGTTTATCATTTCCATTTGTTTCTTGATCTTTTCAACACCGGTACTTCTTCAACTTTGCTTGGGCTTTTCGCAGGTTTAGATCTTGTCCACTTTTCTTTACACATTTGCAATTTCGGCATTATAAACTGCATATTGGATGTTGACACAAGCTACTTGTAGAAGGTGATGATGAGATGGAAAGTTCCTTTGTGTAGGAAAAGGCAAAAACCAAGGAACAAAGAAGCTTTGGAAGGTATGAGTGGAAGCATTCTTGTCTCTTTTATTTTCCCCCCTTTGAACTAAAGTAGCTTAGCTGCCCAAGTGGATTTGATACTCACATATATATCAATATATAATCTATGTGAAAAATCATTTTCTCTGCCTCATGATTTACCTCTCATTTTGCCCACTTCTTGATGTTTTATTAGGTAAAGCACCCATCTTGCTCAATTAGCATTTGCTACTACTCTCTTTCTTTCCAAGTCTTGATTTAATGTAATAGTTTCTTTTCAGTTTATTGGGACAGGTCGAAAGACAAGAACATTTAAAAATCTTGGATTTTAATGATGATGTAATGAGTATGTCATCATATCTAAAAAAGAGATGCATGTAATCTTTGATATTTAAATGGATAGAAATTGAAGGCTTTTGGTGAAATGGGAAAGAATTGGATGGGAAATGCAACTTTTGTTTTGGACAGATGTGATTACTCCTTTTCTTGACAAATGCTACTGACGGCTCATTTTGTTTGCTTCCCAATTTTCTTAATTTCATATCTTTTAATTATTAATTAATACATCCATCTTTTGGGTATTTCGGCTCTTGATTTTTTTATTTTTTATTTTTTGTCAAAAAGATTAAAGTGTTGGAATGATACTGTTCCATCAATTGAGTCTCATATATCTAACATTATTCATCAATCTAGTCATATGTGATTATTGTGGATCTTTATTTGAATATGTGGTTATTGTGCATGTCATTTGTTTAAATATGAACTCAATAATACACATTGAGATGTAACATTTGAGAAATCCCACTTGATAATGTCTTCTCCAATTCATTTTGTTATGTGAATATTCCTAAAAAAGTATAATGTGAACTAACTTATATTTTTAATTAATCCCCAACTTTTTTGTGATTCTAATTCTTTCTCCAGCATTTATTAGCATAATTAGCATAGCTCCGAATCTAGCACATAAACTAAAGTTTATGGCGCCACGTATTCAAAGAATTTGGTGAAACTGCCGCATACATTTTATGGGTTTTTTTTATAATAAAATGATTCTTTTTACTAATTGAGTTAGAGTAGTATTATATGCTACAAAGATAAAAGTAAAAGTAAAAGGTGTCACTACTCACTTGCATGGGTCAAGTGACACGACCTAATGCGGAACATTGATTAATAATAATATTGTAATAATCAAATCAAATCTTTTACCATTTGAATAAGCAGTGTTCATAAATATGCATAAAATATTACATTCACAATATTTGTTTGAGGTGTTTAAACTAAAAAAGTAAATATAATTGTAATGTAGATTATTTAGTTGCTAGTATACACTAATTTTAAAATCAGAATTCACCGCGACCACACACACACACACATGAATAATATTAAAGAAAAGCTATTTATATAGGGTGACTTAAAAAATCACCCACTTAAATTAATTTTTTTACACAAATTTTTATAATTTATTACAATAAAAAACACAATAATTTTGCCGATTTATTGCAAAACAGACATGCTCAAATCCAAAAAACCACCGTGTCACCATTTCTTACTATCTTTCAACAAAGTGAAACAAACTGTCACATGTAGTAAGAATGCGAAATTCATTTAATTTTATTTCCGTCATTTGATTGCGAAGATCTACAGTGATCACTTCGCTGGATGAATGCATCACCCCAGTCCAGTCCCAAATTCTCGGGACAAAAAGTTCATCTTTTCTGGGTTCAGATACTTTTACCGCTCCAAATGCATGGATCTTCACGATTCTAACATTTCTGATTACAATCAAGATTTTTACAAATTACAATAACCAATACATCCATAGATCTAACACAATATCAATACTAAGTTAAATTGATGGAAGAAATCCAGCTATAAATAAATCTTTATAGAAAAAGATAGCAAGCTTTTTGTAAAGTTGCTGGATCACGACATAGATATTAACCCAGACTTTAATTTTTCTAGACAATACCAAAACCTAGAAAAGGAAAAGTACCTATATATTGTGGTGTCTGCATTCGAACAAGAAGTTGTGAGTTGTTGCTCAATTAAAAGTTGCAATAACTCAGCATGAAAAAGGGAGTTGGGATTTGAGAGCATTCTCTCCAAAAATATATACTATATAGTAACTGAGTTGTCACATTTATCTAATGCCATATAAGCATAGCCCCATCCACTGCTTTATATTCTCAAATATTGTCACTTCTCTTTACAAATCCCACTTCACAAACCAACACATTAAATCCACCTACATTCGACACGTTTTCGTTTCTTCATTGACAAGCATTTTTATTCCATGTCTATTCGAATATTTTTCTATGGTATTCATTTTTTTGATTTTAGTAATTGGAGTATACTATTTAGCTACTAATTGGGGTATACTATTTGACTAGTAATTGGAGTGGACTATGTTTTGATGGGGAAATTGCCTACACATTATAAATTTATAAGAAAAAGAAATATTTTTGCACTCTCATTGTAAAAAAATAAAAATAAAAAAATAATTAATCAAATAGTTGTACTATGACTTAACAATCTTATGCATAGAAATTTGTTATCTTGATGATATTGTTGATGATTTTGATACTCAAAATGGTAGAAGAACTTAAGCTATTTCAGTAATTTAATTCAAATGTTAAAATAACAATTTATTTTTTGATGAACCCATTTTTTCCTTTTTATCTAGAGCATACCTAGGGGTTAACTAGTCGATGCTATAGTGAATCCGAAAGAAATTTAAGATGGAAAGAACTAAATAAATTGAGTTTAATGAACCTGAAAGAAATTTATGTAGAAAATAAGATTCTCGAAGTTTCATTTCTTGACTGACCCATTTTTTCGTTTTGCCTTAGTAACGGCCATGGATTGGTTTAATTAGTTGATGCTTTAGTGAATCTAAAGAAAGAAAATCAATTGAGTTTATGATACTCATACATCCACATTCCAATAAGTTCAATTACACATGATCTATATCCACATTGGAAATGGAATTCCCTAAAACTAATAGTCCTGCAATTTCTCCATTAGTATTACTATTAGTATTTTCCATTTGAAGGCATGCAAGTTTGGAGGCTTTGAGAGCTTCATCTTCCCAATGTGTGCAATGCAACACAACATAGAGCACCGAGACGGCGCAGGCCGCTTGAGCCGATAGCAACCCGACCCACAACCCCCGGAACCCGACGCATAGCCAGAAGGCCACCCCGACGGCCACAGGCGTCCCCACGAAGTAAAACGACGCCAGATTGATCCGGGCTGCCACCACCGGCCTAGACGTGCCCCTAAGCACCCCACACCCCGTCGTCTGAGGGCAGTTCCCAAGCTCACACAACCCCGTGATGGGCAATACCGACGCCACCAGACTTATCAGCATTTTATCCTTTGTGAAGAGCTCGCCCCATTTCTCCCGAAACACCACCGTCCACACCACGTTCACCACTCCTACAGCGAAAGCACACGCCAATGCCACCATCGCCGCCAGCTTTGCCTTGTAAGGCCTCCCGCCACCCAGCTCATTCCCCACCTGAAAAGTATCATTTACAGTAAAGAAAAGTGTCATTTATTTTTATCTTATAACCAAAAGGTGTCATCTACAGTAAGATGAGAACAAAGTGTCATTTATAATGAAGAAAAATGTCAGTGTGTGCAAGTATCATTTACAATGAAAAAAGTGTCATTCAATTTTTACCGTTGTAACCAAAAAGTGTCATGTGCAGTAAAAAACATGTAATCTATAGTACATAACGTGTCATCTATAGTGAAAAAAAATGTCACTGTCTGCGTCAGATCACTGCAGTGACTTACCCTAGCCGACACGCACCCAGCCAGCGCCATCGGGACGGTGTACATAAGGCTCGTGGTCTGGATCATCACCCCGGTCGCCGCCACCGCGAGCTTCGGGTCAGGCAAGTACCCGGCGAGCACCGTCACGATCTCGTACCACCACCACTCCAGACAGATCCCCATACAGCTCGGCACGGCGAGGCTCAGCAACCCCCCAATCCCCCCATCCCCACCGCCCCCGCCCCCGCCCCCGCCTCCGCCCCACCTCCACTCCCACCTCCCATACACACACACATACCCCATCATCAACACCATCATATGCAAGTTCGTCAACACCGACGCCACCGCCACCCCTCTCACCCCCCACCCGGCCACCACGACGAACACATAGTTCAACGGCACGTGGAACGCCACCGCGGTCATCGTGCACCACATCTGCGGCTTCGTCACCCCCTGCGACCGGAGATACACCCTCAACGGCTGCAGCAAGGTGTTCGTGAAGAGGTCCGGCAGCGAATACAGGCAATACGTCGCCGCCATCGCCGTGATCTCGCCGTCTTGGCCCATGAAGAGCATCACCGGCTCGAGATTGATCCACAAAATGCCGATGGGGACGACGGCGAGGAGGAGGATGAAGATCATGCGATGCAAAGAGAGAAAAAGAAGGTCCCAATTCTTGGAGCCGTAGGCTTGGCTGCAGACCGGCTCGAGCCCCGAAGCCAAGCCGACTAAAACAGAGTAGCCGGTGATGTTGGTGAAGCCGATCGACAGCGCGCCGCCGGCGAGCTCGAGGCTGCCGAGGCGGCCTAAAAACAAGACGGAGACGACGGCGCGGAGGTAGACGAGGAAGTTCATTGCCGTGATGGGGAGCACCATTCGCCATAGCTCCTTGATCTCCTCCACCACCTTTTTTTTTTAGCAAGATTGGATTTTTATTCAAGAATTGATGTGGGATTTTGGAGTTTCATAAAGGGCTTACCTGGGTTGATGAAGGGTGTTTGTGTGAGTAGAAATCCCGCATTTTTTCAGCCATTTCTGCATATTGACGAACATGAATGAAAACAGAGTAAGAAAAATGAGAATTCTTGATTTTTGCAGATGCCATTTCTGCTCACGTTGTTAACACATACTGAATAATGAGAATTCTTAAACTTACATTTGGGATGATCACAAATAGTAAATAAATTGAAAGTCTTGATTTTGAAGATGAAATTGCAGCAAAGATTGCATTTTTCAGCATTTCTGAGCACGTAACACATGATAAATAATGAAATTCTTGAATTTAACGATAGCAAGATAAAAAAAAGCAAAGGTTTTGCAGAAGCCCACCTTGGAATTCTTGAATCTTGAGAAAGTTGAAGATCAAAAGGAGGAAATAGATTGAAGTCATGATTTTGCAGCAAAGATTACATTTTTCAGCATTACTGAGCACGTAACACATAATAAAAATGAAATTCTTGAATTTAATGATAGCAAGAAGAAAAAGCAAAGGTTTTGCAGAAGCCCACCTTGGAATTCTTGAGAAAGTTGAAGATCAAAAGGAGGAAATAAATTGAAGTCATGATTTTGAAGACGAAATTGCAGAAAAGATTACATTTGTCAGCATTTCTTAGCACGTAACACATGATAAATAATTAAAAAACTTGAATTTAATGATCACAAGAGAAATAAAGCAAAGGTTTTGCAGAAGCCCACCTTGGTGAATTCTTGAGAAAAGTTGAAGATTCTTGAATTTTTGATGATGAAATTGTGGCAACTCGAGAGCATGCTATTGCTATCTCACAATAAGATCACATATTATTACGTGCCATATGGATATTAATAAGCAGAGCAGCATCTTAGTGCAGTGTGATAATAACTTTGTTTAATAAACAAGTTGTGTCGAGTCACATAAAAAATAAAAATGAAAAAAATTTAGAACTTTATGAAAGGCCAAAAAAGTGTACAGCTTTTGGTAATGGCGGCGACTTTGACATGAGCTTTTATGGGCTCTGCTCTGCAGGAGCTGAGGGAAATGACAGATGAGAGAAAGAGGAAATAAATTAAAGAGGAAAGAGAGCTATGATTTAGGATATTTATGGTCTCAATTTTCTTTTCTTCATGAGGTAAAATTCAATATGAGTTGATCATGCTAGTGAAGTGGACATGTTGATATGAAATGGGGTAAGTTATGGTAATTCATTTCCTATAATGTTGATTATTTTATAAAAATATTGTGATTATTGGTCATTATAAGGGCGAGTGTAAGTTACTTCTATTACTCTCAGAGGACATCATGTTTATTACAAATAAATAAGGTGCGACGGTGTCTAGTTTCAGAAGTTAGAACAATGATATCGAGTTTTGTTTTTTGGATTAGGAGTGAGGGAATTGAGGGTTTGATCTCTTGACCTCTCAATTACGACGTGGAGATCACACTGTTTGAGTGTTTCTGAAAGGACTGGTATCGAGTTTTTAAAGACATAAAAAATCGAATTGGAGACATCAAGCACTATATTGAACCATGTCAATGATTTTATCTTGCGAGTACACTAATAATTGTTAGGTATGAGATGGAACATATTCTTTACAATTAATTGGTCCTATTTTGCGAAAACATTTGTAATAGTTAGGTATGGGATGGAACATGTGCTATACAATTAATAAAGCTAAACTACATTTGATTTATCATTAAATTATTACAGCTTTATCCTTATTGCCTAGTTAATTAATGGAACAAACATCTTATTAAATAAAGAGAGGAATAATTGCCTCCAATGATAACATTAAGGAGGGAGAATAGCATATCTATGAATTTATGTCATGCAACTTTGCATAATGAGTCCAAATCTTTTTTTTTTTATAAATTACATCTCACACACATCTCAAAATAACTCGAACCTCCGACTTATTAGTTGGAGGGGAAGCATCTTGCTAGCTGAGTTGTGATTCGTCGTCCCCAATTTTGTATTCGCAGCTAGAGTGATGTTATTACGTACCGCACAAAATATGTATATTAAATCAATATTGAACTAAGTTGTATGGGAAATAATGTTGCTCATTTCATATACTCTCCCCGTCCCATTTATAATGTCTCACTTTCCTCTTTTGTTTGTCCCACTCATAATGTCCCATATCTTTTCTGGCAAGAAAAAAATACACACAAAAGCATGTGGACCATATGTGGACCACACCACCTTACACTCATCAATTTTGTTTCCTTAATCTCCGTACCCAAAAGCAATGAGACATTATGAATTGGCCAGAGGGAGTATAATATAGCTAGAGCAACACATGAAAAACATACTCCCTCCGTCCCTTAATTGTTGGTGCACTTCTTTTCGGCACGGAAATTAAGGAGAGCTGAAAAAATAGTGTAAGTTGTATAAAGTAGTGATAAGAATATATTATATTTAAAGTTTTTTGTGTGGTAAAAATGTCCAAGAAATGAAATGCACCAAAATGATGGGACATCCCAAAAAAAAATGCACACCAATAATTAAGGGACGGATGAAGTTATACCATAAGTGTGAACTCATTCTAAGACACTTTTTTTAATAATAGGTCAAAATGAGGCTAATGTATTATGTATATCAAAAACAACGACGGTTAATTATTTAAAGATGTCGATCTTTACTATTACTATATATCTACAAGCATCGCCGGAATCCAATTTAGAAAAACCATTTTAGTATTGTCGACTGAGCAAATTTCAAATTTAGTTAATTATTTAAAGATGTCGATATAACCTACTTTTAGTCATTTTGTGAAATCGACAAAACTAAGGTATCATCTACTTTAATAAATCAATACTTACAAAAATTTGACTGAGGTAACACACCTAGCGCTTACCCAACAATTAAAGTAAGCTCTATAATGCATCATTAGGGGGAGAATTTGGATCCGGTTCTTCGGTTCCGAGAGTACCGAACCAGAACTCCGGAACCGCGATACTACTGAGTACCGATCTATCAGATACCGGCACTGGTACCGGTTCTCCCTCCCCCATAATTTTCGGTTCCGGGAGAACCGAACCGAACCCGAAAGAACCGACAAATTCAATTTAATTACTAAATGTAAAAATCCCTAAATCAATTTCGAATTTTCAATTCACCTCTGACTGACTTCTTTCTTCTCTTCACTCTCGCGGCTGCTCGCTGCTGACACACGCACACCCACCGCCGCGCCACCGAGCCACGCACCTGCCACCGCTCGCCGCCGCGCCACGCGACGGCGACGGCGACGCAGCCGCTGCCAGCCACTGTCTCCACACCACACAGCCGCTGCCACTGTCTCCACCGCTCGCCGCCGCTGACTCTACCGCTCGCCGCCGAGCCGCCACTGTCCACACCATGACGATGCCTCCCGGAACAGATGCTACTCAGCCCGCGCCCGACAATGCCGACAATAACATTGACATTGTAAGTTGGAACATGAAATAATCGAAAAAATATGATTTTTTTTTTTTTTATAAGTGGATCAGTTTTTTCGGTACTCCCGGAACCGAACCGGGGGTACCGAGTACCGAAGTACCGAGTGCCGAGTGCCAATGGTACTGGAACCGGTTCCATCCCCTACCATTTTTTCGGTTCGGGTACCCGAAATAAAACCGAACCGAATCTCTCCCCTATGCATCATCATCAGCTTCATTTAATTTTTGAACTAATCGAAAGGAAAATGACCACAATCGAATCCAATTACTTCAACATTCATTTGATAGATGACTTGATCTGAAATAATAAATCAAAATTCGCTTTCAATTTACACCATATCATTTAAAATATCATTTAATACCATGTGGTAGATAGGGCAGGAAAAATTTATGGGCCATACCCTAAATCTAAGGGCATCCATTTCTTGCTTATTCAAACCATAAAACTTTTATATTTTGTATAATTTGCATATTAGTTTACTTAAGTCAGGTTTGGTTACTCGAGACCAAATCAGACCTAGACTAATTTTGTTCAGCATGGCCTGTTTTAATATTAAGTTGGAGATTGAATAAGTCCAATCGAACATAATATCATAAAACTAATTTTATCTAATGAGGCAACTATTAAAATAACCAAGAAAAAATTATGGATCATACCTAAATCTAAGGGCATCAATTTCTTGCTTATTCAAACCATAAAACTTTTATATTTTGTATAATTTGTGATACTAATTTTATCCTGTATGGCACTGTCCAATATTAAGTTGCAAATCGAACTCATTCGGTCGAACACAGTATCATAAGATTGGTCTTATCTAATCCGGCAAATCGAACATACTTTGACTAGCGGCCGCCAATTATTCCCGTGATAAAAAAAAATAAAAATGAGTAGTGATAAATTAACAAACTTTGTCTCCAAAGTGGGGGGCATTTTCCAATTTAAAAAATTGACTCGATTTGATTTTATTAACCGGTTCGATTTTATTAGAATTTAATTAGTTAGTTAAATAAAAATTAAAAATGATAAATTAGTTATATTCTTATAAAATCGAACCTATTAATAAAATTAAATCGAACAGATTTTTTAAAATTGCAAAAAGCCCCCTACTTTATAGACAAAGTTTGTTAATTTATCTTTTCCCAAAATTAATAATCCTCATAGATTCTAACAAAAATAATTACTCCCTCCGTCCCGGCTATTTTGAGGCGTTTCTTTTGGGCGCAGGATTTAAGGAGAGTTAAAAAGTAGTGTAAGTGATGATAAAAATATATATTATTTAAAGTTGTGAGTGTTATAAAGGTATTCTAAAAAGGAATACGCCTCAATTTAATTGGGATGGAGGGAGTAGTAGATTATAATTTTATGATTTGTACCAATTTCCCCCCAAATCCAAATCCCTAATCCCCAAATTAACCATGCAATCAATTGATTTGATCATATAAAGACCATCCTTTTCATTGAATTGAACCAATAACTGCCCTACATTTGGACTGGTAGCTGAAAGCACAAGCTGACAATCACTTACACACACCGCACAAAATCTTGCCACAGCAACGCAACGATATAGGTTTCTCCAAAATTGCCCAAAAACAGCTCTTCCTATTCCTCCATCCCTTTCTTTCTCGCGGAAAATCCGAGCAAAATTGGGCAAACAGATGAGAAATAAGCTCGTGGGCGCACCGATTGAGAGGCCGCATCGCCAGATTTGGACCGGGCCGGGTCATGTTTAAGGCCAACTTAATCGGGTTCGGGCTGGCCGTGGGCTCCAGCGCCTTTATCGGCTCGAGCTTCATCATCAAGAAGAAGGGCTTGCAGAGGGCCGGTGCCTCCGGCTCTCGCGCCAGTGAGTTTTCTTTTTTTCTCTTTTTGTGTTTATTTGTTGGAAGTTGGAGTTGGTTTTGTTTGGAAATTTTGAAGCTTGGATTGTCAAATTGAGCTAATTGACACTTTCTTGAGATGCAATTGTTGGCACTTTCTTGAGATTTTTGGGAAATGGTTTGCGTTTGTTTTGAATTTTGCTGTTGTATGTGGAGGATTGAGTGGTTTTGTTATCTTTCAATTGGAGTAGTTGCTGTTGCTGTTTATGGTTATGGATTGTATTGATTGAAGGTTGCGTATAATGCATCTTGAATGTAGTTTCATGCTTAGATAAAATGAAGATGCTATGGAAGAGGATGTGATCTAATTGAGAGGAATGGTTCAGAAGAAGTGTATATATTGTGTAGCTTCCTTTGTGACTTTATTTAGATGGACTCGTTTGAAATGTATTGATATTGCATTGCTTTTTCTTCGTACTAGGTCGGAAACTATATCCATGTTTGATTTTTGAATTGATTTAAGCAGCTTGTGGTAACCTCACATTGTGAAAGTACTGCATTTCAACAACTCTTATTTGTTAGCTTGCCGTTTTAGTTAGTTGACGTTTCCCGTCTTGTCACAATCTTAATAAGTAGTGGGACATAAGCTTCAGATAAGATCAGGATTTACCATTAATTGAATGTGTGTTCTATTTTGTATTAGTCTTTGTAGCATGATGCAGTTTCTTTAAAGCATCAAGTGTAGGGCACATAAGTGGTCCTAGTAGATTTCATATGGGTAATAATGTGAAAGGCATCGTGTATTGTTGTTTAAGCCTGCTGCCTGACTGCCTGAGATAGAATATATTTCAATGTATAGTTATGGTGGGGAGTTGCATTACTAACAAACAAGGGGTATTGTTTCTATATAATGTATTCGCACATGAAAATATTGTAGTGATGTGATGGAGCCTCTGATGATATTAAATACATTAAAATGAAGGTTCGGGAGGATATGGATATCTGCAAGAACCACTCTGGTGGATTGGCATGTTCACTAGTAAGTTGCTTCCCCAAAGCGATTCACTATATTTGCTACTTCTATCCACATATATCAAATAATCACCCTTTTGTTTGTTGATTGCACAGTGGTTATTGGAGAATTTGCCAATTTTGTAGCATACATGTACGCTCCTGCAGTCCTTGTCACCCCACTCGGAGCATTAAGTATAATAGTAAGGTAAACACGTGTTTTCCTATTATCTTAAAGTATCTCATTTGGGGAAAGAATCAAGTGGTCAAAACTGGTAACAATAAGTAATATCATATAAGATCAACCACATTTATTCTATTGGCAGTGCTATTTTAGCTCATTTCTTACTCAAAGAGAAACTACGGAAGTTAGGAGTATTGGGTTGCTGTTTGTGTATAGTGGGTTCCACCATCATAGTGCTTCATGCACCGGGCGAGCATAGCATTAGCTCAGTAGATGAAATATGGGAACTAGCAATACAGCCAGGTGAGTCGATACTTTTGTATATGTTGTTTTAAAATGGATACGACAATGTTTCTGAATATTTTCCCCGCCTCTCTGCCCAGCTTTTCTTTTGTACATAGCTTCGGCAGTGGCAGTGGTGTTGGTGCTTGTATTGTATTGTGAACCACGCTATGGACAGACAAATATACTGGTGTATATAGGTGTTTGCTCTATCATCGGATCCATCACCGTAAGTAAAGTTTTCCCTCTTGCTGCTTAATGTGAAGTTCATGTATATGTAGCAAGTTAAATCGGGTTATTTTTCAAAGAGGTGATCTTTATCCCAAATTGCTTCTGTACATTGATTAAATGATCAAACTTAGCTGGATAGAAAGAGCAGAATAAGCAGAACAAGCTTAATTAGACGTGCTTATACAAGTGAAGTAAAAAAGAAATGAGCAAATTTTAACTTTCAATTCGAAGTAAGACTGAATAGATTGGTCAATCTTGCTTGCTGGCTTGATGGTACTGATTTACTGGTCATTGTAGGTCATGAGCATTAAAGCAGTGGGTATAGCTATTAAACTCACACTCGAGGGCTATAGTCAGTTGGCCCACTTACAGTCGTGGATATTTGCCATGGTTTCGGCTTCTTGTATTATCACTCAATTGCTCTACTTAAACAAGGTACATTTGTTCTTGAACTTAACATTGCTTTATGTTGAGTATTAATCGACTTCTCTTTCACTTTAGCTTTACTTTAACTGGCTTATTCTTTAGAAGGCACTTGAACGGTTGCATAGTTTCTTATGTCTCGTAGTGTGATGGTTGACTACACGTAACAGACTTTTTGCTCTTTATGCAGCAGATACTACTCACATGAAGCTCCATTTTTGCATAATTTCACTTTCAGATGTCATGTCCATTTAAAAAAAACAATATAATCTTAAATGTAGCCCAATCTATTAATCAGAAAAGGCTCGTCTAAAAATACCAAAACGATTACAAACAATTGCTCATGATGTAGCTTCACAAGAAGAATTAAATTGCTTTTGCAAGATTTCATGAGGCGGAATAATTCGTCTGTGCTTGCCAATGCTCTTCCATTTTTCAAGTTTGCAATATCGACAGTTGTCTCATTTTACAGGCTTTGGACACATTCAACACTGCCGTGGTTTCTCCAATCTATTATGCCATGTTCACGTCTCTTACAATCTTAGCAAGTGCCATCATGTTCAAGGTATCTACGATTTTACTCCCCATTTTCAGTGTTAATTAAATTAAGGTAGTTTAGTTTGTCACTAATCCATTTTCTGCTGCTTCAGGACTGGGCTGGCGAGAGCGCTAGTGACATCGTCTCCGTTCTCTGCGGATTTATCACCGTGCTTTCCGGCACAATGGTTTTGCACGGCACAAGAGAGCCCGACAAGCTTCCATCCGCAGGTAAGGCCTACAGTTTGGACTCTACTCGTTTTAATTAAAATCGGGCTCTTTTGGTGAACGAAAGGTTTTTGCAGACTATTCCGCCCTTCCTCAAATATCGTGGGTCGTGCGCTCAAACGGAGAGATATGGAAACAAAAGGAGAACGATGAATTGCACGGGGAGTTTGTGGCGATAATCCATCAAGACCATTTCAGATGAGGTAAAAAAGTGGTGTATAGATCCCGAGCTTGCAGGTAGTTCGTGCTAATTTTGCTGTGAGCACGTTCATGTCGATTTCCCTGTGAGCTCGTCGGTTGAGTCGTGTGTTAGGAGTTAGGAGTAGTTTGCGACGGTTGCCCGTGTTTGTAGGGTCGTTTGCCCCACCATACATACAGACGTTACAGCCATTTTGAGCTCCCATAGATGCTAGCCAGGTGATGACAATGGTGTTATTCTTTGCTCTGTTTTTCTCAGAGAAGGCCATATTCCATTTGTAAATTTATGTAGTGCATGTGAATGAAACTATAGCTTTTCTTCAATCTCTAATCTCTATTAATATAATGTAACTGGATTTTCACCCTCTCTCTGGGTTGTGGTAATTAGCTGCTATAATGAGCCTGTATATGATAAGACTAGCAACATTAGTTTACAAACATAAAGCATAGGATAAGATAAGATGTAGTAATAAATTTGATTGAAATATGTATTTCAAGATAATAAATTAATACTTCCATTAAAATTAAACATAACAGAGACTTGTTTTTTTTGAAGTAGCGACTTTATTTAATCAATCTAACAAGTACACCCGAAGGTAGGAAGACCAACAACAAACGGAGGCGGTTCAATCCACACATAAGGGGGTGAAGTGATTCAAAGAATTGCGAGCAACAACATGTGCTAACACATTGACATCTCTATTAACGTGCATAATTCTATAAAACAACACAATACCTGAGCACAAAAACTTGTTATAATCACAATTTGTATTACATGTATTCCTACAAGGTATGTTATTCGCACAAATCTATTTAATTTTTTCAGGACTTATATTGATTTATACTACAAATATTTTCAGGATTTATTATAAATTAATATAATATTTTAAAACTTTTAATTTAAAATAATAAGTATCATATAAGAATTTGAATAATATATTTTAGGGCTCTATACTAATTCACCCTATATAAATTCACACAAATCCACAAATACTTTCGAGCTTTTGTGGATATACAGATTCACAAATCCGTTTTAACATTTTCGAACTTTTGATTTATAAAAGGTCAATATTTCATATCATACAAGTTTATACAGATCTGTATACTATCTTCGCAGATCTGATTTATAAAGAACCTTACAACATTTTCGAACTTTTGATTTGTGGAAGATATATTCTGCATCACACATGATACTACATATCATAACTATACCATACATCATAAACATTCACACCGAGCGATATTCTGTGTCCCATGTGATATTAACGTAGCTTATACCATACGTCACAATCACTTGCACCAAACGAGCCCATAACTATACTATACATCATAATCATTTGTACCAAACGAGCCCATAACTATACTAATACTATCAATCATAATCATTTGTACCAAACCAGCCTTAAACATATATACATATGTGCCTAAACGGTCGGATACACGTAGACATGGTCACATGGGCTTAAGCTAGATATGATCTGAGACAAACAGTTTAATTCAAGTTTCAAATGAGTTGAAACAATTAGAATAAAACCCATTCAAATCAGAGATAACCAACCAAGCCAAACTCCAACAAACCAGCAAATAATGCAAGTTAACTTATCTCAAAGATTCAACATTGTATTGAAAAAAACCGAACATCAAATATAGTTCAGATTTTGGAGGAACAAATATACAATCTCCCATTTAACAACAAAAAAAAGCTAAAACATAACAACTTTTTCCATAGCAAAGCTCTTGAGGCTCATCAAGCTGGGCACATAATGCATCGCCTCAACGCTGTTAGGCCCTCTGGATTGCACCATGTCGACTTCTTGAGTCACTTCGCTCTTACTGCAGTAATTCAGCACGCAGTAATCCGCCCACACCAGCAAGATGTTGCCATCGCCCAAGACCTTGAGCACTCTCACGATCTCAAACGCCGGCCCGATCAATTCCGGCATTTTCCTGATCACGAAGCGCTTCGACCACGATTTCCCGACGCCGTACTCCTTCATCACCCATATGTCGACCTCGAAATTGGACGTGTTGTCGCAGAGGCAGAGGCAATCGTCGAGCACGCCGACGCTGCCGAGGAGTTTCCGGCCTGGGAATGGGGGCGGGAAGGGGTGGAAGGACTCGATTTCGAGGTCGAAGCAGGAGATGAGCTCCTGGCCGGAGAAATCCTCGATTAGCCAGTGGAGATTTCCGCGGAAGAATTGGCCGATTAGGCGGCCGTCGTAGGCGAATGGGGCGGCGCCGGCGCGGCGCCACTCTCCGGTGCCTAGGGTGTAGACTTCGCAATCGGAATTGGGGATTCTGAGGCAGGAGCCGCTCCTGGGGTCGATTTCCCTCTCCTGGTAAATTCGTACGATTTTGAACTCCTCGCGCGTGGATGTGACTCCGAATCCGTGCGTAACCACGCTTGGGTAGCGCACGATCTGATTAGGGCTTTTCAGCTCGACGTACTCGCGCGTGAGGGGGTTGCAGACGTAGAGCGCCTCGCGCTTGTAATTGGCGTCGCGGAGGAGGAGGAGGCCGCGGACGGATCCGTCGACGACGATCGCGGCGTCTTCTTCTTCCGGGGAGGGGATGAGCGATTTGAGGTCGATCTCCGCCGTCGGATCGTGGAAGTCGTCGAAATCGGCGACGCGGAGGAGGTTCCGCGACGGCTCCGACTGGTGGATCGCGACGCCCGGCTTTGATCTGGTGAAATGGAGCTTCGAGAGGTAGGGATCGGAGGCGAGGTCGAGCCACTGCTTGCATACGGATTTGCACTGGACGAGGGATTTCGCCGGGAGGCGGGAGAGGATCTCGATGATGATGTGCGACGGGAGGCGCGTGAGGAAGTCGTGGCCGGCGGCGGCGGCGTCGCGCTTCGCGGGGGAGACGATGAAGACCATTGTTTTGGGGGGGATTTTGGAGGTGCGATAATGGCGGTTTTGATTTGGGGATTAGGGTTTGGAGCGGATTGAAGAAGATGGAAGTGGATTTTATAAAGTGTACTACTCAGTCTCGGTGCGGCCACAGATTAAATAAAGAGACGATATTTTTTTATTTTTTATTTTTAAATTTTATCTTGAATCTTCTCTTTCTATTTTTGCTTTTTCTTTATTTTTTTTTTTGTCACACTTTCGTTGTGGATAAGGTAGGCCAAGTTGGCCTTTGGGATGATGCAAATTCTACGTGGAATTTTTTGCTTAGTTGAAGCATCAACTTGCTTGATATTTTATTTTTTTATTCATTTTCATTTTGATTTTAATTTTTTTTGTTTGATTTGGGAAAAGGGAGTGACATGGAGATTGAATCCTAGATTCCTTTCTATTGACAAAGAGGTCTCAAATTTTGATATTTATTTAAAAAAGTCTCGTGTTGAATGGTCCGACAAATTTTAATTTGTTAAATAATTTTATATTCGAGAAACAAGTTAATGTGTCTGATTATTTACAAAATTATGCATGATATATAAAGTGAAGAAATAAAGTGTAGGTTTTGGGGTTGGTGTACGGCGAAGGGTGTGCCGGATATTGATAGGAATTCTTTAGCTTGGGCGAACTACGCCTTTGTCTGCCCGATAGTCGAATTTGTAACCTTTCGGTACGGCTCGTACCATGCTTTGATGTGAAATTTTATTTTCTAATAGAAAAAAAAGATATATAAAGTGGAAAATACTTTGGTGTAGGTTTATTAATGATAATATGATTTTGTAAAAGTTTTATATATTACACAAATCCAAAAAATAGAATTTGTGTTAATTTGAGCGGGCAGGTGATTTTTAGCGTTAGAAAGCACAATTAGCAGTCATAGATATATGACACGTCACTGCTGACTACATGGACGAAATGACATCGTTTCACGTTGAAAAAAAAATACATAATCTTCGACCGCTGATTATATTTTTTAACTCTAATGTTAATAATTTTTGTGCTAAAGTCGACACATCCAATTTATTGAGCTTTAACAATATAGTATTAATAATTTTACTAAATTAATCCTATTACTAGATTAAATTAGTGTGTTTTTCTAATATAAATTGAATCCCATTTTTTGTGTATGGATTTTGCATTTGAAAGACATAATGTTACTATTTTGGGGCATGAAAGAGAAAGATTATGTGTCTAAACTTTATTGTCAATTTTAATCATTATCACAAAGCATATTTTATTATTATTAGAATCAATTTGTTCAGGTAGTAATCTCATTGAATCAGTTTTAATACAAGGGATCAAAATAATTCTAAAAAGGAATCAGTATATAGATTTGACGTCGGTGGTTAATCAATCCTTAAATTTATGTTTATATTATTTTAGTATTTTATATGTATAAATAAATTTGTGATGAAGCATCAATCAAACCCCATCCATAGTCATATAAACAAGCGGCAAATCGAGACCGTGGGCCTACCAATCAATGTCCGACATAATCATGTTTGTATAATCCCACATTGGGCCCACATTCAATTTATTCCAAATACGTACTCCCTCGATCCCAACTATCTTGACGCATTTTTTTCCGACACGAGAATTAAAGAGAGTTGAAAAATAGTGTAAAGTGATGATAGAAATATATACTATTATTTAAAATTATGAGTATAATAAAGGTATCCTAATAAGAAAATACCTCAATTTAGTTGGGACGGCTCGAAAAAAAATACGCCTCAACTTAGTTGGGACGGAGGGAGTAATTATTTTCATCTATTATTTCAATTTTCCACATATAGGTATTTGTCAAGGTTTTATTATTGCCAATTTGGAATTTATCGTAGCCTATACGGATAAATTGCTACGTGGTATTGATGTCGATAGCGTACTTATCCACAATTCCACTCAACATATTTCTGGTAAAGTGGTTAGCGTTTGTTGGGGGTATAATCGTCAAACAAGTGGCGTTCACCATTTTGCCCTATTCTATTTTTTTCAATTATTGCATGTTTACTTACTTTAACACATGGGGCCCACGGAACATATTCTTTAGATATTTTAATTAACCTGCTTTATTTTTTTGAAAAAAAAATTAACCTGCATTATTAAAAGTGTAATGAGTAGGGGATTCAATCCAGCCCGAAACCCGTGGGTTGACCCGATTAACCCGATAAAAATAGCGGATTAGGGCTATAAAATCGAAATCCGAATACAAAATTGGGCTAGCTCATTCGAGTTGGCGGGTTGGTGGGCTGGCCAGCCCGGTCGGGTTGGCGGCCAGCCCGTCGGGCTGCCTTATTTTTTAATTTTTTTATTTTTTTTTTTGAAAAATTACACACAAGACACACACATAAAAAAGTAAAACACACACACATACAAGTATCTCATACTAGATTTAAAAAATCTAATTTCTCCTACAAGCTTTAAACCATATATTACTTCTATAGATTGAATGAATCAATACATTTTGGTCGTTTGGTAAAAACCACTAATAGTTATTCTTTTTCTTCCGGCACTTATATTTGGCCAATATATATATGCCATTGATTAAATTTTTAAATTGTGATTTTTTAAATTAAATACTCAATTGGATACTTCTCTTTATTTTCTATGCCTCTACTGTCGCATCATCTTTGATTAAATTATTAAGCTATGAAATTATTATTATTTATTTGTTTATCTTGTAGCTTTTAGCTTTAATTTTATTATAATGTTCTCATTTTGTTTTTAAGGGAGAAACATATTGGAGAAAAATATATATGTAACTTATTTTTTTATAAACTTGTTGGCCAGATAGATTTGCCCGAAACCCGAATGTTTAGGTTTAGGGTTAAAAATTTATAACAGAAAAAAATTTCAACCTAATTAGCCCACACCCGAATAGCCCGACAACTCGAACGGGCTAGCCCGAACCCGAGCGAATTGGCCCCATAAACACCCCTAGTGATGAGTGGAACTTCAAAACTACGATTAAGCTTGTATTGAATATGACTATATGTGCACCGACCTGAAATGTTGTCGGCACTTTGAATAAATTAATTATTTTTTGAGTATTAATTATCCATAACCCTAATGTGATTGATGCTTTCTAGGAGATCTTGATTAGTGGCTTGTGAGGAAACAAAAGAAGAATTATATTCTTGTGTCTCAATTATATAAGTTCATTTTTTTTCATATGTTCCAAATATTTGGGTTTATATTAATAAAATAATTTTTAATTTATTTATTAATATAATTTTATTAATTTAATTAGTATTAGTTTTAAGTTAATAAATTGACCTTAATATAAATACAATCTTTATTATTTTATTATTCAATACTACTTATTTTTTAATTCTTATGAAAAGCTCAACCAACCTTTATAATTAGGATGAAAGTATTATCAATGATACATTCGAACACCATGAAGACTTTTCGTACCGATGATTTCAATTAATAATGTGATATCAATTAATTAGTAATTATTAAATACTAAGAATTGATATATATATATATATATATATATATATATATTTAAAATTTTATTAAAAACAATTAAATATATATTAATAAAGGAATATTGTCAGAGTGCACGGTGCATTTGGGGGCAATCAAGACCGCCTCTTTGAAGAATTATATAAAATGTAGCTAATGTTTCAAGATACATCTTACATGGTTACATGTTACCTACTCAAGAGAGTCAAGGCATTAATTATGATGATCTGTGCATATTTAATAATTGTGTCTTGGGTTTGTATCAAAGGAAACTAGTTAACATGATAAATTTACAAGTGTCATCACTCAAAAAATGACACGTACTAATAAAACAGAAATTTATTTATGTTTCACAGATAAGTGATTACGAATTTAATAAAATAAGTGATAAAACAAATATAAGTGGAAATAAGATTTTGTTTTTAGAAAATGTGCAAATACTATTTGAAATTTGTTGATTTTTTTATAAAATGGATTTTCGATAAAAGAATAAACACACTTAAATATGGAGGTAGTATTAAAACTTCATATACACAAATATTTAGCTATTACATAAATTATTAAAGATGGATAAAATGACAAAAAAGCAACTTTATTCTCAAGTTGCAAACTAGTCACTTATTAAACTATAAAGAAAAAAAAAGTCAAAAGAATATTTGAAAAAAAAAAAAAAATCAAAGGATGTAGCTAATATTCAAATAAAGTGTCTTGGACTTGTACGTACCGAAAGGGAATACTTATTAAAATTCATGTAATTATTTTTTCAAAATACATAATACCTTCTCTTAATGGCGTGATGGCATGTAGTCTACTAATTTGGATTTTTTTTTTAACGTTTTTGTGCCCATTCGTGAGAATTTGGATAAGCTGATTAAAAATGTGTTGGAATCCACTATTTTAATTTTCAACTACCACAAACCAACTGTAAATAAATTTCTCTATAAATAGACTTATTAGGTAAATTAGAAATTTGTAGGTGACCATTCTATTCTATCATGTCAAAGGTATTGGTATGATTTTTTTCTACTTTACATACAACATGAGTCTCACTAGAATGTCTTTGAAATTTCCATAGATGCTATATTGGGATCCAACTTTTAATGCGTTTGAAAAGAATATTACAATGTTCAATTATTCTTATTGCTGCAAATAAGCATTTCTAAAGTTTAAGAGATCAACATTCGGTCAAAATTGATGCTAAAAGACTACGTCTAAGTTTCTAATTACTACATAATATAATGCATACGACCTAAACAAAGTTGAAAAATAGTTAGCATTTTGAGTAAAACATAATTTTTTTTTGGGTTCTTACCAAAAAAAATAAGAATAATTTCCTCGAATTTCTGGAATAAGTCAGTTCTTAGACTTCAAAGATAAGACCACTTCCTCTCACCATCATCACCAACACCACCAACCGCTAAAGACCAACTATAGATGCTTTTCTCAAAAGAATTAATTCCGAGTCAACTGCATATTTTTTTTGACAAAAAAGTCAACTGCAGATGAATACATTTGATTTTATTTTTTAGAAGTCAACAGTAGATATATTCTTTATAAGAATCTAAATTTTTCATTAGCGAAAACTGCAAAGTAAAGTACGAATTACGCTCCATTTGTAATTTTGATACCACTTTTAAGAGTTTGCAATTAAATACACGATGTATATATTTGTCGCATTTAGAACTCAATGATGGGATTTGAGAATGCGGGTTTTTTTGGTACTTGACTTTTCATGTTTGCCAATTCATTAAGAGGAAAGATCGACCTTTACACCATAAGTAGTTTGGTGGTCGAACAGAAAATTGAAAGCATCCGAATAATGAAATTTTCTATATAATTAGCATGTTGATGTATGGTTCGTCGATTTTGGTTGAGTAACGGTGTAATTTCACCAGAGAAAGCTCGTTAAAAACATACTTGAACTCCAATTACAAGTGACATTGAAGTTGCATAGTTTACGATTTATTGGGCCTTTTCCCTTTTTTTCTTTTTTTTTTTAATAGTTGATTTGAGTAGATTAGGGCCAATAATTGAAAAAAAAATATAGATCAGAATCATGGGCCTGCATTGGACTTTTATTACCGGCCGGCCCATATAGAAGGCCCAAACTTGCCTCAGTTTATTAATTCATAATATGGTATTAAGTGGAAGTTGTTGTGTCAATTTCTACATTGTAAGTTCTGTCTATAATGTTAGGTGCTTTTTTGGATTAATTTCACAAATTGTTACTAAACTATGATACTTGTATCAAATTGGTTATTAAACTTTCATTTGTATTAAAATGAGTACCAAACTTACATTTTGTATCTTTTAAGTTTTTTATTCAGTTTTTATATTAATTCTATTCCACTTGGCAAAATAAATGCCACATAAGCTTCTTAAAATCTTTTTTGTTACGTCATTTTGCAGTATAATTAACCAAAGCTCCTATTGACTTATATATTAACCTATTGCGACATATTTCTATTCAAAATAAGATAAATTAAAAAATTAACCCTAGTAATTAAAACTCCTACTACAAACAACCGCAAGAACATACTGGAGCTAAAAAAAGAAAAAGAAAAAAGATGGGTGTTGCCGAATTAATTATGGAGGTGCTAGCTTCGCTTAATGGAGTTTGCAATACATGTTTAGTGTCATTATGGACTTATAAGTTAGTTGATATTTTATACTTTGAAATAGTTTTTAAATTGTTTAGCTCCAATTTTTAAAATTCATACTTTGATTCATGTATTTGACCTTAATAGGATGAGTGCGGTTGTATCGTAAACAAAATGAGTGCGATTGATTCATGTATTCTTTAGCTCCAATCTATTCTTGCGATTGGTTGGATTTTAATTATTAAGTATTTTCGTTTATCTTATTTTTGTAAAGTGACGTAACAAAAACTTTTAAAAACTTATGGTGACATTTATTTAGCCAAGTGGAATATAATTAATATAAAAAATAAATAAAAAATTTAAAAGATACAAAAGTATAAGTTTGGTACTCATTTTAATGCAAATGAAAATTTAGTAACCAATTTGATACAAGTACCATAGTTTAGTAATAATTTGTGAAATTAACCATATTTTTTTTAAAGTACAACTATTTCTAGATGTTTAGAATCAGATTATCTTAAAAAAAAAGAATCTTAATAAGATATTAATATATTCTTTTATGAGTTTGTGGAGGGGAAAAAAACAATCTCTCATGTTGGCAAAGGGAAGTAGGTGTCTATGAGAGCTTTGTATTTTTGCTCGTTTGATATATGTGGAAGTATTTGTAAATGAAGATTTGTATTGATTTTGGAATATAAAAGGCACATTTATAGAAGAAGGTATGAAATGAAAGTTAAATGTAAGCTGCAGTTTTGTGCTTTGGGGTTAGAATCATACTATTAAATATTTGCATTTTGGCTGTTTTTGTATAAAGTGTGTTTTGTTCATTTTCTAAGTATATAGTAATTTAAAAATTAAATCGGTTTAAAAAAATAAAAAAATTCCGTTGCCGGGACTTGAACCCGGGTCTCTCGGGTGAGAGCCGAGTATCCTAACCAACTAGACTACAACGGATTTGTGATATGTTTCACTTATAAATATATATATAACAACTACTAATTTGGGCAAAAATATTGCATTCGTAATATATAATTTCCTTCCTCTCAACAATTACTGATTTACTTCAGATGATTCAATTTAAGATAAGCTAAGTACAATTATTCGGCTTCCATTCTACGAATGAGTCGATTTTGTTCCACAATTCGCCTTCGAAATTGGTCGAAGATACATACATGTAATTAAAGAGATCATAAATAAAATTGAGTAAACGATCATGTGTTCAAATTAAGCTGAGCTGCTTGCTTAGTTTCCTTGCCTTGTAAGCAAGTATCTTTTTTTTTTTTTTTGGTCATAAATTAGCCTAACCTTAGTATCTTCAAAGCAAGGTCTTACATTTGGTGCATGTTTTTAATTAATATCAGAATGATAGACAACCACGACTTTGATTTGCAGAAGTGATTCTTTTCGAATATATAAAGTTTCGGGCTCACAAAATTTAATTGCTTTGTCACATAATCACATGGCTCGAGTAATGCAAGATCGTCATTTGTAACAGATTTGGGAGGATAATCTTTGCTTATTGGTTGAGATTTGAGTGGATCAGCCTCCAAATCCAAAATAGACATCGGCATTTATACTCATTTTATAACAATCTCAAACCCATTGATGGCTTCTTGCCATTTCTGGCTTGCTTGCGATCTCACACAACGTAAGGAAGTTCGGTATGGTCTCGTGGCTTCTTGACCGCAATGTGTATAAATATGCTTCGTTCTAGAGTGTCGGATGCTAGAGCTCGAGGTATTAACTACATGTTTATGATGTTAAGTATGTGCATTTGAATTCATGTGATCGAGATATAAAGTTCAATAGTATTCGTATTCGTATTCGTATTCTTGTGCAGGAGCAGTTTCTTGATTTGATTCGTGTAGAAGAACTCAAGAGACCACGATATGGGTAATGCCTTTGCTTTTCTTTTCTTTCCAACGTGTGTAAACGTTTAAACTCATGGATCAGATCAAAATATTTGACATATTGTCGTAATGATCATGATAAAGTGAAGTTGTGATTTGTGAATGATACTTGGAAACAAAATTGAATGAAACAAGTTGATGGACATAACTCCCATGCAGTTTTCATTGCATGGATTGTGATTTATGAAAACCACAATTTTGATGGATCCGCATTTGCTTGATTGGTTAAGGTATGATGTTCAGTAGTTTGAGTTGGAGGACGTCGAGAGCCATCGTCGAGGGAGACAGCGGAGATGGAAGCATCGACAAGAGATGGAATCTTCTGAGTGGGGAAAACAAATGGGAAGGCTTACTAGACCCTTTGGACAACGATCTACGTCGCTACATACTTCACTACGGGACGATGGCCGGAGCAACCTACGACGCTTTCATCTCCGAGAAGGCGTCAAAATATGCAGGGAGCTGCAGGCATGCAAAGAAAGACCTCTTCACTAAGGTTGGGATAGATAAGGGCAACCCGTTCAAGTATCGGGTCACAAAATACTTCTATGCAACGTCGTCTGCTCCAGAAGCCGGCGCCTTCTTTATCACGTCGTGGTCCCGAGAGTCGTGGGCCAAGGAGTCGAACTGGATGGGGTATGTGGCCGTGGCCACGGACCAAGGCAAGTCGGCCTTAGGCCGTAGGGACATCCTGATAGCGTGGCGAGGGACAGTTCAAAACCTCGAATGGGTAAATGATTTAGAGTTCAATTTGACACATGCACATGATATCTTTGGAGGGAGTGATGATCCTAAGGTGCATTTTGGCTGGCATTCTGTCTACACTAGCACTGATCCAAAATCACCATTCAACAAGACCAGTGCTAGAGACCAGGTATTTACAGATTTTTCTAACATCTATGTATATGAATCTAAATATATATGTTCTTGAAAGCTATAAGAAGTTTTTGATGTGTTTTAAGGTTCTTGGTGAAGTGAGGAGATTGGTGGAGCAGTACAAGAATGAGGAGATCAGCATAACTATCACAGGGCACAGTTTGGGGGCAGCAGTCTCTACCTTAAACGCAGTCGACATCGTCGCCAACGGCTATAACAAGCCGCGGGACATGCCTGACAAGGCTTGTCCCGTCACAGCCTTCGTTTTTGCCAGCCCTCGTGTTGGGGACGATGGCTTCCGTGCATTCGTCGCGACTTTGGATAATCTGCATATCCTGCGTGTGAAGAATGCACGGGATATCGTCCCAACGTACCCATTCGTGAGCTACAGTGAGGTCGGCCAAGAGCTGGCCATCGATACTGAACAGTCGAGCTACTTGAGGCAAGGGAACTTAGTCATATGGCACAATTTGGAGGCTTACCTGCACGGGGTGGCGGGGACACAGGGAACTAGAGGGGGATTCAAACTGGAAACTAAACGCGATATCATGCTCGTTAACAAATTTATCGAAGGTTTGAAGGATGAGTACCGTGCCCCGGCTTCTTGGTGGTGTGAGAAGAACAAAGGAATGGTACAGCAGGCAGATGGATCCTGGGTGTTGATGGATCATGAAAATGATGATTTCTGAACTATATAATAACTTACATAAAAATGAGAAGACTCCTTCATAAACAATCAGAATATGAAATTCATTTCCTTGACACATTTGAGCAACAAAATCAAACAAAGCTTCATAATTCTAAATCTGTCCGGTTCGGTTGGTATGCTAAATAGAGGAATCAACAATCATAGCCACACTACAAGTTACAACACTGTCTGCCGCATCTCCCTTAACCTTCTGTGATTGTTATTAGATCACGTTATATCCTGGAAGATGAGAAAAATTCAAGTGTGAGCAATCAGATTGGGGGTAACGTCAGTTTATATTTACTTTCTGAAGGAATTATCAATGTATATAGAGGCATCGTGGCTCACCACAAACTGGCACTACTGTTTAGCTTCTAGTGAAGCTTCTATGCGTTCGATGAGCTTTGCTGCTCCCATTGCACCTTCCTGAAAAATGATATGTAAATTAGAAAATATAAGAAATAACTGTTAGCAGCACAAGAAGGAATCGGAAATTTTAATCATCGTGGAGCTTCAAGGTTCACATTATCTAACAAAATACTAACTCTGAATGCAATGCTTAGAGTAAAATCATAATCCGGTATAGAAAACTATTTTGCAATCGTTTCATTGTATGACATCCCGATACTGACCTCAAGGAACAAAACCTTATTTTTGGCTTGCTGCCTAATCAAACTAAAAAGAGTCGTGCCTATATAGTGACAAAGCCTGCAGATGCATTCACGTTTCTCTATCTATACAAAAATTGTTAAAATAATATAATAAGTTACTAGGTAACCATCCCTCTGCCTATGTATACATACATATATGTGTCCTCAGATGCATTAAAAACAAATGAGAGAGAGATTGAAAGACTTTCTCCACGGATGATGTTTAATTTAGGTATTATATGTACCATTTTCCAGCTGAACCAAATAGAAATAGGATTTCAAATAACAGATAGCACAACTAAATTAAACTAGTTTGGTTTATAAGATTCTCAGTCCAGAATCCCAAGCTCTCCAACAGGCTTCCTCTATATATACCACCAACAGGGATTATACATGGTGCTTGGTGTGCCATATCTGTTGTATAAATCTACAGTTGCACCAGTGAAACTTTTGTTCAAATTAATCATTCAGTCCTCTTCTCTGGCTAAGCACTAAACTATAACATGAACACAGAAATTTAACCAGCATTAAACAGTGCAATTAAACATAATTACTTACAAAGCGATCAAATGGTTCCCCATCCTTAAACAAAATGAAAGTTGGCAGTGCTTCTATTTTGTATTTGTTTGCAATTGTGGGATACTTCTCCGTGTCAATTTTAACAATCTGGATCTTATCATTCATTGAAGTACCAATTTGATCCAGAATAGGAACCATAAATTGGCAAGGACCACACCTGGAAAAGGTAAAAGAATACCGTAATTGTATAAAGGCCTTTCCAACTGACACCATACACCTTGGACAAAGATATGTATGGAGATGAAAATAAACAGATATACGAGGAATTACCAAGTAGCATAGAAGTCAACCAAAACTGGCTTATCAGCAGTTTCCAACAACTCCTCAAATGAAGTGAATGACTGCTTCTTTGATGCAACCTTACAGAGCAAAATCCAAGTATTAGATGATGAAGTCAGATAGAGTCTAGTTACAGTGCACAAGCAGAAGAACTTCCAATAATTTCAGGACACTCAGAAGTAACTTTAGTGACATTGATGAATATATATACACTTTGGTTCAGTTATCCATCCATTTCTGACTTACTTTTTTTCAAATTTTTCCTTTACCACCATTTTCCTTTTTCCAGGGAACAGCCTTTAGATGAAAAGAGAGAACAAACAACCAAACAGTGACATGAGAAAGATGATGCACACACACATTGGTGTGATTGTGAAGGTGCTCATTTGTTGAACTTCTCTACTAATTGCCCACCTACTACTTACCACATGCTGTGTGGGAAGGATAGAACCTGAAAGATAGTTAGGTTATCTTATAATAGCCCCAAAAAGATAAAAAATGCCACTTCCTTTTTTTTCTTCGGATTTATTTCAGGCAAGGCTTAAAAGTCCTCCATTTGAGGCATACAAGAGACACATGAGCTTTCAGCCAAAACTTTCTTTATCAAGGATATGTTTCATTAAGATTCATAGAGTATCAAGCACACAAACAAGTGAATATAGTTCGTGTATGTATACACGTATTCTAACTTGAATATTATCAGAAACTATATCTCAGCAAATTAGAAATTCAACGCTAATACTCCCTCAGTATTGAAAAAAAAAAGCTCGCACTGAAATGATCAACAGTTGAAACTCCAGATCTTCCTACAAGCCTTCTCTCAGTATGCTATAATTAAAAGAAGTCATATCACGTTCAATTCCCTAACCAAACCAAGTTAAACCAGAATCTAGAGCAAATTCACGTTCAACTTAGAAACACTGCGTCAATTTCTTATTTGCCAAGATTCAGATAATTCGACTAAAAAACGGTTAAAAAAAAATCACGAATAATTCAAACATCAATGCAATTCCAAGCAGCGACAAAAAAAAGACCAGAAGCAATTCCACAGCCGCCGCACAAAATTGCGTCACAATTTAACAACAATTCAAACGGAGACCAACCTCAAAATAGAATGAAAGTTTCAACTAACTAATTTGTTCTTATTTTCGCACACAAACACACACGCTCGCACACGTGATTACCGGCGCAAGCGTTTGACGGCGGGGCTTAGATTTCAGGCAACAGTTTGAAAATTGGGAAATGCGGAGCTCAGTGGGGAACTGGAGAGAGGAGAAGTGAGCGAGCTTGGAATCGGTAAACGACGACGTTTCAGCAACGATAGGAAGAACTGCCGCCTTTGTGGAGATCGCCATTATTTTTCTGCTTGTTGTTGTTATTGCTTTGTTACAGAGGGATAATGGGGATTAACAAGAAGCAGGCAAAGTCATTTGGAGAATTAAACAATGCTAATTATAATTAAAATAAACCAGAATATTTATATTAAAAAATGGCATGTGATATGGCGTGTTGGATGAAACTAATGATGAAGCAAACCTATTTTTGCTCGAGAAAGCAATCCAATTAGTATTATATAATTTGTTCAATCTCAAATACTAAGCTCCATAATTTTTCTCACCAAAGTTTAGATTTTTTTAGGAAAAAGTTGATAAATTAGCAACTCTATCAGAAAAGGACCGCTATGAGGTAAAATATTAAAGTTCGAGAATTTATTAGAATTAAATTTTAATGCAAGGATATTTATTATTTTCTCGAAATAGACTATTTTATCTTCTAGAGAAATACTATATTTTAATGCAAAGATCGGAAAATGCATCAACATTTGAATAATGGTACCCGTATTTCAAATGAGTACAAACGTGCAGCAAGAGGCGAAGAAAACTAAATTATTCTACTCAATTACTTATCAACAAAGGGATAAAAGCATCCATCTTCTATATTACTATAAATTATATTCATGAATATGCCAACTAATCTTAATCTTCTAGATAAACATGAATATGTTACTTAAAAGCATCAAGTTAAAGTTTATGCAGCATGGGGCAGGTATACCCAACAATATTACAAAAATGGTTAACAAAAGAGGAGAACATCAAATGGAGAGTCAAGACGTAAAATATATTAGTAGTAGAACATGAAAAAATATATTAATACGTGTTTTTCAAATTAAAAAAGGAAATAACATTGTTTCTCTAAAGGTTAAAAGTTTGAACTGATCGAAAATGTTAGTGCATGTGAAAAGAATGATACATATTGTTGGATAAGACAATCGCTAGTTTTTTTATATAAGAAAAAGAATTAAAATGTAAAATGAGATGTCTTTAGTATTATTTTATATAAGTTCATTTATGTATTTATATATAGTATATATTTTTCTTAATAAACTTGCATTATATAATTGTTATGTATCATTAGGAGAAAGTATTATATATTTCAAACTTTAAAATAATTTATTTTATAATGCATTATATTGAACGTCTTAGTATGAGTTACTTTGTCCCTCTTATAAACATTGGCTCACTTCTTTTAAAATGGTGTTATGAATATATACTATTATTTAAAGTTATACTAGTATTTGTGCCCGTGCAATGCACGGAAACCTTTTTTTTTATGTTTATCTTTTATATGATATTATTTAGTATAGTTAAAACAATTAATCTAAAGCAAGTTATATACAAATTAAGGTAAATGATAAAATAATAAATTAGGAAAAATGAAAATAATAATAATAATAATAATAATATTAATAATAATAATAATAAATACACATTATAATATGTTCCCTTTTCTATAAGCAGTATTTATCACTCAATTAAAGTTTGGAGTTTTTTACAACTCAACAACTACTTAAAATATAATATACTCTGTAGTATTTTAAGGATATGACAAAAGTGTAATTATGCACAAAGAACTCATCACATTTTTCACTGCGGTGATCAAGTTTATGCAATTGATTTGCTGGCTTCTCGCAGATAACATAAGAATGTATAGATTTTAAGCAAGTTGCGAAGTCATCGCATATGTAATATTTTTTGAATATATTTTTATTAAATTAAATTATTCTAACTTTTAAAATAAAGAAAGAATGTGAAGAAAAATAGACAAATAAATCTAAAAATTAACTCCCACGCATTCTCTCTCCATTCCACATTTCCACTCCTCCACTTTCACGTATTATAAGCAAGTAACCGATTTTTGTTTCACAAAACTTATGACAAAATTCTTCACCAGTATTTATAAAATTTCCATTTAAATTGAGGGATCAAGCAATAGAAACATAAATATATTCTCATCAAGGATATTCATACATAGTTATAATTGTGCAACACCAAAAATTCAGAACTACTCCTATAACATAATAATTGTATAATAAAAGGATTAAAGGAAATTAAATCTAAAATGACGTTTACAATTGATTTGATCCAATCTGACATTTAAAAATAAAGAAAAAGAATGTTATAACAATATTCTCATTTGCAGCATCACAATTCGCCAACATGATTACGTACGCCTTGTGCAAATTGGAAGGGGTTCGTTGTTTTCTTGGAACATGAGTTTTAAGATTGTGAAATCCTAATTGTTTTCATTAGATCCAATCCTCAAATTGTTGTGATATATAAATAATGAATGAAAGAATAAAAATTTCAGCCCATAATTTCGTCAATCAAATGGACTAATAATGTTCGCAATCAATTCTAAAAATCTAATAATAACAAAGATTACCAATTATTATGGCACAGATTTGGATCGTTTGGCTGTAACAGTAGCTAATTATGAAAAAGAATAAAACTATAAAATTTATTACACTTTTGGCGGGAAAATTATTTATGGTAACGACTTCCTTTTAATATATATATAGATGACTAATAAATATGTGTTGAAAATGAAACAAGTCATTATCTATAAGACACCTCGAAAAAAAAAACTAAATGAATATCTTGGGACGAAAGTGAGTATGTGAATATGTTTTGAATATAAAAACAGATTATAATACTCCACGAAAAACTTTAAATTTGACAAAAGAAATAATACAACTATATATATATATATTGCTAGATATTTCAATCCATCAAATTGTAAGCAAGTGTGCTGCTTTCGATGAATAGCCTAAAGAAATGCTATCAGAGCGAAAATTATTGAGATTTTGAGACGAAAGAATAACTTCGTCCGTGTTTAGAAGGTGTTTATTTGGTTGATAAGTCTTGATTGATAAAAAAAAAAAGTACAACTTAATTACATGTTTGGTTTGAGTTATTAGGTCCGTGAAAGATAATTTGGTTCGTGCTCCGATCACCTATTTTAAATAATAATTTTTCATCCCAAATTTAGGTTGATTATTAATCGTACTTCAATTCATAATGCAAAATTTCGAAAATAATTCACACCAATATTGTTTTTGGTCCCCTTTTTCCTTGAACATTTGTGTTTTTGCTCAATTTTGGTAATATGTTATACTCCATATTTTCTTTTAAACTTGGTAATATGTTATATTTACGTCATAATCAATTAATCCAAATAATCATATTAATCTTGTTTATCACATCGATCGAACCAAACACTCCTTATTTTCGAAGAAATAATAATTGAATACACTCAAACCAAAAGTAATACCTAAATTCTTCACAGAAGTTTAAGGTTCAAAACATACAACAAAATTTCATCTTACAACAACATGAAAATGAACATCATCTCCATACAAGTCAATCTCACTTTTCGCTCGTTTACAACAATTGAACCAGTAAATGACCAAACTAAGGTAGAAAATGCAGCAGCATTATAGTCGTGGAAAAAATTGTGCAAAATCAGCCATCGCTCGTCAATGTGAAGGCAAGAAGCACCACGATTAATGCAAACAACATGGTTGCACCAGAAAACACCCACAGAGCTCTACTACTCGATTCCTGCTTAACTTCACCGCTCAACTCAACCTCTCTTAGAAGTTCTCGAACCCGACCCATGTCCGAGTCTTTGGCCGCTTGCACTAGCCTGCTCTCGATTTTCTCTAGTTTGTTTAGCCGCTTGGATCTCGAACTATCCTTAACTGGCCAGAACACGCCCACCATCTTCCACAAGAAGATGCCCATGTAGATGGCTAGAATGCAATCCACGCTGTAATGGTGGCGCTCCCGGATCTCACGTTGGGCACTGTGCGCCACGAGCATCCATATAATGGCCGACGAAAACCCTCCATACGCCTCCTGCAATAGTTTCAATTTATGAATGGCGTTGTTTATGGGGGTTGGGGGAGGTTTTAGATTCGATACATACTGTCCACGCCATGGCTGTTAAGACAGCAACGAGCATGTGGCCGCTGTATATAAGGTCGTTGCACCCGCCTCCAGCTTTCTTGAGAAGGCTGTACCACGGTGAAGACCCTTCAACAGCCGTGGGTCGCAGAAAATCAGCAAGAAAGGTCATTGAGCCCCAGTTTGGTATGAAGTCGGCACCATAGTCCCCGGAAACAGCTGAGATAACGAGACCGGAGACAAGTTAGCCCAATGACTGCAATATCTATGACATGATACAAGCGGAATTTGATACGTACAATATGCTATATCATGATGGATAATATGGCGTATAGCGCTTGAATCTTTGGCATATGGAACGTAATATTTCTGAGCCCAACGATGTGGGTGCGCGGGCACTTGGAATCTAGCTGAGGCGCACCATGGCCGAGCTGAGGGAAGGATTGTGGATATGAAAGCTATTGCACGAAGAAGCCGCCCAACGCCCATGGTGAACATATATCTTGCTCCGAGGCCTAGGCCAGGAGCTTCGACGGAGTTAAACAGAACTGAGAATCCGAGCATGATAAACAACATCAAGTAATGGTGCAACCCGATGATACGAGCTCTCAGTATATCCACCATTACTTGAGGTAACTTCTCGTTCAACGCTAGCAGCAGCCACTGGCCAACATCAGGGAGAGGTGGGGTTTCACTGCCAAACATTATAATTTCTCATACATCAAATGCCAGAATTATGAATTTATGATCAGCTAGCATAGTTTAAGTGGAGATAGGTTTTCAGCTCTCTATCAATCCACAAAACTAGATTGCAGCAATGTAGTGGTCCAATTTAGGGCAATCATATTGTAGAACTTTCCATTTATAAGGCATCAATTCAAAGCAGAACATATGCAGCTCAAATGAAACATATCATCAATATAAGAAATTCTGCTAATATATATAGAAATCATGTATATTTGTGGTTCTTTCTCTACCGAGGGAATATTACTATTTTGTTCACTAACAATTAACAGCTTAATCTGAAACACAGAAAGCAGCAGCAGCAGTCAAAAACTGGAAGTTCTACTTATGCAATTGCCATTTGTAGCAATGGGATCATTTAAGGAATTTATATCCGAAAAAATTAGTTTATCCTCTGTCGAAAGAATTAAATACCCTAGTTTAGATCATAATTGTACTATTTATGGTCTGAAACCTTCTAAAACTGATCCCAATACTCAGACTAAGGAAATGAAAACGGCAAATTCTATAAAAAGAATCGAAATGCAGAACTACAAATCTGAGATGCAATTGACAAAATCCCCATTCTGCGCAACGAAATTTACGGTAACAGACTCGGAAAGGAAAAAAAAATACAAATAATCCATACTTGTGCCAATTTAGACCTAGAACAGCGGTGACGGAGCGAACTGAAATTGCTTCGAAGAGAAGAGCTGAAAGCATGAAAAGTATCGACAGGAGAAACGGTATGGCCGCGCGAAGCTCCAGCGACCAGTGCTTGTAGAATGGGACGCGAATTACGGCGGCGATCGCGAGAGCAACCCAGAGAGCTGGCTGCAGGCGCTGGTGCCACACCGGCGAAAGGTGGCGGAGGTAGTCTACCCCTACGTAGGCTATCGCGGCGATCCCCAATCCGGCGGAGCTCGCGCGGCGGCGCCGCTGAGAGATTGACGGCGACCGCATCTACGGTTGAGGTGAGTAGTGGTCGGAGAGTGAGAGAGAGTAGAGCTAGCTGAGCTGAAAGTTCAAATTATTTATTTAATATAAGAATCTCTTACATAGTTACTGAATTGTAGTAATCCATTAATAATTTAATATATCTAGCTTAAAAAAACAAAAGTTAATATCTTTTCTTGTCACTATGTTTTTAATGCATCAAATAATATTTCTTATATAATTATATTTTTTCTATATAGACAAATATTTATCTCCTTTTTTTTCAAAATTGGCATGCATTTAGATTATCCACTTCGAAATGAGTTATGCAATTAATTTCGTTTCGAACCGTCCAAGCGAAGATCAATGTATGATAGCGCGATCCATTAAATTTCAGGAGAAGCATTTTATCCAGCTCAGTTTCATGCATCCTGAAAAAGAGGAAGGCGATTCTATATATATCTTCAGAATTTTTAATCAGATTCCTGGAGCTATATTATATATCAAGGTTTTGTTTTGCCCTAAAATTATCAATGTAGGGTTATCATTTGTGTTAGGCTTTTTTTTTCTTCTTCAACTTGCTGATTTTTATGTTTACGCTTTTATGCAGAATGAATTATTTGTATCCTAAGCTACATTATTGTCAAATTGATTTGGGGATTTTCTGGTGAAATACAGCATGTAATATTTTTGTTTCCTTTGGCCTTTTTGGGTTAAATATAAACAAGATTACGATTTTGAGTGCATTCCGTTTTATGTGTACAGGAAAATTGGTTATTGCTTGCTTGTGATGAGCATTATTTGGAAAGTATAGATGATTTGGGAATAGCGCGAAGATTAATTTCATCGTGCAGCCTTAGATAAGCAGGTTTATGAGGTGTTTTGGAAAGAGTTTAGGTTCTTTATTGATCAAACAGTACATCCCTTGATATTGGAGAAGGTTGTATGATATGCAATGGGGTGGAAGGTGGTTTTACTGTCGTTGTTACACATTGCCACTTCGGTCAATGCTATGAGCAGGTCGGAGAGATTTTGGTCGGTCAATGCTGTAGCAACTTCAGCCCTCCACAGCTGGGTAGTTAGCAGTGCAGCCATATTTGTGCTGGTGGCTCTCATTCTGTCGATGTACTTAATCTTCGATCATTTAATTGCCTACAACCAGCCAGAGGTCCGTCTCCCTCTGCTTTTTGAGATACGTATCTGTTTTGTGAGCTGACGTATTAGTGTTATAGTGGTCATGTAAACATTCTTCTGTTTTGTTTTTCTATAATCTAGTTGGATAGATCCTTGTTATTTTGAGTTATGTCTGAACAGGCTTTGTTTCATTTCAGGAGCAGAAGTTCTTGGTTGGACTTATTCTAATGGTTCCTGTATATGCTGTTGAATCGGTAATGGTGCCTGGGAATAACATTACATGCATTTAGCTTCCAGCAGTAGGGAATTGTAATTATGAGAGATCTCATGTCAACTTAAGATGAGTCGTTCCGCATTTGATCTATGGTGCTCATCACTATTTGAGATTTTCATTTTCATTTGATGCGAGTCAGACTTTCTTTCGTTGTGTGTTTTCTTTCTGACATAAATCCTTGAATATTTGGTTTGATTCAAACTACTTCTTTGCCTACATGGAGTTGGCAATGGCTGCATTTTGGTTTCTTTGGAATTTCTTACAATACTCATGATGAGAATATTGAAAGTGAAGTTCCAAGTTTTCAATGTTTTCAGTATGTCTTTTTGAGCCATTATTCTTTGTTGTGCCAATTTCTACTTTCTGATATTTGTTTCCTTCCAACCACGGCTTATTCAGTTTCTTGTTGATTTTTTTATTATTTGAACAGTTTCTTTCACTGTTAGACACTGAAGTTGCCTTCAATTGTGAAATTCTACGAGATTGTTATGAAGCTTTTGCTATGTATTGCTTTGAGAGATATCTCATAGCCTGCTTAGGTATGTCGATTTTCGCTTTACCTCGAAATATTCTTTTCATTTAAAATCTTTCATCAAAATCTTCGCAATTTCTGAATTTGGAACTTATCTAGTTAGTCTTGTACTAATTTTAAAGCTTTCATTTTTATTTCTTCTTTCTGGAAAGTTCTGCTTCAGTTCAAATCCTTGAATGTGACAATTCTCAAATTCAAATTTCATCAATGGACTTGGTGTTGGAGACATGAGAAGTTATAGGGCTCTGATCAGATAAACCATGAGTATATTATAGTATCTGGTTTTAATTGTGTCAACACAAATTATGAAATTGCAGTTCATTCTATACAGCTTGATGGTAGTCTCTCTATTCATATCTGTCGATTGTATGAAATTCTTTGCTTTTGCTGTTTTCTGCCAAGAGAAACTATTGCACTATGTTGAAGAATCGTGCCTTGCAGGTGGAGAGGAAAGTACCATTAAGTTTATGGAAGGCCAAAATGTCGTTACCTCTTACTTTCCTCTTTTAGATGAAGTTTATGCCTATGGAATTGTCCGACATCCTTTTCCATTGAACTGCTTTTTAAGGGATTGGAAGCTCGGTTCCGAGTTCTATCAAGCCGTAAAAATTGGCATTGTGCAATATGTATGTAGACTTTAGTGGAAACTGGAAATATGATGTTTCTATTAATTAACTAAAGTGTCTAATTTAACAGATGTTATTGAAGATGATATGTGCATTACTTGCGATGATGTTTGAATCCCTGGGTGTTTATGGGAAAGGAAAGTTTGAATGGGGATATGCGTAAGTTACTATTTTACAATTCACAACTACTTTAATCTTCCCATTTTGTGTCTTTATTTCCTAGATTATTAGTTATAACTTGGATTAGTATTTAAATGTTGTGTTGTGTCTTTGAGAAAAATGAATCTAAAAGCTTGTGATCTGCTTGCAGTTATCCCTATTTAGCGGTAGTACTAAATTTCAGCCAAACCTGGGCCTTATATTGCCTTGTGCAGTTTTATTCTGTCACGAAGAATAAATTGGCACCAATTAAACCCTTGGCCAAGTTTTTGACATTCAAGTCAATTATCTTCCTGACATGGTGGCAAGGCGTCGCAGTTGCCTTTCTTTTCTCATCTGGCGCTTTTAAGGGGTCGTTGGCACAGGTGCTGGAAACCCGTATACAGGACTACTTCATCTGTTTAGAGGTGCTTGCAATAATATTTTGTTGATTTGTGCAACTATATATCACTGCTACTTTCATTTAGTTTGTCGATCAGCATCCTATATTACTTATTGCTTCATCAAATCAACTTTGACACACCAGGTTCCTTATCCGAAGATCATATTATGCTTACACTACTCTATGTAAACACACACAGATAGACATGTATATGTATTTGTATAAGACTGATCAATTGTAGTGTTGGATGCTCAGATGGGTGTGGCTGCTGTAATACATATCCATGTCTTCCCTGCTGAACCTTACAAGCATGGAGAGAGATGCGAGCGAAATGTTGCTGTTATGGCGGATTATGCATCCTTAGACACTCCACCGGACCCCGAAGAGGTTCAAGACTGTGAAAGATCTCCCTCGTTACCCGACTCCATGATTACAGAGGGAGAAGAAGCCCACCCGAAGATCCACCAGAGCGTCTGCGATGTGGTCCTTGGAAGTGGTGGAATTGTAAGATCTCTTTCTTGAGCAAAATCACCCTACCCACCCTCTAGATTGTCGTTTAACGATAAGTGTTTTATGCAGATGGTCGATGACGTGAAGTTCACTGTGTCCCATGTTGTCGAACCGGTTGAAAGGGGACTTTGTAAACTGAATAGAACTTTTCATCGTATATCGGAGAACATGAGAAGGCATGAGAAATGCAAGGATGATTGCTGCCTAGTGCCCTTGAATTTGTCCACAGAAGAAATCTCTAATCGTTGAAGGGGGAGTTTCAATAGTTGTTGGTGTTGGCCATTGAAATCGAAAATTCACCACTTATTTCCTTTGTTTAAAGATTTGGAGTGAGATCCACCGTCCCTTCCCTTGCCTCCATTTCACCTTCTATGGCGACAACCAAGACTTCACCACACTGGAAAGGATCCAAGATTCACAAATTCACCTGCCCATTCCTGCCTGCGTTTCAATGTCTACAACATATCGATTAATACGCATGATTAATTTGTTATATAAAGTACTCGTATTAAATAATAGATTATATGAATCATTAATTAGGTGTTGAGTGGATATATATATAGATACTATTTTATACAATTGCCTTTAAAATTAAATACTAGTATATAATATGGTGGTAGGGGCTCTATTGCTTCTTCTAGATAATAATTTTCCTTTAATTTAATGAAAACACAAAGAACCACCACCACTACTACGTATCTTTCAACTCTCTTTGAAATAATATATATCCTATCATCATTTTGACATTAAAGTTAAAAACCCTTTTTTTGATGACTTCAAAACTATTTCGTGAAGCAAAATGAGATGCTTGCTGAGTTTCTAAATGCTAAGTCACCGCATAATTACGCTGGTGATACTGAGGAAATGCTTTATGTTTCATAATCTGACGATGCTATGGGTTCAACTTGATGGTTTCTTTATTAAAACATTATTATTCATAATTCTTAGGATTATCATCGCCATTTTAACTATAACCCAGTTTATTATTTTGGTTTAATTGAAGAAGCTCAAGTCCATGTGGTTGATGCGGCTAACTCACACTTGTCTAAGGCGGATTTACCGAGTCCCTCTCTTCTCTGCTTAAAGCCGGTTGAGATTAGTTGGTCTGTGCGCGATGCCTCAATAATTTCAGCCTTGGAAAATGTTGGTTTGATCAACAAGATGGTATGGTGATAAGCGGCCACAATGGTATGTTGGATGAATTCAACTCTAAATTCCACGTCGAACAAAAGATAAATACAATATTATTAGTAGATGCAAATTTCATCTATCTCGAGGGAAAAAAAATTGTAGGGAAGGGTATACTCGCTGTTACAACTCACAAGCAACGGACACAGATGCAAAAATCGAAAAATACCAACTCAAAAATAAATAAATCAATAGGAACCTAATAAATAGCCTATTTACAAACAAGATCTAAGAAGAAGCACAAGGCAAGCAGCAGATTCTACCAATCTGAGTGAAGAACCACTGTAGAGGGTTTGGGCCGTCATCCTTCTCCGGAGGTGGTGAAGGTGGCGGCAACGGAACCTCCGCCGGTAAGTGGCGGTGGAAAGCATCGACCGCAGCTCCAACGCCATCTTCTTTTTCGATACGAGCTTCTACTTGCATTGCTCGGGATTTCACCTGGAACAACATACAGAGAGAGAGAGAGAGCTTGTGACTAAAACCAATAGAAAAAACGTGAAAACGAGTTGAGAGCTATATGGATTGAATTGGAATTTTCATAGTGTTCTTCAAACATACCTCTGGCTGCAGCATGAATCTTATAGCTTCCGTGAGGGATTCGACGGTTAGCTGAGATATGGGAATTGGAGCAGGTCCGAGTCCTTTCTGGTAGATTATCTCGCCCCAGAAAAACTGATCTCCGAAGAATGGAACAATGGTCGTTGGACACTGCATATCGTGCGTAGATTAGAAAACGTTTTACATCTTGCAAGTTGTCTGGCTAATTGTTGCATATATTCATGTAAAATCGCATTTAAAGCAGTGTTTCAAAATATAAAGGAAGATTACCCCTGCTTTTAGTCCAGTTGCTGTTGTCCCAGCTCCACCATGATGAACCTGCAAATATATTCAACATTGATAATCAGAATAAGGAATATATGTTACTTATGGTTTGAAAAGTATGTGATATGTAATCATTATATGTATGCAGTTACTATGTAGACCAAAAAGGCAGCTACAAACTTACCACAGCAGAGCATAGAGGAAACAACCAGTCATGAGGGCAATCCACAATCACGAAAACATTGTCGGGTACACTTGAATCTGAAAGGGACAAAACCCGTTATTAGTCGAGGCAAATGGTTCTCACGAAACATTGTGAGAACTTGCGTAACCCATTGGTGCTCATTACTTGCAAGTTCTTATGACTAAACGAATGGCATTATGTCAAACTAAACAATACAGTCTCTACAACTCGAGGAGATATCTTATTTCACCATATCCCAATGATTCCTAATGGCTTAAAATTAGACTGTGTTCTCAATGTTTTTGTGGATCGGTTGTTTTGAGTGCGAGTGTGCAGTTGGAGGTTTTGAATTTTCGAACCATTGGTAGAATGGAAACGCCCTTCTTTGAGGATAAGATGGAGGAAGCAGAAAGAAATATCAGGAGAACCCACAAGCCAGAGATACTTACTACCAAGGTCTCCCCAGCCTCGATCAATTATTCCTCTTTGTCCTGTAATCTCTAAAGCCTCCAAAATGGTCTTCGTAGTTTTGTTTGAATCATCCAGAGGCTTACCAAGCAGACAAATAAAACGTCAAAAAAGCACGACATCAACGTAAACACAGACACTAATACAAAATAATGGAACGTGTTAAAAGTATAGAACCCATTATCTCACAAGCAGTTCAAGTCCATAAGAGAGTAGTTCTATTTCAAGCTACTGAATGCATATTCCTAATCAGTCATAAGCCTAAAAATCCAGATCCAGAATTGTTGAATATTCAGTGTAGAAGTATGGGAGATAGAAGTACTCACCACATTATGGGAGATAGAAGTATTCACCACATAATCCAAGAAATTAGTGAATATATTTTTACTATATGTTACCACCTACCATGCTTCCAAACCCAATATAAATTGGTTGAGATCCCTTTTGTATCCACTCAGAAAATTCTTCAGATGGTTGATACTTTGATCCAAGGTTCAAAAAGCAGTAACCGACAACATCGACCTGTTGCCCCCAGTCTGTCATGTTGAAATGACATCGGTTTGTGAGATTCGACATAAAAAAAACATTCAATCACAATGCAGTTGCATACAAACATGCCGAAAAATCTTGTTTAACATACAGAATGTGGATGCTATGGTGACAATAGATATAGATAGTATAATCTTTGAAACATCAGATCAATGCAGTGAAGGGTTCCTAAAAGTTGCAAGAAATTGGAAAATTATATGGATGCAAATAAGCTAATTACACAACACAATCTGAGGGACTAATTAAGCAAATATCAAGCAACTGAAAGATGGCCTTACCATTTGGCTTGGGTACAACATGGGGACTCCACATGTAGCCTGTTGGTAGATGAGAAATCGACCCGTGATAAGAGCTGAAGTATGCAATAGGGGGAAGCTTCAGTTTGTTTCTCCTGAACTCATTAATGAGTCCTCTTATGCCCCACCATATCAGTAAATCCACAAGAATATACGAGAGCTGGATCAATAAAAGATATCACAGAGCATATCATTTACAATCCAGATTTATTAAATTTTAGAAGGCAACTCAAAATAATTGCACATACCCAGTATCCTGCACTTTGAGGTACTCGTGCTAATGGGTGGGGAAATGCATATGTAGGCCTGCAGTTTAGGACATGATTATAAGTTTTTATTTTACTGCTTCTAACAAGGAGGGTTTCATAATTCTAAAAAAAGAGAGCAAATTTCAAAAGCTCCATCTCCATCACAGCCCCCAACCCTAAAAAAATTTGAAAAAAAAAAAGAAGAATCCCTAAAACTCAGCAATGCACGGTCATGCTTACTACCCTCCCGGGCTTATTATGAACACATGTTTTCAAAATTATGAGATTCAGATTCAAGCAGGATAAACTAATCATCGATCACAAAATGAAACAGATAAAACAGTAATTTTAGCTTACGTCCATGGCATTGTGAAGAAAATGTGCATGGGAACACCAAGAGCTTCAGCCACATGTGCATGTCCTGATAACAAGAACGTCATCTCAATCGTGTGTCCAATTTTAGGAAATAAAATATCAGTACTAGATGACTATCACTCAATGGCATGTAATATGTTCAAGAATTCCCCAAAAAGGACATAAGCAAATTTAGATTGAACTGATTAACTAATAAATCAAATCTATTACTGCTCAAGGATGCACTCACCAAGGGCAGAACAAGGAAATCATCTTTGAATAAGTTATGTATCTCTAACAAATAGGACAGAAAGGTTTAGTTGGTTTAGTTCACAAGCTACTTTTTTTATTTTTTAAGAGTCAGTGCGTTACACTTTGTTAAATGTATTCTGGGAATTCTCGAACACATCAGTATGCTAATTCATAATAAAAATAGGAACCTCCTTTTGTATTATCTAAATTGCGAATGCTGCACAAGGGAGAATACAGGTTCTCCTATACTGAATATGCAAAATTCTAGACAGAATCATAAGTACAATTTTCAACTGCAGTGTGAGAGCACTTTGCAATAACTAACCATAAGCAGGAGGATTTGCAATAATTGCCTGAGCCCTGAAAGGTTCGCCAGTTATTAGATCTGGTTCTGTGCAAGCTGGAAGCAGAGATTCAATAATGGCCTTTATTTGTTTACGCTGTATAGCAATTTCTCCAGGTGCCGATGGAATAAGACCTTTATTTCTGGCCATATCTGCAATTACATAAAATAAATTTAGTCACGAAATGCTCAAAATCGTTAATTTTCTATTAATTTCTGGAACCGACTTTCGTATCTGCTTCACTTGGATTATCAAGGGTAGAAGATAGAGAAAACAGAACCATGAATTCATATGATCTCTTCCGATAATTAGACTATGAAGAAACACAGTACTCCACAGAAACTAAACCTATGAACTAGATAAGAAAGCAATAGCAGCACAACCATGAAGATAACACATAACCTAATGCAGGATCAGAGACTGCACTACATAATTCATTGTGTGATTAGGAATGAAAGGCCACTGAAGAGTCAACATAGTTAAATACTTCTATGCGACATTAATATCAAAGATTCTCCAGTTTTCAGTTATGCATATGCGTGTTGAGGACCTCTTACATCCAGCCAAAACACGAGGATCACCACCAAGTGGGTAAAAGTCCACCCCAGCTGACTTTACAAATCCTCGGAAATTGGAATGAGTTGCCAACCTTACATGATGACCATATGCCTGTTTTCATTCAGAATAAGAAATTAGATAATGGGGTAAGGAACTAAATGTGCTTCGCAAGAAAAATGCATATGAAGACACAAAACAAAACGTAATAATGACTATCACTGCCACCAGTGTGCAGGTGTAGAAAACAGCTATTTTAATAATTCTTAATTGACTCATAATTATAATAAAAAATAACAATAAAACAAGGATAATAATACTAACAATTAGTAAATTATAAAGGAAGATGAAAAAAGAAAGCGCCCATGCATAGTTCCTCTAAGTTGGCATAAATTACAGCTTCCCTAAGATTATAGGCATTTTACCAAGCTAAATGCATCTTATAGATAACCCCTCCTATGTGTTTCCCCTTTAGTAGCTTAGCTCAGCAAAATGCAATTTAATAAACTTCCTAAACTCAGCAATGGAGAGGTTTGTAGACAGTGATTCCGTGATCAAACCTAAGATGATTAAACCCTGTGAAAATTGTTAAATGTTTACTAATTTAATTTCCTGAAACAGACGAGCACTCTTTGGTGAATTTGCAATTGTGGCATATAGAGGACGATCACATTTTATGCGAAGAGGTTATCTTTTGTCATGAAGAAGTGAATGTACATGTGATCCCTTAAGAATAGCATATTTAGTCTGATTTAGTTTTCTGTCACTAAATGTCCGGCTGAAGCAACTCTTTTCTAGAGCTCCAACCTCAATTTAGACAAAACATATCATACTTAAATACTCAACCTCCGATTCAGAGATCCTCAGACATTTTGTTTTCAAAAGCTTACAGGATCTTCAGCAACCAGAAAACTATCCATAATATGCAATATTTATTACATTAACAGTCTAAATCTATTAACCTTAGAGATAGTGGGGAAGAGGGAAACACCAACTTGAGATATTTCTGAATTCATAAACTTTTTGGAATATAGAGAGGCCAAAAATCATACCTCATAGAGATAAAAAAGACAATTTGGAGTTGGAAAACTAATTTTAACAAGCAAGAGGCGAGAAAACACTAGAAACTTGATAAAACTACACAAGCTCAAGCATTCAGGAAATCATGCCTTACCTTAAGTCTCCTTGCAACAGCAAGGAATGGCTGTACATCTCCTCTTGTTCCAACTACAAGCACTGCAATCTTTAGTTTTGGAACCGTTTTATTATGATCGGTAACAATATAATCAAAATTAGAAGGAACTCTATCAAACTGATGGAGCTCTAATAACTCGGAAGCTACAGGAGAATCCTTAGCGAGGTCAACTTCCACTGTTCCATCCCTTTGGATCTTCACTATTTCCACAATTAACTTTTTCTGGATCAAACAGCAAAAGTACAAAATCAAAAAATCAAAAAAAAAAGGAGATCCTTTATATATATTAAAGTCTAAATAGCAAGGGAAAAGGTCCCTTACTAATACGTTCTACCACAGAAACCTAAGTGTCATATATAAGAGTGAATAGGTAGTAAAAAGCCACAAAAGTATACAAGGGTGGCATCCATGAATTACCATATGTTTCAAATTGCATATGATGTAAAAATGCATATCTCTGTGATGAGAGTAAATACAACTATCGCATCATCTTTGAGATACTACATGATAATAGTATCAAACAATTTCTTTTGGATGCTTGCATGATCATAAGTATAAAGAAAGGGTTGTGATTCAGCACCTATTCCCAGTACATACATCATTAGAAAATGGCAGGGAAAACAAGAAAAAGTTTGTAATATTAATATAACAGCATAAGGCATGCAATAGTGCCTTATGCTATAACATAAACCACTAAAGCAGATGGCTGAAGAATAACGGGATATGATAGAGGCAATAGAAACATATGCAACAACACTAATTCTGAGAACAGGCTTTTCGTAATATGCTGTTCTTCAACAGCATGCATATGAAAGGCAAGGTTAATTAATTAAAAAACAAAGCAACAGTCCGTACTAATAGTGATTATGGGAGCAATATTTTTCTCAGGCCAACATCAAGCTATGTAATAAGGAATGAGGTATTCCCCACAGCCATAGTAAAGCATACATGCAACAGGAGAGTCATCTAAACCAGAATGCTGCTTTAACAAATAAAATGGAAGCACATAAGCCTAAACATATATGTCCACTGTATACACAAAGAAGCATGTTGAGAAGCTTAAATGAGAATGAATTTGAGACATTTATGCAATGTATCTAACCTTCTCACGTTCTGAGAGTCGATCCAACTTTAGAGCAGATGGACTACCTATCCTTTTCTCAGTCATTGACCGAGAAAATGCAAGCTCCTCATTTTCAAGAAAGAGGTTTCTCTGCACGGGTGCTGTAATGCAATGGTCCAATCCTTGATACAAAATAAATGTTCAAGTGAGGAAACATCATCACTCTAACAGTGAAGAAAAGTGGGGCAGCTGAAGAACGAACACACAAATAGGCAGAGCTTCAGCTTAATTGATCGGTGCCAAACTTCAAACTATCTTCTGAGTTTCCAGTATGGTAATCAGTGCTTGTTTAGTGCTATAATGAGAATCATGAGTTCTAACCTTTGCGCACCCGAGGCGATGGACTAAGACTGAGATCTTTCACCGAAGACACCTCTACCACAGATGATGACTGAGACAAATTTGATTGCCGAATGTTGGCCAAAGGTGTTGAAGGCAAATCCAACTCACCATCCATAGACTGATTATCTGGTCGGCCGTTACGACTGCCATTGAGACCGTCCCCCTCACCCTGTCTCTCTCTCAATGTACGTGTTGCATCAGAATCATGAATTTGATTTGTACTATTAGACTCCTCCTGGCTTCTCCCCATCCCAGTTTCTAAAGCTTTTGTATCATTGTCAATCCCGTTACCATCCATTTCATCCAGGTTATTCCAATAAAATTGAATACCTTCAGCAAATACAATTTTTTTAACTGAATCCCACAAGTACAGAATCTATACAAAACAAACAACTGCAATTACAATTTACACAAAGATTAAAACACAGCCCACGATTCCACAGCATACCAAATCTCAGCAACTAGAACCAGAATACTCAAACTTCCGAAATATTTAGGCAGAGAATGTGAGATAACACGTGAAGAATTCTGGTAGCAATGATGGAAGATTTCCTTAAAAAGCTTCAAAAAGCTTCCAGCTATGCAACTTTACACATAGCCAATACCAAACACTCACCACACACTTCCACGTGCTCACGTTTCTACAAGATCACTGCAATTAAGCTCAAGGAACAACACAGGGGCTCACTCACACCTTACATGCCACCGCGATAAATAATACTACACAAAAAGCAAAAAACAAAAACAGAAAAGCAAAAGCAAAAAAACAGCTAACAGAAAGAAATTGTGCAGCACATCATCGAATTAAACGTGTAACAAATCTCAAAATCAGCATAAAATCAAAAGTTCTAAACAACGACTCGTTCAAATATATCCATTTCTAACTCTGGAAAACCCCTGAAAAAGAAAAAAGTGATTCAATAACAAACCTTCTCTGGAATTCTGTATAAGAAGCTTCAAAGCTCTGCCTGTTTCGGAGGAATGCAAGCGAATTCCACAAAATGGAAACAAACAAAAAAAGAGGGTGTATCTTTAATTTACATAAATTGACACCGATGGTCGTAGGTGTAGAAAGCGTAATGGCAGGTACTATATTCAATTATTACTATATTAAACTAATTTCCAGCAGAGGCTGCTGCGATATTTACAGTTACTGTGGCAAAATCGAGAAAACGGCGTAAATAATTTCGTAGGAAGAAAATACGAATGAATCCCTTCCAAATGAAGAAGATGATTACGTAAAACCCCGAGAAATAATTAAACAGAGATTAGGGTTTAAAAAAGAAGTGATTTTGGGATTAATTAGAGAGCAAATGATGAAGGTGATGGGTAGTTATGGAGGTTGGGAGGCCCAATCCCTATACGATTTAGGGCTGGAGAGATTCTCATGGGAAGGAATATTCAGAATTTTGTTGCGACTGTCGTCGACGCCATGAACATCACCCACAACTTTCTTTTTATTCTTTTAATTATTATTATTAAATTTTCATCAAACTTTACGAATAAGTAATTGTTTTTAATTAGACGTCGGCTTCTTAGATTAGGTGGAAAGTTGCCTGTTAACGTAATTGATTATGTATAATTCATGTGGTCAATCTTTGACAAGTTAATCAAGTCTTTATTTAGTGTATATTAATTATTATGAGCTCGATAATTATCTAGAAACTAAAGTATATGCCTTAATGCCTTGCAAGAATGAAATACTTTAACCCACTAATAAAAATACCTAAGCAAACAATTAATAGTGATTACAAAAATTGAATTAATTTAATATAAAAATAGAATTATATGAATCAGTGTCAAAATTATTATTATTATCTTATAAAGCTCAAATTTCGAAATGGAATTGGAAATTTAATTATAGATGAGAAATATCATTAGATAAGGCCGAACAATGAGAATTAATTTCTTTTTTAAAAAACCAAACAATGAGAATTGATTTCTTTTTCTTAAAAGACAGTCGTTAATGATTCGATATTTTCCTCTATGGTAACTTGGGCTTCAAACTACTGATTGGAGAAAACATATCGTTACAACGAGAACTAAATTTGGAACTGAGAGTTGTTAATAAATTATGACAAAAGAATAGGAAATAAAATAGAATAGAAAAATGTTTGTATAAGAAATGATGGATTAGGTGTGGGAGAAGTAGCCGACATACAATTTTTTCTTGTTTTCTTGTATTTCTGGAATTTTAACTATGAAAATACCCTTGCCATTTTTTATTTAACTCCAATGGCCCCAATGCTCCTTGGCTCCATCAATGATCTTAGAATGGTGTTATGTTTCATAAGATTCAAGTAGTTTAGGAATGAAACATTGATGTTGGTAAATTATTAACATTTTATTTTGACCATAGTTTCCATATTAACTTCATCTGTCCACGAGATGCATGCAATTCATTTTCATTCGCTTATACAATTTTTTATTTTATAAAGCTCTAAGTATTCATGATATAGATAAATGCACAAGGATTTCGTATAGTGTTTAATTTATTAACATAATGAATAAACTTGTAGAAATTATTCATATAATATAATCCCCCAACAAAAGGGAGTGGTTGATAGCCTAAGTATAATATATAATACGAAAAGCGTGTAAATCGCATCTATTGTGACTAAAAACAATAGAATAAAGTTGGTTTTAGTTATGCCATGCATGTCTACCCACATTAGGCCATTAAAAGACTCAAGAAAGTGAACTTTTGAGATGTCTTTAATTCTTAAAAGAGCATTTCTCACAATTAAAAAAGAAGAAGAGATCATGCGACTATAAAGGTCCTGCAAGTTTTTTTCGCTATACATTGTGCTTACTCACACATTCATTGAGTTAGGGGTTATTCATCTCACTACTTCCTCAAAATCAGACACACTTGTCAAACAAATCACGAATTATATTTCAAAATACAATTACAATACGTCTTTTCAATCTTGGCAATTAAATACTTGAATTTTCATTTCTTTTTGTAATTGGAGCTCAAGCGATATTTTCGGTGGGTCATGGGTGAGAATCTGACTCAGTACTAATTTTTTCTACGTGGACTTAAAAAAAGGGATGGTATCCCGTACCACGGGGGTATATATACATCACATTGTTCAAACTCAAAATCAATTCTCCTTCTACCCTCATCACTTTATAATATAAGGTGGTGTATATATACATCGGGGGTACAAGAGATTTTGTGCTTAAAAAATTCCATATCAGATGACGCCATTTCTAAAAAAAAAAACCGGTGATGAGTCAGATTTCTGTCAGTCGAAAAAATTGCGGGAGCCCTAATTGCAAAAACTTGAAAGTTCATTTATTTAATTGCCAAGATCCAAAAGTCTTGAAATTGTATTTTTGGAATATAATTCGTGATTTGTCTGACAATTTTTTCCTAAAAAATACATTTCTTTGATTAAAATCGCACCTCTTAAGTTTATTAAGCTTTTTTAAAAATATAAAGTCTCATTCATAGGATCATATCCCACCATTTAGACAAACTTCACATGAGCCGCTGTTTCTTTTGTTTATTCATGCCGACGATCATTCCTTATCTTTGCAGCCATATGCTTTTATACACAAATTAATTTTCATGAAAATGACTAACGAAATGTACCATACATTTATTCTCTCGTGGCGTTATCTCTATCGATCAAAACATTCCAAATTAAACTAAAAAAATAAGTATTTCTTGTAAAAATGAAAATGTAAAATTAGACGGATTTGAGCAGACGATTGAAAATGGCCAATAAAATAGACATTATGTTGTCTTTTTCTTTGGAGATATTTTTGCTCTAAATTTTTAGAATGCGATGACCCCACCACTTCCATTTCCATTTTATATATTGACGTTTTAAATTCTTTGTTTTAGAATGGCATCCTATTTTTTTGGCTTTTTCCCTCTTTGAATATCTCTCATGCAATTTGAGTTGGGGTTAATTGGTTTAGATTTTTCTCATGTAGGTAAAATGTAAATATCATAATCACTAAGTTCAACATAAAACCATGTGGTCATAAATGAAGTTAGTTCGAGAGTTAGGACAAACGCATTTCGAGATCACAATATATTACTTCGGTAATACTGCTGGATATCTATATGTTGGGTCCCGGAGGGTGACTGAACTGGTGTAGGGGGGGAATACACCAGTAGGTTCTTTTCGAAAATATAACGCAAGACACAGAGTTCAGTTTTTAAAACGAGGCTGAGAAACTGAGACTGAAGTTAGTTCAGTCTGAGTGACTTCAGTATGGGAACTAGTCACCAAACTGAAGTCCAGAGAAGGTTCAGTTTCTGGTTTTAAAAACAAAGAAGAGTTATGAATCTTACTGACTATCCAAAGATTGGTCAGTTAGACTAATAACTCCGCAGCGGAA
>JAYJMF010000001.1:1525064-1542262 GCA_036873715.1 Salvia sclarea | reverse complement strand
TTTGGGACATGTATGAGCATTTCGACGAGGCGATGCAACCATGCATCGATTCGGCGAGGCGATGCAACCATGCAACATTTTTTTAGAAAACTTACATAATTAATACATATTAAAATCATACTTATCACCTTGAATTATTGCGTTTACGATGATCAATAATATAAAATGATCCCCGTTGAATTTCGACAGACCATAAACTAATTCTTATAATTACGAAAATTATGACAATTTTCATTTTAGGACATGCAAATTTCAAACAGTGATTCTTCTATATATAGAAAAACTTATATAGTGTTCCATCCTCATAGTGACAGACTGACAGTCCACATTTCCTAACTCAACCTAAATAAATAACCAAAAAGAAAATGATTACAATATGTCGGCCGATTATACTGTTTTGTATTTACATGGAGCCCCACTGTGAATTTTTAAAGTTGGATGTGTATAGGGGCTGACAAGTTTTTCAAAAAAAGTAGTACTTTACTAATTTTAATCACATTTTATATAGTAAAAAGCGTGACAAGTCTTATCCTTTTTCATTTTTGAGAAGAGTGACTGACCAGATTTTTCTGGAAACAAACAAAACCAAACGCAGATATTTTCATTAAAATTGAGAATATTTTTAAATGTCAAAAAATGCATTTAACGTTAATTATAGTGTTAATAATTGGATTTATCTTCATTTCTGAATGAAATAGAAGCGGGGAAAAAAAGCTTAGTTTCTTGATCCCCAAATGCAAAGCAAAGCCTTACCCAGAAAGGCAGGAATCTTCTCCCTCACAATTCCCAACACCCACTTGTCATAAAACCCCCTTTTTCTAGTTCTGATTTACACTTGCAGTATTTCTTCTTCTTGCCCAATTGATCTTCAGTAAAATTCCCGAGATTTTAATCCCAAATTTAACCCTTTTTCTCCGATTCATTCCGGGCATCTGAATCCTTTGTCGTTTATAGCAGAATGCTCCAAACGTGAGACTCCAACTCAAAACCAAGAAAATGATTGTTCCCACCCCATTTATGTTCCCTCTCTGTCAATTGCAGTGAAGTTTTTCCCTCTTTCATTGAGGACTTTTGTCATACATTTCGTTCCGCTTCATGGCCTATCCCCGGCGGCGTAACTACCACCTCCATCGGCTCTTCCCTGCTGTCTCCGCCATTTCCGCTGCCATCTTCCTCCTATTCGTTTTCATCTCTTTCCTTGCGCCTTCGCCTGTCGAGAACGATCACATTCACCACGCCAGGCTGCCTAAGAGTTTTGGAAAGAGGGTTCGTTTTTTTTCCCCCCCTTTTTATTTTGGGGGATGATCTTGCCTTTGTTGTTTTGCTTAAACGCTTTTTGTTTTGTAGGGTGTTAGTGACGTTGAAGTGAATGGAGCGCCGCAGATGTTTCGTGTTCCGGTTAGGTTTTTGTGTTTGCCTTATTTGTTTGATGTTGATTTATGAGAATGCTGATTGACTGGATCCGAGATTTGTGCTAAATGAGATGTTTATTGGGTGATGAGATCTAGGACAGTGGAGGAGTGCATGATCTCGATCTTTGGAGTACAAAGAATGCGAAGTATTACTACGGCTGCAGCGATGCTACCATTAAATTTGCTAGTATGTGAACTTGTTTACAGCTTGTTAAGCTCCACCTATGTTCTTTTGTTCATTCCGGTTTACTGGTTTTATTTGATGTTTTTAACATTGTGGATTCTCAGCATTCTATATGTGAGTTCTCTTTGCTGAACATTTGATGTTTCATTTGGCACGACAGAAGCTGCTGACATAACACGGTCTAATCGGTACTTGGCTATTGCAACCAGTGGAGGTCTAAACCAGCAACGGACAGGGGTACTAATTTCCTCCTTGCTATGCTGTAGACTAATAAGAATATGTTACTGTATTCCCTTGCAAGTGGCCACTGAATGATTCTGAAAATTTGTCCTTTGGATTTGTTGGTTGTTGGTCAACTGGAGGTAAAATTTTCATGTTAGAAGAACAACATACGCTACTTTTTGGGCTTTGACTTCTCTTTTACGATTGTTTTTAAGATCAGTATATGGTGATGTGTAGATAGTCCCTGATGTGTACTTTTATGTTTTTCCTCTGCTTGCTTGCAAATGCTCGATTTTAGCATCACATCTATAGCCATATCTAGTTAAGAGGTAACATACATCGTTTTCAGCTAGAGATCAGGAGCTTAGTTTTTCCAAACCCCGTCCTACTGAAAGACTGTGGACCATATACTATGTCTTTAATGAACTGTATGTTATATCTATTTTCTTCAATTAATTTTGGGCATTTACATGATAGTTTCGTTACGAAATGGTGCACCTATATTATGTATGCATTTTGAGCTAAATCAGGTTCTTATGCTATTTCCTTTAACTTATTCTGTTCAGATCACGGATGCTGTTGTTGCTGCACGGATCTTGAATGCCACCCTTGTTGTCCCAAAGTTGGACCAGAAGTCTTTCTGGAAGGATGTTAGGTGAATATTGGTCTATTGTGAAATTCTTAGTAATATTACGTCTTCCTACCCACTCAATCTAGCTCTCCAATACAGCAACTTTTCAGAGATCTTCGATGTCGATTGGTTTATATCATATCTCCAAAAAGATGTAAAGATCATAAAGGAGCTCCCGCAAAGAAGGGGTCAGGCATGGAATCCTTATACAATGCGCGTTCCCAGAAAATGCAATGAACGTTGTTATATTAGTCGGTTAATACCTGTACTGACAAAGAAGCGTGTAAGTTGATTGGCCTCTTTAGATATAATTACAATGTTTTGTGTCCTCATTTACCTCTGCAAATATGGAGGTACCTTATGTGAACTTTTAACAAATTCTGCTGAGGATTTATTTTGTCATGCGATCTGTGTATTATAACTCACTTCAGTGTTTTATGTCAATTTCATATCTGTAAAGTAACTTGAACATGATATGATGAGTTAGAGAATCGAAAGCAATTATCCCTTTTATTGTGCATACATTATTGTTTCAGGTTTTTATTAGCCCCTTCAGCTGTGCAAACTGCATAACCTATTACTTTCCTGCCAGAGAGAGGATGCTAAACTTCTGTACCTTTCAGAGTTTAAGAATGTGAATTTTAGAAGTAATCATTGCAGTTTTCTGGCCTTCTGGAGTCGGAACTTAATCTTCACTCTGAGCACCAAACTCTTCCACTCACCAGAAAGAAAGCACCATATTCTTCCGTTGACTCTCCGACGCTATCCAACTGAATGATTGTTTTGTCACAAAAATTGGCCAAAAACTTCACTTTAACTATGGATTTATACTTGCCTTTTAATGCCTTACCAGATGTTCTGTTAAACTTGGACTTACTCACAACTCTTGTTAGTTGAATTGCAGATACAAAGATAAAAAAATGTATTTTGCCTGGTATATCTCAGTAGTCAATATTCAACTAATGAAGGAACCATTCTTGTTGTTGCAGGCTGTTCAATTGACCAAATTCGATTATAGACTTTCTAATAAATTGGACTTAGATCTGCAAAAGCTTAGATGCAGAGTTAACTATCATGCCCTGAAGTTCACAAAGCCGATCCTTGAAATGGGTGCAGAACTAGTGAGAAGAATGAGGATGAAGAGCAAGCATTACATTGCCCTCCATTTAAGGTCTGCACACACCGGTTCCATCTCTTGTTTCATCTTTCATGCTAGCATAGTTCTTATATTGAATTTCTGGTTTTCATACTCCAGTGTTTTGAAAAATGTTTTAGCTCTTCAGTTTTGTAATGTTCGTGGTTTCCCAGTTGAAACGTATTCTTCCACTTTTGGGTGATTAAATGACTTTACATCTAATAAGTTGGTAGTCATCCAAGTATCTAAAACTTCTTCTGCTGCAGTTAGTATGTCTTTTTAATACTTGTACTAGAATGGGATGGAAGATTATTTTTGACATGCCTGTGTTTGTTTTCAACAGGTTTGAACCTGATATGCTTGCATTCTCAGGATGTTATTATGGTGGAGGAGACAAAGAGAGGAAGGATTTGGCAAAAATCAGGCGGAGGTGGAAAACTTTACATGTAATGATTCACATGCTACTATGAAAGGCAAAATTTTCACCAAATCTGAACTAGGGATGTAACAGTCATTCACACACACACAAACAAACATCTCAAAATGAACCATACATTTTCATCGATCTTTTTTTATACTTATTTTAATTTATTAGGTTCATGGGTGGTGCATTGTGGTGTGACTTGGGTTTTTGAAAACATACGACCATATTCATAGTTTTGGGGAAAAATTGTGGATGCATGTTTAGGTTGGTTCTCACATAAAAGCCTAGTTATGATGTTCGAGTTCACTTCTTCCTGTATTTCATCTATATTGAGTTGTCATAATCATAGTATGTTAGGCAGTATTTATCTTCCTCCTGCAAAGGCGGAGGTATAGGGATCATCATCTCTTTTGCACTCTTCAACAAGGGTTATGAAGAATATTTAAGATCTTTTCTTGCTTAAATTTGCAGAACCCTAATCCAGAGAGAGAGAGAAGGCAGGGAAGGTGCCCTCTTACACCTGAGGAAGTTGGTCTTCTTCTAAGAGCACTTGGATACGACAGAGAGACACATATCTTTGTGGCTTCTGGAGAAGTATATGGAGGGGAAACAACATTGGCTCCCTTGAAGGCTCTTTTTCCAAACTTCTATTCAAAAGAGATCCTAGCAAAGCCGGGGGAATTGGAAGCCTTTTCTGGGTTTTCTTCTCGAATGGCTGCTCTAGATTTTATAGTATGTGATGAAAGTAATGTGTTTGTTACAAATAACAACGGAAACATGGCCAAAATACTGGCAGGACGAAGGTGTGCCTTTTTCACGCTTCCAGTTTTCTTGTTTGATACACTTGTTCAATTATCACTGATTTTCTAATGAGGTCCTTGTTCTTGACTACAGGAGATATTTTGGACACAAACCTACTATCCGTCCCAATTCTAAAAAACTGTACAGGCTGTATGACGGGAGAAATAATATGACTTGGGAAGAATTTTCCACACGCGTTCGTACATTTCAGAGGGGTTTTATGGGGGCACCGAAGGAGGTGAGGCCAGGCAGGGGAGTATTCCATGAAAACCCAGCTTCTTGCATCTGCGAAAATCCTGATGCAAAAAGCAATACTGTTTCAGTTCAGAAAAGCCCTGGTAAGATTTCGTCTCTAGGCAGAAGAGATATTGGTTTGATAAATGATGATTCAAATATGCCCGATGATCTAGAATGGTCTGATCCTGAAGAGGACGAGGATGTTAAAAGCCAGCAGGGGAATACTGTGTATAATGAGACGAGCCTGGAAGATGACAGTTTGTTATCTGATGAGCCTGAGTTGGATGATTTGCTTTCAGATTGAATACAAATGCTTTTGAAGCCTTTGTTAGAATTTAATTGTTGCTATAAGGCTATAACCACTCCTATTCCTGCAATGAACTCTTATAGAGCACATCAATTGAGTTGGTGGCAAGATCTGATCTTTGTTCATACTGCTGCGAAGGTGATTCTTCCAGGTAACTGTTGCTACTTTTGTCATCTTCAGCTTTTAAGGGCTCTGTAGAGATTAAAACTTCAACCAGATTATCCATTGAAGAGAACGAGACAGTATCCGGGATACATGGTTTGGCATATCAAATCTAGAATGAGAGCGAAGAATATAGTTAGGACAACTCGAGAAAAAACAACCATTTTTGGAGTAATAGTGAGACGATAATTTCGAGGCCTGTGCATACTGTTAGTCTTTACTTTCCTATTTTATGATTTACATAGATCCTTGAATAGATCTGTACCTGCCTTGGAAATACTGTTTTCTCTTGCTAAAGCTGTTCCGGAGGCCTTAAGGATTGTATGTTATAGAGAGGGATACTGATCGACATTGTAAATTTGTATGATTTTTTATATGAAATGTCGGTGACTGCAGATATAAATGCTCGAGTTGGTTGGTCTGGATGTCGAAATAATTTAGTTAATTCTGTGTTTGTGTGTGTGTGTGTGTGTGTTTTGAAAGAGTGGTGTAATTGCAATATCTACATACTACAATTATTCCCCTTGTATTTTTCTTTATTAATTGTAAGCAAGCCGTGTTCTGTTTGGGAAACTGAAATCGTGGTTATAGTGTAATCTACTATCTGAAACTGGAAAGATGGACTGAAAACTTTGAGATATTACAAGACGCTAGGTATTTCTTTTATCATTCAGCTAGTTTTGTTTGCTTGATATCCACTGAAATTGTATAATTGGAGAGGATAAAAATACTCCATTCTTATCAATAATGAAAATAAAACGTCTACTAAATAATTTCTGTTTGCTCTGATTATTGATAACACGTAAACCTGCTCAAACTGTCGCACTACGTGAAAGAAACCAACATCATTGAAAGGGGGTCAGCTAAACAGAAAAGAAAATAAGCAAGGAGATTGTGTGGATGTATTTGATCTAACGGTAGAGTGGTTAATACATGAGGTTAAAGTTCTTCGAGTTTGCCGTTGCCACCTTTAATTTTTTTTATTAATTTTAAAAAAATAAGTAGGAAAATTTCAACACTAATAACCTTAGTAATATGTTTCAGTATATTTTCTAGTAAGAGTTGCAGTGAGAAAATATTGTTCTGTATAGAATAATTCAAATATTTATATGTATAAAATTGGGCAACGTTGAGGATTTCTGGAGTAGGGCCCATAACATTGAGACTCGTGTTGGCCCAATATACGGCCCATTATGACCCGAATTATTTTTTCGATTATTATTGTTATTATTTCATTACAAGAATCCGATTACTAGCTGAGATATTATTATTTGGGAAGTAGGACTTGGAATTAGCTCGCGGAAAAATGCAAGGTGGATCAACCGGAATCGGCTACGGTCTCAAATACCAGGTCAATTTTGTTTGAATTTTCTGAAACTCATAAACCCTGACATGAACAAATGCGAATCTGAATCGAATTTCATTGCACCAGGCGAGATGCATTTCGGATGTGAAAGCGGATACAGATCATACCAGCTTCCTCACCGGCACGCTCAGCCTCAAAGAAGAAAATGAGGTCGTTTTCATTTTCAACGGAGTAGCGATCTTCGGAATTTAGCGTGTTTTCTCTTGCTCTTGCTATCGTCATTGCTTGATCTTAATGCGCTCCGGATTTTCAGGTGCATTTACTGAGGCTTTCCGATGGCGGCACTGAATTGATCTGCGAGGGTTTGTTCTCGCATCCGAATGAAATTTGGGATCTCGCTTCTTGTCCTTTCGATCAGCGGATTTTCTCCACTGTCTTCTGCTCTGGTAGGTTGGAAATCTTCGGTTTCAAATTTGGTAAATGAGAGAGCAAAATGATGGTAGATGGAGATAAACGGAGATATCGTCGAATTTGAAAATCATAGAGCTCCATTTCTCACTCACTAATTCTTGGAAGTTGATCGAGCTTGGATTGATAGGATGAGATATGACTTATGAGACAACTTGTAGTACATTACTTCTGTTGATTCAGTTAATTAATCTCTTTCCATTTTGATTTGCTAAGTAACCTAGCTCAGAACAGAATATGATTATTGAAAGGTACTCAACTGGAGCTAGCACTCAGTGCTCTTTTGCTCGACTAAATTATTTACTCTCGTAATCTTAGCCATCGTTGTTTGAGCTTTTGGCATAGTTATTGCTCAACAAACAGATTTTTCCATATGTAAGTTTCAGTAGTTGTAAATGGATTTTAGAACGTCTGCTTAAGTTTTTCTTACTTTAGTTTGAGACCTTTTTTTGTAGTTTTCTCGCATGCGATATTTTTAGTTTCATGATACTGAAGTGTAATATATTGTTATTCGATTGTGTTGTTCTTAAGGGGAAACATATGGAGCAGCAGTATGGCAAATTCCTGAGTTATATGGTCAACTCAGCTCTCCTCAATTGGAAAGTATTGCTTCTCTGGATGGGCACACTTCCAAGATTAGATGGTGAGCTTGTTTACAAATTATGGGTTTTAGCTAAAGAAAAGCATGAATCAATTTATTTTCACCTTTTCAGTTAGTGAGTAAAATATAACTTATATAAAGAATTGTGTGATACCACATGGAACATTCCATGGTAAATGGTAATGGATTACTGGTAATGGAGTTCATGTGGTAATTTCTACATAAACATAGGATTTTGCATTATTAAGATAATTTTAGTCTTGGGCTTGGGTTGTTCGTAATAGGAACCCTTGTCGAAAACTCTTCCTCCGTGTGAATTGTTCATTTAGAATCATAAAGTTTGCATTTAAATAGATTAATAGATACTCAGCTTTTTTCTTGCGACAAAAGGAAAGAAGAATATTATGGGTGCCTATTCTGCAAAGTTAATTAGTACTCCCTCCTTCTCACTCCAAATGGCACAACATTTTTTGCACATGGATTAAAAAATACTTTATAAAGTAGTGTAAAGTGCATGGACCCCACATGTTTATCCAATAGTTGAGCTCTAAACCAACCCATTTATAGAATTTGCCATTTGGAGTGAGACGGAGGGAGCACTCTATTTTTGTCTTAAGATATATCAGGGTATCATGAAGTTTCAGCTGTTGCATTTTAACCTTGGAAAAGTTTGAGATATATTTCATGGTGCTCCTTTATATAAGTGATAGTAATATGCTTATATGAATATGCTAATGAAACTGCCTATTGTAGTATACTGTGGTGGCCTACAGGAAGACATGACAAGCTGGTCAGTATTGATGAGCATAATCTCTTTCTTTGGAGCTTGGATACTTCAAAGAAGACAGCTCAGGTATAGTTCACCTGCAGAAATCATTCTGTTGCTTCAGACAATGAATGTAAAATTAGCACTGGCTTCATCTTTCTAGGGATCATAAAGCTTAGTACTTCTCACAAATGTTGTATCTTGATATGTGCTGCATTTGCTGAAATTAACTTTATGAACCAATGGATTTGGTCCATGTAATGAGTTAATGAATTTACAGCTTCCAACTTTAGCAAATTCATTTTTATTTTATTTTTTTTGTTGCTAAGTGAGTTGGTTCTTTAGCTAATTCTTATTCAGGTCTTGTTTGTATCTAGGTTCAATCACAAGAATCAGCCGGCATGCGTCATTATCTAACAGGTGGAGCATGGGATCCTCATGACTCTCAGTCTGTTTCTATAACATGTGATTCATCTGTCCAACTTTGGGATTTAAGGGCAATGAAGTAAGTTAATTCAAGTATCTACATGTTGTCTATTAACAAACTACATAAAACTTGCTTTATCTTAATGGCATCAATTCTTTTAAATCTTTTGTTTTCGAGGTTTGTTCAGTTTGTTTGTATTGTGGTGCTCCTTTGTGATATTCTTTACAACTAAACCTGCTATTCAATTGTTTTCCTTATGCTATATGCAATGGTCATAGTTCCACTTCTTCCTCTGTGAATGCCCTATGTCTGTTTTTCTGCCTTCTAATCTAAATTTATCACACTCGGCCATTTTCTCGTGTTTGTTGAAGCTTTAGGTGCCACCACATCTACAAATGTTTGGTTTGATATATGATATATCTGATAACTTTGCAGTTCAGTTGAATAAATGGTTCTTCCCCTTCATCATAAGTACCTGAAAGCTTCAGTTTGTGCTAATGTTTCAGGTCTTCAAAATGAACTCCAATTTCTAGCTATGACAACAAAAATGTTTTTATGCTTGCAGGAAAACTGATTCAATTGACCGTGCGCATGTCCGTAATGTGGACTATGACATGAAAAAGAGGTACATGCTTGTAAGTATGCTGCAGACTTTTTTAGTGTTTTACTTGCTTGATGTTTAATATTTCTCTGTTCATGCGAATTTTTCAATTTTTTCTTATCTACAAGTTTAAATCATTTTCATTATACCAATCCTCTTCTCTTAATTAGTAAATATGCAAGTCATTGACAAACTATGATGTTTTAATACATGGTTTATAACTCTGCACATACAACCTTCAACAATTTTATTTTGAACCACAACAACATTACCTAGTATACAACTGCTGAATCAAATGTACTTCTGGTCAAGCACATAGTCCATAGGGCACCTTGGCAATGAAATTGTGTATGTAGAGAATGAAAAGTGTAATTCAGCTGTAAAATATCTGCTCTCAGACTTTTATACCTTCTTATTGTTATAGACTTATTGTGTTTGGTAAATCATTGATAAGGGTAGTAAGGGTAAGATCAATGATTGATAAACAACAGGGAATTGCTGCCTACTTGTAGAAGTTAGTTAGAGAAGGTCTGCTGGCATGAGCTAATTGAGGACACGCCATGCTATTGAAGTCTATGTGTAAGAATTTGTTAGTGGCATGACGGTTATGAGCTCCTAATTGAACTGTTATCTACTGCATAGAGATGTATACACCGACACTCTATTTTGGGTTGGCTGAAAGTCAATGTCATTTAGTTGTTCAATGTTAACCAAGTCTTTGCTCTAATTAACCTTGGTACAAGTACCTAAGTCCATGGATATCTAATAAGGCTTTGGTGAAGCAGTGTCATTTGGGTAATAAACTAAGACTTCTTGCCAACCTCTAGGAACCTGGTGATGTGATTACCAAGTTGGTGCATGCATATTGCTGCATGAAGGAAATCCTTCTCCATATGATCATGCTAGTTCTGACGCTAGGTATGGATGCTCGAGTGTCCAATAACAGCAATTGGGGTGGCAAAAATAATAATCCTTGCACCCCATGATAGTATATACTTTTCTATGTGTTTGGAAAGGCTCTTAGATTCCACATCTACTATGAATGCACCTCCCGTTTTCAAAATATGAGCTTATGACTGCTCATTGACATTTCTCAGGTAACTGCTGAAGATGACTCAGGAATTCATATATGGGACCTTAGAAAGCTGAAATCTCCAGTTGCAGATCTTCCTGGGCATTCACACTGGTACTTTTGTTAGGTTATCATTTTATTTTGGGTTAGATCTGTATACTACCACTTTAATTATATGATAATAATGAGTTTGTTATTGTTGATAGGACTTGGACTGTAAAATGTAATCCCACATATAAGGACCTGATTCTGGTACTTCTCTCCCTACCTGCATCTCCTCTCCCTGTGCTTGAACCTCTGTGCTCTTGAATTATTTGATAGTAGAAACGAAATTCCGAAAAAAAGAAAATGGAATAAAGAAACTAAAAACAGATTGATTGGAGAACCGGAATGAAATTTGACATATTACTATTATTACATTGGCATTTGTCTTAGCACATTGCTTCCCATTATGTTATGTTCTAAAAAGGTCAAGAGTATTTTCTTTTAGCCGGAAAATTTTCTGATCATGCCGAAGCTTTTGTAGAGTGCTGGAACTGACTCAGCTGTCAATTTGTGGCTGGCCTCTCCTTCAATCCATGATGATTCAGCATCAGATAGGTCTGTAGTTCATTTTACTTATTATAATTTTTGGTTGCAGTTGTTCTTGAATATTGATTATATTACCTCTTCTTTTTGCTAGTTTAATGGACTCACAAAATCGGACTGAGCCATTGCTGAATTCCTACAACGACTATGAAGACAGTGTTTATGGTAATAGATGCAAGATATGATTCCCTTTTAGCTTTCTTTCGGCTTTACTCTGAAATTAATTTAACTGCTATAAATCATTCAGGTCTTGCTTGGAGTTCTCGGGAACCCTGGATATTTGCATCATTGTCTTATGATGGAAGGGTAAGTTAACGATCCTCTATCCCATGGGTTTTACACACTCCAACACATTAATGACCTATCTAAATTTTGAATTCGGGTCATGCTGATCGGTTAAATTACATAAAACTTTGCCAATATTTTGAGCTTTGAGTTTGCGGCGGTACTCTGGAGTCTAACTATTTATAAAATTATAATGGCTTAACCCTTCGGAACACAAGAATAGTATTAAAGAGTATACCCAACTCTTGCAAAAATGGTTTTGAAATGGTTTAAAACACCATACTATTATAAGAACACCAAATAATTACTATGATTTATCTGTTTTCAATGATCTTATATTCCCAGGATCTTGTTGTTGCTTGAACTTGATAGGCATCACTTCCTTTTGTCTTACAGGTGGTTGTGGAATCAATAAAACATCATTTAACTAAATGAATTTCTGGTTGATCTTGTAAGTGCAAAATCGTAGACCCTACTGTTTATTTTGCTATTGCGCGTTCTGTTTATCAAATCTGATATGTAAAATACTGCTCTTTGAATCTGATAATAAACTGTATTTTTTCTTCTCTCTCTCTTTCTTGATCTTAGACGCTGACGGAGACCTGGACCCCATTCTTGTCGATACCTATGGCATTTTTGTGAAGCTAGGCTGCAATCCAAGACCACATTGCATATATATTATGGGATTAATCCAACTTGTAAGAAGGTTTTCGGTTATTTTTCTGTTCCAAAAATCACTTGTCCCATTTATCATTTACCACCAAATATGTTGTGTAGCGACGGGCTATTCGCTTTATTATGCAAGTTGGATCGGTGTACCACATGGCCCGCAACATCATGTTCTATCCTTCCAATTTATGGTCTAAACATTTTTGTCTTTGTGATGTCTGGACGAGCGTTGGTGTCTGCTTTGTCATATATGCCATTGTAAGAAGCTATGGGCTTTAAACATATCCTATTTTTTGTTTGGCAAAACTTATTCCCCTCTTTCCGTAATCGATGTTTGCATTGATTGAATATTGAGATTCATTATTTTCACAGGGGATAGTTTGGAATTATGTGTAATGTAATTTTAAAACTAGGTGTCAAAAAAATTCTGGGCGTTTGTCTGTGAATATGAAGATGCAACTTTGAACTTAAAATGCCAAGACTTTGAAGAAACAAATGGATTTAATTGTAACAATAAAATCAAAATCCTTGAAAAACAAAGCTTGTCGTTCTCCTAGCTATTTTTGGAAATTGAGGTCTTACTTATTTTTGTGGCTTATTTGGGACCTCGTAGTCTCATAGTCGCCGAAAAGGAATTTGTGGAAAATTGTTGTTGGTTCCTAAATCAAAGTGGATAAGCTATGATTTGTAAGAAAAGTGACGTTAAGCCTATCCTATTGTACAGTCAGTTTATCTGGTTTCCTGGTTCAACGGCAAGAGATCTTGTGGTAATGAAAGTCTAGGTGGACCTCTTTTTCACCAAGAACGCCTCGTCACGTAGCTTATCCATGTCTTTTGCTGACTCGTCACGTACCCTGCTTCTGACACGTGGATCTCACTCTTTATTAAGAATATACTATTTGAGATCTTTCTAAATCCTGAAGATATACTACACAGTACACACACATAAATGCTTGGACATCCTATTCTTAAAGTACACTTTCAGTGCTGTGGCCCCTTCCCATCGCCACCCACCAATTTTGAACCTTTTGTTTAATAAATTTGTGGTGCTAGATAAATATTTTTGAACAAAAACTTGTACTTTTACGCGTGAAGTTTTGGTTCGTGTTCTAAATTTAGCACGCTTTCGGTTTAGCTAAACGAACGTAATACTCCATGAAAATCGAAAATACTATGCTCTTAAATGAAAATCGAAACTATGCTCTAAATTGTAATTGTTCTTTTTTACTAATTCTCACTCTAGATTTGAAGATAATGTGCTCATTGGGTGCTAGTATGTCAAAATCGGAAATGTATCCCAAGTCTACAACGTTGATTGATATTTGGTTGTAAAAGTAAAATGCTCAATTAATTTCCGTCCAGTTATAAATGATTTTTTTTTGCACTTACATTAAGAAAATTGTATTTTTGAGTGTAAAGTCGTGGGCCACCAAAATTTACTAACTTTTAAAAGTTAAATTATTTTTGTTTTCTTTTTGGATACGAATCACATATAGTGAGACGGTCCAAAAAAAAATAACATACCACTTATAGTGGGATGAAGAAAGTATATCATTTGTCAAGTTTGATGCATTAAGGAAAAAGTGTTGTATAAATGATATTCCACCATTTCTAGTGAGATATGTAATAGACGATTCTATATTCAACAATGCAAAACCAGAAATTAAAGACTTATTTAGGTTGTCCATCCCTGGTCAAAAGGAAACTGGACCCATTTAATATGGTACAAAAGAATATAAACATTATATAGTTGGATATTTTTTTGTTAATCCAACTCTATCCATTTTAGTATACAAGCATTGCTGGCTGTTCTGTTATTTATTACAGGTTTGTTTATTTTTGAAAGCGACTGAAATGCGAGAGGATGTAAATGCATCAAATAATATAGGAGTATTTATGTGTTTTCTTGCCTTGAATATCCCTGTGTAATATCGCTTAGTCACTACTAGTTTCCATTTATCGATTTATTCTCTCTTTTTATTTGATTCACCATTTTGTTTTTTCTCTTCCCATCCATGTGCAGCCATTTATTATTCCTATCCTCATCTCTTGCAATTATTAAGATCACCTTTTTGTTCCACCAACCCTTTGTTCGTCACATGTCATCAATTGATTTGTAGAATCTGAATTTGGATAATGATATCTTCTATTTATACCGCATAAAAGTGTCTATATTTTGTTGGTGATATAATATATTTATTCTTGTAAAATTATAACATCACTCGTACATGTTGGAAAGCCACAAGATCAAAGAAAATCTTGTGATGTAATTGGAATTACTAATTTGATCCTTTCTACATTATTATTAATAATAATTTTATTTGCTATATCACTTTAAAGTATAACAAATTACTTCATTTGTCCCATTATTCATGGTATATATTCTATTTTGAATTATCCCAAGTATCAAGACATGTTTCTATTTGGTTCTTATTTAGTAAGATTTAAAATTTAATTAAAGCATTAAAGATGTGAGCCATGCACATTTTATACCTAATCTATTTCGACGTCCATGAAAAATGTAATGTTTCTATTTTAGTACATCATCTTTCTTTATATTCTTGTATTTTATCCTTAAAACTCTTCACAAAATACCTAATATGACCTATATCAATCCCAAATCCATTTTACGCCTTCTTATATTTTACATTTATTACGTTGAGAAATTCTTTATATACTCAAAAAAATTCACCAACTATTTTCATATATGCCGATCAAATATATCACACTCTCCATAGACATATGGAGTAGTATAATTCGTTTTTCCTAGATATCATATTTCAATTTTTGTACAAAAATCATACACTACTATTTCGTATAGAATTTAAGATAGTGTTGTTGAATCCAGCCGTAGAGAATTTGGCAACAACCTCCAGTGATGAACGACACGTGGCAGGATGAGAATGAGGAAGGGGAAGTGGGCCCACACCTCCTCTTCTGAGTTCTGAGCCAAGCTCACGTGTGGGTTTAAACCCTCACCCTCACCACCGGGATTCGCAGCACCACCAATTCTCATCGCCAAACCAATTTTACCCCCAAATCAAATCCACTCTTTCCACATTTACATACCTATAACTATAACTCTATGGATATGCTGTGATCACTCAACTTGGGTTTCCCCCCAGCGATTTCCTCCGCTTCTCCCTCCTGCATTCCCCTCTCTCTCCTCAACTGTCCCACTCTCAAATCACCGAAATTGTTGTTTATTTTTAGGAAGAAATAGTAAAACCGCAACACCCCCAGGGGTTTTCTGGCGGTGGTGGTGGCTAGGGTTTTTTATTTTTATTTTTTATTTTTATTACACTCAGTGATCGACTGCCGGCATTTCCTCTCCTCTGATGGCATTCATGTGAGACGATTTCGGAAAGGGAAATGGCGGCAGCGAGAGGGTTCACCACGCCGCCGTTCGGTGTAATGCGGAGAGCTGATGTCGAGATTCTAAGCTGGCAGAATGGGATGGCTCTGGATGTCCGCCGGAAGAAGCGCCGCCTCTTCGCCATCAAGTGCTGCTGCTCGGACGTAAGGGGAGTTTGCGGCGGCTCCGGCCGGAATACTGACAAGTGTAATGAGGGGATCCTCGACCGCAATGCTAGACCGCATTATCGAGGCCGCCCCCCTGCGATGTCCTTTGCATCTTCTAAGTATGTCCTTTATTTTTTGTTTGATTGAATCTCATTTTCTTGTAATTTGATTGCAGCTGCTTCAAGTTTTTGATTTTCAGCTCAAATAGTGAGGTTTATGGTCTCGACTGAATACTATATGTGTTTTGAGTTATTTGATTCCCCTTTTCTGTTTGAGATCAACTTTTACTTTTGTTAATGTCCACATGGTTTTGAGTATTATTTTTTGTTTAAATAATCAGATTAGAGAAGTCTGGCTGACAATGACAAATTATATAGCCTAATTAAAAACTCTTTAAATTTTTAAAAAGAAAAACTTTAAATTTCAAGCTTGTTCAGTAAATGCAGAATGTAAGCCTTTCTTTATTCGGCTGATGAGCCCAAGAACACTCTGGCTGAGTCCTAAACAGGTTATGCATCGTTCAGCAGAAATGTAGAAAAGGAATGTGTGGCTGTAATATGTTGATTTGAGTACTTGTTACATTAGCTGTAAGGGGCTGTGCCGCGAAAGGCGTAAAACGTCGCATTAGGCCATTATTCTTGTTGCAGTTGAGTTTCTGAAGACATAATACTGCTTTAGATGAGGTTTCTATTTTCTAAGCGGGAATGGGGTTTTTATTGAACTGCTTTGTTGTGCAATGCAACTTGTATCTCATACAAGAAAGATGAAACTCATACATCAGATTATGTCAGATTTTTATTTTATTTTATAAATATTGGTTTGAATTAAGTTTGTGACTTGGAAACTGTTGCAGATTCAGATATGTTCCAAAACACGAGAAGTTCTTCTCCCGCTGCACCCCGAGAAATTCTGGTCCTCAGTCTCGAGATTCTCCCCCTAAAAGAGGTTATGCATATTTAGTTTCAGTTCTAGCTAAGGTTAAATGGCATTATTAGATTATAATATCTCACCCTTGAACTTTCTTATTAGGTTGGTGACTGTTTTTTTGTTTTTCAAAATCCAAATTCATTCGACAGATTAGTACAAAATTGTTAGCTGTGGATTGTAAAAGTTTGAGCTTTTAGCTTTTCCTATGTTGCTTTATGATATTTCTACTGAAGCTTTTTTTTTTTCTCTTAGATACTGGTATTGCCAATGAGAAATATTGGGCCATCAATTTGCTAGATGATAAGGTCAACGAATCTGGCACTAATGAAGATGGCAGTACATGGTATCGTGCAAGTGGGGAAGATATTGGAGAAAATGGTTACAGATGTAGATGGACTAGAATGGGTGGACAGAGTGCTGACGCCACTTCTGAATGGAGAGAAACGGTATG
>JAYJMF010000001.1:1509371-1521871 GCA_036873715.1 Salvia sclarea | reverse complement strand
CCCTTGTAAGGGCTCCCCTTCAGCTGCAGCCTCTGCTTCACCACATCCATCGGCGTCAGCACCGCGTCGCTGGCCACAGTGGCACACACGCCCGAGGCAGCGTGGGCCGGGGGGCTATTGGGATTCCCCGCGGCCGCGGTCAAGACCTTCTTGGAAGATTCATAGACAGAGAAGTAGACGGCGTGGGCAGGGCCGGCGCCCAATCCCATCGCTGCAATCCCACGGTAGAGCCCGCCTAGCCCCTCGAGCCTCAAAATCGAGCCGAGGGATTGCCGGAGAGTTAGGGCAGAGGCGGAGGCGGAGGTGATGGCCTGCATCCTCGTCTTGAGGGTGTCGACCGGGAACATCGCCATGTGCTCCACCGAGCCGGCTATTGAGCCCGCGATCATGAACTGCCAGAACTCGAGCCCGTCGTGGGCCGGGCTTGGGGGGGCTGCGGCACCCATAGATGGGGGGGAAATGGGGGTGTTGGGGAAATTGTGTGGAGTTGATCAAGGATTTTAAAGGGAGAAGGAGAAGGGCAAAGGGAGTTTTCAAGAATCAAGACATGTTTGCTTTCTTCTTCATCTCAATCAAGAATTATTGCAAGTAAATAGCAGCTTTTTTTCGACATCTAATTTGGAAGAAGAACTTTAACATGAAAAAATGAGACTCTTAACTCTTAAGTGGATATTTTCAATTACTAAATTATGAAAGTGACAGCAACAGAATCCATTGATGGAGACAAATAAGGCATGTTCTATCCACACGCCTTTTCATTAGTGGTAATTTCAGTATCAAAAAATATCGATCTTCATCTCCACTTTTATATTCCCATTCACCTCCAAAAAAAAGGGGGAATAAATAAGATGATGATAAAAATCGACGTGTGGTATCCACGAGTAGCTCGATTCATTTACGTTTCTCCAAAAGCAGTAGTGAGAAAATACGACAAAAATCGAGTCGAATTCATCGCTGCAGAGCGATGATTCTTCACGTGATTCTTGGAAAAAAATGCACCATTTTTGCAGATTGAATGGATTTGTAGATGAGGAGTATATTCAAATTTGAAAGAGTTGATTAAAAAGTGATACATAGAAGAAGAAGTATTAGCATGGATTCGTGATAAACTTGCAATTCTTCTTCCGAGGAATAATTAATGGTTTCATTTTAATGCAGGATTGTGATTTTACATAAAGATTCATAGACAAATTATTTGAAGATTGATTCTATAATATTGCCTGACTGTTTGACAAATTTTTACTAGGCTAGATTTTGTGATGGCACGGATTTAATAGTATTACTTTAATGTTAATTTTTAGACCAAGAGTCAAGACTTAAGAGCCCTAGATTTTAATATAATTAATATAGTGGCTTACAAGTTACAAACTTACAATGAGAAAAAATTAAATCAGTGCTAGTTTAGCTTTAATTAGCCGAAAGGCCCAAACACTTCCAAAACTAATTGTTTATCAAGTTAACCATGCATGCATGCGTGCATCATCATCATCATCATCATCTTCTTCCCATCTCAATGAACTTTTAATCTACTACTAATAAAAATGAATAATAATAATAATAATAATAATAATAATAATAATATGCGAATAAAAAATAATTAAATTCATGATTAGGCGTACTAGAAAATCATAATACACTTTAAAATTTGAGGAGTGTGAATTTAGTCCAACAAACTACTATTTGAATCAAATTTACATGAAGTATCTAAAACTCCTAATACACCCACCCTTTTATAACTCTTTATGTTTCTCTCATTTTTTTGTTGATTCTATACCTCCGAAGCTAACATGGAATAAATTGGGTATATATCAACACCAATTTATGAAATTCTCAACATTTAAAACTAAATTATTCCCAAGAAACACGATTTTTCATCAAAACCAAGCAAAAGAAATTATGCGACACGTATATCTAAGCGAATTTTCTTCTTCGAATTAGATATTACTATTATTTAATTGTAAATTTAATTTTGGGCTATAAGGATAAAGTACTATTTTTATTTATTTATTTTATTAAATTAGATAAGGGACTGTGAATAGAAGAAAATGAGGCTATTATGAATAAAATTACCTTAAAAAAAAGAAGAAAAAAGAAACAACATAGCCCACATTTTACACTCTACTACAATTTTGGGCCTTTATTTAACTAATAGCCCAACTAAAATAAAGAGAAACACCCTAAAATAAAATAAAAATAAAAATACCAGCAAATAAAATTCCTATTATGTAACCCTAATCAGTTATTGTGTTTCTCATTTCTACTCTTTTCCAGCCGCTGTCAAAAATTAAGAAAGAAGAGAAGATACTATAAGGTTTTTTTTTTTTTTTGAAGAAATAAAGTAATATTATACTGTAGATAGATTAAACTATTATTCTCTCATAAATCTCGAAATTTGAGCCGTTGCATTTGAATATGCACTGTAGTCTGTAGATACAAGTCTCATAAATTTCGATATTTTTTTAACTGCATCTTCTTTTTCTTCTTCTTCACTGCGTGCTCTAGCTCTTCCCAGCTCGATGAGATGCATTTTGTTTTTCATTTTTTTGAATTGCAGAAAAATCTGTGCCGGATTTTATAGTCGAATAGATGGATTTAATCGGAATGCCAAGTTTTGTGAAAATTTTGTGATGCACTGACTGAATTTGAGTATGAGCTGAAAATTCCCCAAATCTTAGGTATACTGTAGTCTGTAGATACAAGTCTCATAAATTTCGATATATTTTCCACCGCTTCTTCCCAGCTCGATGAGATGCATTTTGTTTTTCATTTTTTTAAATGCAGAAAAATCTTTGCCGGATTTTGTAGTAGAATAGACGGATTTAATTGGAATTCGAAGATTTTTGTGAAAATTTTGTGATGTGCTGACTGAATTTGAGTATGAGCAGAAAATCCCCAAATCTTAGGTATACTGTAGTCTGTAGATACAAGTCTCACAAATTTCGATATTTTTTATAACTGCATCTTCTTCTTCGCTGCGTGTTCTAGCTCTTCCCAGCTCGATGAGATGCATTTCGTTTTTTCATTTTTTGTAATTGCAGAAAAATCTGTGACGGTTTTTATAGTAGAATAGCTGGATTTAATTTTGCGATGCACTGAATTTCAGTATAAGCAGAAAATCCCCAAATGTTAGGTATACTAATGTCCATATTTTTTCAACTGCATCTTCTTCTTCTTCTTCTTCGCTGCGTGTTCTAACTCTTCCCAGATCCGATGAGATGCATTTTGTTTTTCATTTTTTTTTTAATCGCAGAAAAATCTGTGCCTTATTTTTGCTTTATGGTAGAATAGATGGATTTAATTTTGTGATGCACTGAATTTGAGTATGATCAGAAAATCCCCAAATCTTAGGGCTAAACTCAACTCAAATTGCAGATGGCTCGTGCTGCTCGGAGAGATTTCAGTGTGCTGATTGAGGCGGCCTATGTGGCGCAGGACGAATTAGAAGCCGCGTGTAAAGGGAGCCTGCGTCTGATGGCGAAGCTGAGGAAAGCTATGGAGCAACACCATGGGCGCATCAATGGCGGAATGCATCAACTGAACATGAACTCCTCGATTCAGGGCGCCGGCCGCCGCGTCCCCCTGGCGCACAACCTCGTCTCGTGGCGCGAGGTTCACGAGGGCGGCGTCGCGCTGGTGGAGGCGATGGCGGAGCTTCAGGCCAACCAGGCTGCTGCCATTGTGTTTGCTCTGGGTTTTCGATCATGATATTCACCTTCATTTCTAATGTTTAGGGGTTAAGTTTAATTTTTAGATGTTTTTGATTCTGTTGTCAATAGTTGGGATATCTAATGTTGTGTGACTGCAATGTTCTAACCAGTAACCACACCACCTCTTTTGTTGGTGGTAATTTCAGTATCAAGAAAAGAATAGTATTCCCTCCATTCCCAACGAAGTTAGTTGTTACGTTTATTTTTTAAAAATTTTTTATCATTCAGATAATATTAAATAATGTATATTTCTATCATTATTTTACACTACTTTTCAAATTTTCGAAAACTTTACACCCGAAAGAAATGTAGCAACTTCGTCGGGACAGATGGAGTATAAGTTTGGTCGAAATTGACGCGTCGCATCCACGAGTAGCTCGATTCATTTACGTCCTTTGTTCGTTGGGAAAAATGGCACCATTGATTAGCTTTAAAAAAAAAGATAGAGAAGATGATTGATCGGCATGGCTTTTCTTGATAAACTTGTAATTCTTCCATGGAATAATTGGCTAGTAATGATTTAACATAGAGATTCATAGGCAAATTACTTGAAGATTGATTCTATAGTATTGCTTGATTTGTCATTTCATAGTTGATAAATATTTTCTAAGATGAATTTTGTGATGGCACCATGTACAAATTCAATGGTACTTTTATGTAGAACTAGAGATTGATTTATATTTAGAGGCAAATTAATAAAATAGTCATTTTAAAACACTAATAATAAAGATTAATCCGTTAATATAAAAAGATAAAAAGTAGTTTCTCATCTCACGAATTAGCCTTAATTTTACGAGAGTCAACTCGTGAAATGAAGTGTAAAAACATCATTTCATAATAGTGATGGTCAACTCGTGGGATGAAGACTAATTTTTTTTTTTATCTTTTTATATTAACGGGTGAATTTTTATTTCTTTTACTTTCCTAAAATAACTATTTTAATACATTTTTCCTTTTCAGATGAACTTGCAACGGTTAATCTGAGAGAGAGTTTGCAGGTTATTTGCAATATTCACAAAGATAGAAATTTTCTTTTCTTGAGACATAGAGTTTGCAAGTTATATGAATGTCATTAAGTTCTCTCAAAAACTGCATAAGGATTAAAACCAAATAAATAATATGCTTATATATATTTCTATATGATCATCAAATATTTCAGCCCGGAATAAACACTATCGAGACATCTATACTAACACGCCCACGAATAGTGGTTGCAGATTTCTCTCGTCGTGGTCTAATTTCTCATACTTGTTGGAAACAAAATTTCCAACACTTAAACCTTCTTCCACTGCATTTCTCCCTCTTCACAACTTGAGGAGATGAAGAGTGAATCATCTCCCACATCACTTGTATATCTCTATATCCTTCACATGCCTCCATATCCTTATATAAATTCACAAAACCATCACTTTTCTCTGCACCCACAAAAAAAAAAGTTAAATAAAGCAAGAAAATAGAAAAAATTTGACACCCAAATGTTAAAAATCTCACCTTTAGCCTTGTGTCTAAGATTTGAGGCAGCATTTGCAAGAATATTAAGGAAAAATGAGTTCTTGATTATTGAAGTCAACCAAGACTTCTTCCTCTCCATTTCCCTTGAGCTTGATTGTGTATATGTGTTGTGTGATTTAATTTATACTCACACTCACTTAGGCTCGATGCCACGTGTATGAAATGACATTATTTAGAAACTGAAGAGGATAAGAGGCATCCAACAAGAAGGCAACAACAATCAACAAGACAGAAAGTTTTGAAAAATCTTGATTTTGCTCTATGAGTTAGTTATAGGAAAATAATGTAGGAATAGTAGTATTTTACTTTAATCAAAGATTTTTTCATGATTTGACGATTAATTAAATCAGATCCATCCAGAATTATACTCTAGGATTCCTGATTTGGACAAATTAATTATGATTTGGGAGATAGACAAATTGAGCAGGAGCCATTGGTTTTGGATTTAGCTAATTTATATTTATTCAAGAAATCAAAAAGATTCTTATTTCTTATTGTTAAAATAAATTGGAGGGACCCTGGTCAAACGGTTGGTTTGGATTTTGTATCAGTGTTTTCTACTCTAAATCTTGTAATTAAGTGGTCACCTAAATAATTGCTCTGCTACCGACTCATCGCCATATCACATTTAATTGCCTACTCTATCACTATTATAATTCTAATAAATGTTGTATATAATTCTAAGAAATGTCGAAAATCTAATTAGAGTAGACGGCGACGCGCAACTCAATTTATAAGACGAAAAAATTTGAGGGTTCGAGTCCTTTCGGATGTGTTGGTGTATGTGAATTATAATCTCGAAAAAAAGTATAATTAGAGTGAACAACGCCTCGTGAAAGAAGAAAATTGGTGGGCTGAAAAATTACTAATCCGGCCCAACAAGCTTGATTTTCGGCCCACATTAGTTTGGAAATTTCTCGGTTCAAAATTGGGCTTTCGCCTCACCATAGCAGCCCATACATTAGAAAAGAAACAAAAATTATTATTATTATTATTATTATTATTATTATTATTATTATTATTATTATTATTATTATTATTATTATTCAAATAAAAAGTTTTCATATATATATTTTCGCCTTTTGATTTTTGATTAGGGAATATGTTTTAAGTAATTATCACCAGAATTTCAGAACTCGCTAATATTGTGGGACTCTTAATTACGGATACATTTTTTTTTTTTTGTCATAAATTATTATCAGTAGAAGTTGATTGGCTACAGAAAACTATAAATTAGTGTAACTATGAATAGATATGAAGATATAAACGTGCTATAATCCTAACCATCCAAATAAGTGAAGAAATTGTATACAATTCCATTATCAAAATAAATTACAAAGCAGAAATTACAATCCCAAACTCTGATGCCAAAAAAATAAGCCAGAGTTTGCTGTGGAAATGAGACAACAAAATGAGATAACAATAAACAAATACACACTACAAGAAGAAACAATAAAAAAGAAAAGAAAAGAAAAAAAATTAATCATGAACAATGGCATGAATCAAAATAGAAGCCTCCTCCGTCGCAGGAGCCGCATCATCTGCACGTCACACAAAACACAGTTTCACACTCTAGTATGTGAGAAATGAAATAAGCTACTAAATAAAAGTAATAATTCAAATAAAAAATAATAAGATAATTGGATTAAAAAAAAGTAGAAAAATACCATCAAGAGGCGCAGGCAATTGAGAGACGATATTCTCAATCAAACCGCCGCCGCCTCCATCGCCGGCGCCGCCGCTCTCTCCCTCATCCGCGGCGGGGGCGGCGGTTCCATCACTCTCTTCCACGGCGGCGCTGCCGTTACTCTCATCGCCACCTCCACTCGGATGCAAAATACTAGATACGAAATTACTAAAAACCCCTCCATTTTTATCTTTTGGTGAAGCAGAAATAGAATCATCATTCTTCTCTTTTTCTTCTCCAATTTCTTCCTCTTTTGCTTCTTTCTCTTCATTTTCTTTGGAGAAAACTATGTCTGTTATTTCTGTCATGCCTTTCTCCATTTTCACACAATTTTTTCTGAGATATTTATCGAAGAAGAGCAAATCACCGTTTATATAGTTTGGAGAGAGTGCCACGTGTAATTAACTACTTTATTACATTTTGAAAAAGTTAATGTAGTAACTATTGATGTATGAGCACGTGACGGTCTCTTGTTCTTGATGCCACCTTCTGATAGGTCGGTTGCTCCATTTCCCAAAATATATTGCCCTTAATATTTTATTCCTTATTTATTCTAAAATAAAATTATTCCTTATTGTTGCAAGTTCTATGTGCGGCTCTTGGTGGTAATTTATTGGTGAAGTTTAGAGCTGGCAAAATATCGAGCTGGATTGATGCGGTTCGAGTTCATCGGGCTTTTCAGAAATTGGATTGGTTGGGCCGATTCAAAAATTAATAATCGAAAATTATGAAATCCAACTAAGTCCTATATATTATTCGTAATGTAAATTTTCATGTGTGATCGGGTGGGTAAGAAACCACCGAACTTTTGGTTAATTTGAACATATGGAGCAACCCGAATTCAATCGAGCTAAAATATCTAGGCTCAAATGAACCAGAAAATGGATGGGCTGGACTTGGTTTGTAAGCTCGAGGTAAAGTGAGATTTTTTTAAAAATTTAAAGTTCAAGAATTTCTTATTTTTTTGTGATTAGTTACAAAAAAGTTTGTGTCTAATTAGTTTCATCTTTTACGTGTAGTATCAAATTTACTCAACAAAAAGAAAAAGGAAATGACTCCATGTATCAATCATAATTGTTGCATCTTATTGTAGTTCATTCCTTTACAAGGTAAAATGTATAGTATTTTACAAAGCAAACTCTACTTGTGCGTTTCGAATTTCAGCACAAGAAAAGGGTCACCTGATTTTACATTTGTTTCTATTTAATTATTAAGGTTAAAAACCTTCTACCTATTACAATCAAGAACTAGATTTCATTGATGGAACATTAGATGTACAGCTACGATTTCGTGTACAGATATGAAATAAAATACGAGATTGGAATATCACCTGATAATCAAATGAAAATGCTACAGAGTAAAGATTTGATATATTTCACCCAATCAAGGATAAGTCAGTTTACTCTTTACAAGTTCAAAACTTGTGATGATATCAACCAAAAACCCAAAGTTAAATCATTTTATCATCACCAATTTGAAGTATTAATCCTCAAGCTAAAAACTCTCCTTAGCTACTATATGATCAGTGTAGACCTACAATATCTCGACTCGTCGTTGCTACGAAGGAAACAAACATCACAGAGGGAGAAAGTTAAGCGTGGACAACCAAAGATGAGGTGAGAATTTATCTGAGAGCAAGAATTTCTTAGCAGTATATAGCTTTGCTATCGTCTTCTTCTCCCCTCCTCCTTCGCTTTCTTCGCGGCAGCCCTCTTAGCTTTCCTTCTCTCAGCTTTCTGAGCAGCTTCGGCTTGGACTTTCACCATGATCTGGTCGAAACCAGGGATCGTCTTCTCGAGCTTGTTGTATGTTTGAACACTCAGATTGTGGAAAATCTCAAAAAGTCTCTGCACGGGTTAAGGGTTCATAATTTAGGTGCAAAATTGCATATGGTGGTGTGGGAAGTAATCGGGATGCTAGATAGAAGGGGGAGTCTTACCATGACGTCTTTGTTCCATTCAGCAATATAAGGAGGGCCAGTCGTGTACGATCCAAGAGGTTCACGGTACCACTTACCACCATACACAATCTGATCCATGGCCTGTTCGATGCTGAGAACTTCCCACGGCCTCAACCCGGGGATAACTTTTGCCAATTGTTGTCTGCCCAGAATAGAAATATCAGTAAACTAACGCTGTCGCAAGAAATAAGATCTCAAAAATATGCATAAAAGGTGGAGCGTGTACCTAAGATCTTTTGGAATGAATTTATTGGGCATGTGGTCTTCTTCGAGAAGAGTGGTCATCTCAGAGCCACTTGCCCAAAGGAACAGAGCATGGCTCGGGATTCTGACACCGGGCCAAACACCATTATTAGCCGCTAGAACAGCCAAATCACGTCTTTTGCTCTCGTACGCTTCTTCTTGAAGCTGCTTGTAAGTTTTGTTTTCGTGCCCCTTGAGAGGAACCCAAGGTGCAATTCCTTTCTGTAGTTTATGAAGAGCGGCTGTGGCAGCAGCACCTAATCTCACTGAAAATCGAGCCGCACATAGCCAATTAGAGAGTAAGTATGTACTCCAAAATGTTACCAAATACAGATAGTAAAGAAAGTCTTTGAGCCTATTACTTAATTCTTGTGTTTTTCTCCAGACGAACAGAGGCCTCACTTATGATAAATGAATCCTTCGTACTTATTATCTAACTATTAAACTATGGCTCTATCTCCCAAAGTTATATTTTGATCCGGAGAAGTTGAATAGCACTGTCCACTAAAGCTAAATGATAGTAATAGACATCTCGTTAAGATGTTGCAAGTAGAAATCACGAACCTTCCCAAGTAGCAATTGCACGCTCCATACCATAGACCATGCCAATAGGCGCCCATTCATCCATATCATCGCCCCAGATGAATGTATGCTTGTCAATTATCCCGGCACCCCAAGCAGTTTTCAGCTGTATTAGTTCCATTGGTCCTCTTGAACGACCCAATCGATCCTTATAGTACCATCCACCAGTTTTCATGATAACTAAGATAAGAACAATATAAGTACCCATCAATTCACTGAAACATAGGCATGTGCCATTTATAGTACGATAGCAATTCATCAAACAACCCTCTCAGATGAAAGAAAACAAGAAAACGAGCATGGAACACACATTGACATATCAAAAGTCTTATCAGAAAAAAATCTTGCAAGTTCAATCATTCAATTCTTAGATGGATACAAACACATGATGAAAATCACATCTGACCAAAGAAGAAACACGAATCATGCTTGATTCAGTTGCAAAAATTCATATGGTAAACCAACAATTGGCTAAAGGCAGCATCTAACATGTAACCATATACATAAAGGATACCGTTTCTTCTATAAAATGACATACACAAAATGGAAAGAACATGACAATTGTTGAACAAAAATTAAAGCCAAACTGAGTGTGCATAGATGATATTCTACTTACAGTCATGGTAACGCCTCTCGAGTGCTTTGTAACCTATAGCCTGAGCAACATCGATCGGCCTACCCGGCGGGTACGGCCGCTGCCTGAACCCCCAAAGCCCAAAGAAGAACTGTCTAGTAAAATCCCAGAACTTATCATCCGACTCCCTCCTTGTTTTTATAGCTTTCCTCGGCATTGGCCTCCCATCCAGCCCTATCACATTGGGCACTGCCTTTACAACCACAATGAATTAAAAATTACTACACACACAATGCAAAACTTCATAAAAAAAACACCATTTCTTAGCTCAAGACTTCACACTTCAAATCCGATTCCAGCCACATCAAAACTCATAACTCTACGAACGTTTACAGCAAGACAAATAGATTGCCACAACTTTAAAACACAAAACAACACATATCGAATTATAACATGTCATCATCACAAAAATGTACTCAAGCTACAATCGGAATAAAGATTTTTACGTAATCAAGTAAATGAGACATTTCAAATGGTGCAACTTGTATCATACATCTGCACACAGTTACACACATAATCAAACATATATGTGCAAAACATAACTAGATATTACACCAAGTATAGCAACTACAACACCATCAAAATCAATCCCCAATTCTCACCAACACACAACATCATCAAATTCCATCACTCAATCAATAAGCATAACAATTCAAAAATGCACTATAATTAATAAACGAATCCCTAAATTATTCCCAAAAAAAAAAAATTAAAAAATTACCTGCCAGTATTTCTTATCTTCTTTCTTATACGGAACGGAATTCTCCTGCAGCTCCATCTCATTGAGTTTATCCGCAATCTCCTCAGCTCGCGTCAAAAACTGCACAACCGGACTGCTCCGGAACTCCGCCCACCACCGCTCATTCTCCTCAATCTCTTCCTGCGTCGGATTCTCCTTCGTCTCCGCAATCGGGTCTTCCTGCAAAATCTTCTCAACCTCCGGCCTATGCCGGTAATCCGGCAAATTCTCGCACTCCCAGTAGTATTGCTCCAGCATCTGCATATACTTCCCGGGCTTCTCATCTTGCTCGGGCTCGGCCTGCGGTTTCGAGCTGGAAATCGAGGCGAAATTGGGGGTTTTCCCCTGGGGCTTGAGAAGCGAGGAGACGAGGTGGATTGGCGCGATTGGGAGCTTCGCCGGGAACTTGAACCAGTTGTCGCCAAACGGATTGAAATTTATCGACGCCATTGACGCAGAATTTGCTGCGAGCTGAAAAAAGGGGAAAGAAATGAGAAGAATTGCGAACCGCAGAGAGAGATTGACAGTGGACTGAGAGCTGAGAAATCGGATGAGGCGAGGGAGAGAGGAGGCTGTTTCTACTGTTAGTTTCCTACGGAAATCTACAGTTTCTTCTAGTAAGAGTAAAACCCTCTTCAAAAGGGTTTAGCGGTACACGCGATTTCTTAGAATAGTATTTTTGCAAAATTTGGCCCAATTAATAGTCCAACTAGACAATATAATGGGCTTTCCCAAGCAAAAAGGCTCTATGCCAATCATTGGCCGATTTGGGAAATTCCCGTCCCGTCCTGTCCCGAGTCCTAAAATTTTCGGGACCGGGATCTACATTTTGAAAAATTCGGGATGCTCGGAGTAAGTTCCGGTTTTAATTATATTATATTTTAATCTATTATATTTCCATTTCGTCCAATTACAACTGTCTATATAATTTTTATCTATAATAGAAATTCAACGTCTCTTATCCAGCATTGAGCTGATAAGAAACACAATTACTTACATTTTAATGCACATGACATGTTTTTGGGTTGGTTAAGTCACAACTTAGCTCAGATTTTGCCCACACTCAATGTGTCCATTTCTCTAGGCTTAGAAAAATTGCAATGAACGATAATTTTTTGGTTGATTGGAAATCAAATTACTTTCTCAAGCCTAAAAAAGTGGGCCCTATGTATATTTGTGAGATAAATATAAGTGTTCTTGTTAATTAATACTCCCTCCTAGTTATGTTATTAGATTTCTTAGGCTTTTAGTCTTTTTTCTTCAATTTACATATCATTTTGGTTTTGAAACGTAAATTTACCCTCTTAGATATTAGTTCCTTCATTAATTAGTGCATAATATATTGATTCCCAATTTTTTTTGACTAAAAGTTTATATTACAAAATCCTTTTTATTTTGTAATTATAAATTTTTGGACGCCTCCCCTCATATATATA
>JAYJMF010000001.1:1477453-1508177 GCA_036873715.1 Salvia sclarea | reverse complement strand
TATATATATAATTACCACTAATTAAGGTTAATTAGGGTAATTCATTTATTTATTAATATGTGTGTCAAAGCTTAGGAAGACATATAATTTGAATTGGAGGGTGTCATATTAAAATAGCAAGCCATAATTTTCTCTATGTATATTCCCCCATCCCAGATATCTACTCCACTTTTATGCTCATTTATGAAAATTATTTCGAATAGCAGTCCTATTTAACGAGGTTTGGGATTTACTATAATTTAATGATGATGTACGACAATCTTTAAGACTGCCAAACCATTTTTGTGAATACTTATGAAAAGTATTAATTGTACAATAAATTAGCCATATATTAAATAAATCACTCAACTATATATGGAGTATTTGGGAGGAAAGGAATTTTTTTTTTTTTTAAATTATTTGGAAATAGTTGGCATTCAATTGGTGATCAGTTAATAAAGAATTCTTTGCCGATCACAAATGGGTCCTATTTCGACCCACATCCATTAATGTTCATTTATATACTCACCAACTCAACAGCCCTCCTAATTAATTCAGAAAGAAAGAGAGAGAGAATTTGAAAAAGAAAAAAGTGCAAAAAAGTAGAGATAATACCAACAAGCAATTCTTTCTTGTTAGATGCGATGGCCATTGACACGCAAAACATTAATTAAATATTCCATTTGAGTGTATATCTATATATTGTGTGAAATGTGAATGAAGCATAGCTTCAATTTACTTAGAAGAATATGGCTTCTGAAAAACTAATGCTTCTTACATTTTTGGTGGCACTAATTTGGTTAGCAGCAGCAGCAGCAGAAGACAGCATGCAAATGCAACCGTTCGATTTCTCCGAGGAATCTTCGGCCGACAGCAAAGTGAATCTTGCTGTCTACTACGAAGCACTCTGCCCATATTGTGCCAATTTCATGGTCAACCATCTGGTCAAGATTTTTCAGACAGATCTCATCAACATCATCAATCTCAGACTTATTCCTTGGGGAAACACTCAAATTCAGTCCAATGATACTTGGATTTGTCAGGTCATCTCTCTCTCTCTCTTTGAGGCGCAGCCGGGGGGGAGCTCGAGCACCCTCTGCAGAGGCGGAGCCAGGATTTTGCAAATGGACGGATAGAATTACGTTTTTGTATTTGAAAACAAGTTTGCATGGGTGAAATGTATATTTACATATAAAATTTAGTATAAATATAGTAACATTATGTGTGTGTGTGTTTTTGTGTGTGAGTCTTATCTCTCTCTCCCTCTCTTTCTCTGCGGCGGAGCAGGGGGAGCTCGAGCACCCTCTACGGAGGCAGAGCCAGGATCTTACAAATAGACAAACATAAATTATATGTTTGTAAATTTTTTTTTTGTTTTGTTTATTTTACACTCGGTTTTGATTATTTTAGAAAAAATAAATAGTATTATAATACTATCTTGTAGTTGGAATTTTTCTATTTTAGCTCGATCCGACCAATATTTCTCTTTATGTCTCTAAGATTGGTGTTATCGTTTTGCAGCATGGTGTAGACGAATGTCGGCTGGATGTGATAGAAGCATGCGCCATTAATTCATGGCCTAAACTGGTAGAAGATGCCATTCTTTGAAATTTATTTTTGCTTCTTGTTGATTATTATTATTATTATTATTACTATAGTTAGAAATTGTTGAATTATATTGTATTTGCAGGAGACACATTTCAAGTTTATATACTGCGTGGAGAGGCTGCATTTGATGGATAGGCACAAAGAGTGGCGATCATGTTATAACTCAAATCATTTGGATCAAACCCCCCTCAATAATTGCTACAATAATGGCCTCGGTTTTCAGGTTATTACTTTATATACTTGGATGAATATTGTTCGAATTTCATTTTTATTTCTTATATTAACATTAACAGTAACATAATATAATATGATAACATCCAGCTTGAGCAAGCCTATGCTGATGAAACTGCTAAGCTCAATCCTAGACACAGATTTGTGCCATGGGTTGTTGTCAACAATATTCCTCTTCAAGAAGTTAGTCTCTCTACCTCTATATATATAATAAATATATTCATACATAGATAAAATGAGCTATATTTTGCTTTAATTAATACAGGATTTCCAGAACTTCATAGGCTACGTTTGCAGAGCTTACAGAGGAAACAAAGTGCCCAAAGCTTGCCCTCATTAAGAGAAGAAGGTTTAGAAGCATCTCACAATTCAAGAAAAAGAATTTCAATTTAGAAACATGTTGTAATAATAGGCACCTGTTTTGAAACAAATGTACAAGAAAAAATTTTGTTGCTTGATTATCACATAAGCAATCTCAGAATGATTGCAATTCCTGCTAAGTGTTACATACTCGATATCATGACCTGTTTATCGTCTCCCAAATGCTGTTGCAAGTGTCGAAGGCAGTGGCCTTTGATGGATCGAACTCAAACTTCTCGACCACTTTTCTGTCTCTCTCGACGATATCTAGAGTACTGAGTTAAAGGTGAACTCCATGGAATGAGGGATTTCAAGCAGTTAATGAAATGAAAAATGCTTAAGAAATGATACAAACTAAGAAGGATACAGCCTGATATTCTTGAAGGATCGTCGAGGTAAGGTATTGTCTTTGTAACAGAAGCATACATTGAAAGCTTCATCCTGCATTGTAAAACCAAGAAAGATTTGAAACCAACAGTATACATATATACATATGAAATAAAAAGGTAAGGTATTGTCTTTGTAACAGAAGCATACACTGAAAGCTTCATCCTGCATTGTAAAACCAAGAAAGATTTGAAACCAACAGTATACATATATACATATGAGATAAAATTCTCTATGGAGATTTTCGAATGTGAGAATCGGATACAAATGTTAATCAACACGACATACTGAGCATCGAATACGTATTTCTTAATATCATGAGATAGACACCAATGTAAGGCAGATATGCAAAATGCTTAGGTTTTCACGACTTACTGAGCTCTCACGTCATCCTGCTCACACTTCTTGTCGGTTTGTCTTTCTTCCTCCACCGTCTCCCTCTTACGTTCTAATTCATCAATTTCATCAACAATCCCTGTGTTTATCAAATAGATATCGTTAGCCAATGCTACTGGAGATAATTATAAATCAAGAAACAAATGTATCATTTTATAAAAATACGTATCTGAGCTCCTCTCTGAGCTGCCTTTCCAGATGTTGTTCCTTTTCCAACTCTTTCTGCAGCGAGTCGAGCTCTGCATCACTAATGCTCTCGGATCCTGCAGATGCTGCTTTCTGCTTGCACGTACAAATCCTATTTTCGTAATCTATAAAACAAGTAGCAAAATCAACCCACAAGATCAAGAGGCAGCTTCACCAATTTCATATCAAAATCAAAGCGATACGAAGAAGATTTTCTCGGCCAATAATCTCGAATTTTACTTTGTCAATCACACCATAACTCAACACTACCTCTAAAGTCATAAACTAACTGCTGAGTAAAATGAATCAACTTCAAAAAACAATTTTCATAGTCCATTTCCATGGTTCTGATTGTTCAAAAACTGAATTCCACATCAAAATCACTGTGATACGAAGTAGATGAATTTTTCTTTGTCAGCCACACCATAACTCAACACTACCTCTAAAGTCATAAACCAACTGCTGAGTAAAATGAATCAACTTCAAAAAATCAATTTCATATTTCATTTCCACAGTTCTGATTGTTCAAAAATTAAAGCTTCAATTACATCTTTTCAATTATGAGAAGCTCAGAATACTACATATTCAATAGTTAAAGAATGATTAAGGAAAAACATAAAAGAATTAACAGAAAATACTGCATTGAAGAGCAAGAGACTGACAAACTTCGCAGTGATTTAATCAAACCTGATGAATAGCTCATTAAGACCAAATCTTACTCCGATTAAACGATTAAACTGAATCTACAAATAAATACAAAATACATTTATGAGAGAGTAAAATTAGACCTTCAATGGATTTCTGAACTTCACTGAAGTCTATGTCACACTGGGACTGGAGCGCACTGGCTTGGCGGAGGAAATGCCTAAGATTTGCACTATCCTTCTCTTCCTTCAACAGTCCTACCAAATTGTTGCAGAGATTCACCAAGGCTTCCGTGTTGATTGTTGCTGATCCCTCCCCCATTTTCGCTTGCCGGTCGGGAAACTAGGGTTCCAGATTCTCAGCTGTTGGTGATATATGATGAAGATTAGCAGAATTCACGAAGATCTGGAGAAGTTATCAAGCGCGTTTTCTGAATTTTGAAGTGAGAGCTAAGAAGAGAGGGAAAATCCACAAAGTTGGAGGATTTCGAAATTGGGCATTTTGCAGATTTTGGAAGGGAGACTGATTTCAAATTTGAATGGCAAGTTTCCAATAATTACACTTTACGCCCTATTCTCTTCACTACTACTAAAATAACGTTTTTCTGAGGGGTAATTGCGGCAAAATATACGAACTTTATTCAAATTCTGCTTTTGCATATGACGTTTCAAATCTTTTTGTAAACACACCACCTTTCATTTTGTTCTTATGATTCACACGCATAAAATTTTCGGTGAAATTGGAGTTGATGTGGAGTACGGAAATGCCTACATGGACATTAACGGACGACGAAATAAACGACGTCGTTTCTATTTAACTAAAACAACATAGTTTCTCTCGAAATAAATGAAATATTAGAGCTTAATAGTTGACGAGTGGGTTCTAGGGCAGCTCATCTCTCTTGATTGAGCTATAATATTTGATTTATTTCAAGAGAAACGACGCCGTTTTAGTTAAATGAAATGATATTGTTTATTTTGTCGTCCGTTATATCCATGTAGTCATTTCCGTCCTACACATCAGCTCCAATTTTCACCCGAAGTTTTATGCGTGTGAAAAATCAGAACGAAATGAAAGATGGTGTATTTACAAAAAAGATTTTAAACGTCATGCGCAAAACCAGAATTTGGTTAAAGTTCGTGTATTTTGGCGCAATTACCCATTTTTTCAACTACAAAAAAATAATACATCTATTTTATACTTTAAATTTTGATATTCTGTATTTGGAGTTAACAAAATAAAATTCGGGATAAAAAATTAAAAGATCATAGCATTTTGGTAAACTCAAGTTTATTTTGAGCTCATTCATTCGATTCATTTTTTTTGGTTACAAAATTAAGTCCAAGTTGAACCGAGGAAAACTTATAAATCAATATTATCATTTACTTATTCCACAATTTATCATTAGTTTGTACTACTATTTTTGCAACCCATGACAAAATTATTCTAACATAATACTAAAGAAAATGATTGAATTCAGATTTTAAATCATGATATATTGTTCCATTGGGTGGACTCGGCTCAATAGTTAGTGTCGGGAAATTGTCACATAAAATTGGTCTTGCTTTACGAGTTTGGTCTCTCCAATGGCCCAACCCAATGATAAATTAATTTTGAGTAATTTAAATATTTAATTTAATACGCAGATATTATAACAAGAAGTCAATATGTCCGAGTGGTTAAGGAGACAGACTCGAAATCTGTTGGGCTTTGCCTGCGCAGGTTCGAATCCTGCTGTTGACGCAACTCTTTTTAGATTAAAATAAAATCCACATTTTTTTATTTATATACATATGTTTTTTTTTTATGGAATATACATATGACACTCAATTGAATAAATTCATCCAAATTAGTTTATACTTTTCCAATTGTAACTCCACAATCTATATATGTACCCTTTTTTTTTAATTCACTTTCCCAATCTATACATCCAAATTAATTATCCAATATAATTTCTCCATCACCTACACCTCCCACTAGAAAAGATCAAAACTCTCACAAGCACACTTTCCTTCCATCTCAACACCATCTCATTCCCTTTCAACCCTTCAATCCCCACACTATACCCACCCTCCCTCTCCCCCACCATCACCTTCGCCTCCGCCACGCTCTCCTCGCTGACCCTCCGCCCCTCCAGACCCGACTCAAACTCGAGACCTTTGGCCATCTGTCCCCACTCGTGAAGCCACGCGTCGGGGCACATCAGAGGCGCCAAAAATAGGCACTCCATCGCCGCCCTCGCCTCCCCCAAATGAGCCGGTAGGCCACACTCCAAGCACTCAAATAGAGCTTGGTAGTGCTCAAGCATCCCCCCAAAATACGGCTCGAAACTCGTGTGATTTCCCCATTTTACCCCTCCCTCCCCATCCCCAATCACCATGATCCCATCATGCTCCACCAAGAACTCCTCCGCCACCTTTGTAAACTCCACCACGCCGCTCCTCCGCCCCATATGCGGCAGCGCCGCCATGGCGTTGAATACTAGCCAATCGCGGCTACTTTCGCTCTTCATCTTCATCTTCCTCATCCTCCTCATCTCGGCGGTGAAATCCTCGATGGATTTCACCTCTATGTGTAGCTCTAAGCCACACCACCTCGCGTGATCATGCAAACGAGAAGGCGAAGATGTGTAGTCTTCGTCTTCTCGTGTTATGCATGTCAGCCTCACCGGCTTCCGTCTGTGGCTCAATGCCTCGAACAATGGAGGCCATTGGATCCCTTCATTGATGTTGAAATCCACTATGTGTAGCCCTGTCACGTCATCCGGTAGAGATTCAAGAATAGCCGCGTTGGCCGCATTGTGAACGAACCTCCCGCATATTAGGGTTTGGTAAAACACGTTGAGAGCTGTTGCAAAGTGTTTGACTGATTGTTGACTCATATAGTCATCGCCTTTGGAGTTGAACATGTTGTATGCAACCCGTTCGATTAAAGTCCCTCTAGGATTGCTCTTCTCATTTATGGACTCAACTATCACTTTAGCTAGTGATCCATTGTTGCCATCTTTCATGGACTCTCCATAGGCTCTTAGGAGATGAGTTAGGCTCAATTCATTTTCTAGCTTTGTGTCCTTCCCTGGCAAATTGATGGGCATCTCCACGAGCGCCTGCATGTTCTGGCTCGACTCTAAGGAAGGGGAAGGACTCCATTCGTCTGCAAAAGCTGCAGACGAATTAGAAGTCCCTTGTTCGCTGTGACTGGAGTAAATCCAGTCACAGATGTCATCAATATCGCTTCTCGAGATCTCCACGAGACCATCATCATGTGGAGTGATCAGTATGTTGTCATGACTAAAAAGGTCGTTGGGAAACGCATCTGGAAAATACGAGTCTGAAGAAACCATAGGGGAATCTTCAGACGAGGCGAATGGAGAGAAGAACACTCCATCTATGATCATATTTTGATCATATGATGTGTTGTTTTCGTAGGTAGATTGCATCATTTTTGTGGGAGATGGTTTGCAAAGAAGAGGGGGAGTTTTGAACTTGGGAGATGTGTTCAATTTATACATGAAGAAAAACAATTTAAAATGATAGAGAATGACTACACCATTGTCCATATGTTACCAATAATTTAATTATGTTGCATGTTCCCTTAAAATTGGTCCTTCCTTGATTAAAATTTCTTGTATTTTTTGAAAAGAAAATCTTGATCCAGCTAGCATATCATCAATAGATTATTAAACAAGTATTATATACGCCTTTCAAGGTGATGTATTTTTTGCAGTTAAAATAAAAAATTCAACGTTATTCATATAGTTGGGCATTAGCAGTCCAAATGTCTTCTTCATATTGAAGGAGAACCATGAAATTTAAATCATATGCTTATTTCTTCTTTGTGAATAGTTATTGGAGAAGACAAAACACATCAAAATTTGATTTCAATTGTTTCTTTTTCATGTAGGTCCCTTTGGATGGTGACCAAGAATAGGCACATTTTAGTAGCAATTTTTTTAGTCTGAAAATTTTATTAGTATTTTAGGAATTGGAATCTTTAGTGTAATTTTTCCTTTTATGGGTTAGTTTTACCCAATTTGTTCTCTGTAAAAGATTTTTTTTTTTTTTAATTGGTGCAAAAAGAAATTCAGTCGAGGAAAATCACGAATTAGAGTGTCTTACGAAAGAGCTTTGTTTTATACTATAATATTATATAAATAGTTTGCATATTATATCAAACACATTTCATAAAAGACTTGTATGAGAGAGAAAAGTAGTTGCTTCAAAATAGAATAAAAGTGGGCCTATTTTTCAGATGTTGCAATGTAATTAGAATTCAAATGTTGATGATACAAATGAAGGAAATCATCGTTTTATTCCATCTCATCCACAGTCATCCAATCTAAAATGTCTCTACCTTATTTAAATCAAAAGAAGCGACAGTTTATGTTTCTTTTCTTTTTAATTGATGGTTTATATTGTCTCTTCCTCATCGATTCCTTCCTTCAACGCCAGTACACAGCATCTCCTACATTTAGGTGAATATTATTGAGGAATCAAGAATTAGAATTATTTTAGAATTACATGTGCTAGATGTATATATTAGTATAACAATTTAAATTTCAATATCGCATGCAAGCGGAACCACTATACTGCATAAAGACGAGAAGACTAGCCACACACATATAGACTACCCCATTTACACTTATACGGAGTGGTCGAAAATCTGCCTTAGAGATTCCTTGAGAGTTATATGTAATTTGTGTGGTGGGTTGGTACCCCTTGTACCTGATTATATACAATTTTTCTTTGTCTGATAAGACTATACAATACAAAAACGTGACAACTACACTAAAATCACTGGCAAAGAAAGAATATTTGAGTAGACATAGGGTGATTATTTCCTTCTCTTTCTTTGGAGAAAATACATGAGGTGATTATTTCAATATTCTAAAAATTGACCATTTTAAGAGCCTTGAGTATCTTAATATATTAGACATAGCCATGTATATATGTGGGTGAGATTCATTTGGCTTTTAACCTAAAATCAATGTCTTATTAATTTGCTAATAAAATAATATTCGTCACATTAGTTCATATAGGGAGAGTCAATTTGAACATCTATTTTACTCATGTCATGCTTTTCTAGGCCCAAATGTTTTGGATCCAGCCCAAAAAATATTATTAATGGAAGCATGTAGTCATCTAAAAGATGCAACATTTTTGGGAGGGCCTACTTGATTATTATTTCGACTCATATTTGACAACTCTATATTTTATTAGGGCGTTCGATTTCTTCTATTTCAATTGCTACCTTTGGCTCATATGATACTAATTCATGTATAATTGTAAGATAATGTAATTTAGATTAGAGATAAGAGTATATTATTCAATTTGTAATATTAATCCGACTCCATGCTCTAAGTTACTATGTGCAATGTTAATGGTTGACTTGATCAATGCTTTGGGAGACTTCAGTTCTATAACCAAAGTCAATACCTTATTATAGCATTTTCTTTTATTTATTTTTCTGAAAAAAACAAATAATTTAATTGTGGATGTAGTTGAGTTGATTGCTTGACTGAGTAGGTCAAATGAAACTAATGTAGAAATTTCTTCAACATATATTGATCTTCACTCTTCGGTCTTCAACACGTATCTGATTAATTTCGCCACATTATACTATTTGACATTTATTCAATACTATATTTTTATTAAAATCAAAATATTGCACGGGTGTAATAGACCAATCACTATTACCTTATCTCCTCGATTTTTTTTCTTGCGATTTATTACCTTCACACGTGATACTAATAAAATATTTAAATATTACGTGTAATTGATTATTGTAGCAATAATTATTATTATTAGGAGTATTATTTTTCTAGGAAAAAAACCCAACTATTCAAACTTGTGCAACGAAATAGCACCTCACTAGTATTTTCTCAAATGAAATTTGCGCACTACGCGACTGCGACACGAGTTATGAGCTCCCATTATTTATTAACAGCCTCACATTTCTTATTTTTAATTTCTTAGCCTAAAATCTCAAATCATTTTTTCTCAGCTCTCCAAAATATCTCTCCCTCCAAAAATGGCGGTTACCAGCTTCGCCTTCGCGATCCAAATCCTCCTCCTCTGCAGCTTTTTCTGCACATCTCAATCCTTCGATTTCATCTTCAATGGCGGAATGAACAACGAGAACATTATACGCGACAACAAAGCAACTATAATCGCAAACGGCGTCGCAAGACTCACCAACAGCAATCCCAACGAAATCGGGCATTTATTCTACAGAAATCCGATTCAGATCTTCAACGCCTCTCTCAATCGCTACAACTCTTTCAGCACAGAATTCGTCTTCCAAATCAACCCCCCAGCCTCCAACGGCGGCGGATTCGGCCTCGCCTTCACGCTTTCGCCGGCGCCGGAGTTCCCCGGCGCCGCCGGAGGCCACTTAATGGGAGTTTTCAACGAATCCAACAACGGAAACGATTCAAACCGTATTTTCATGGTGGAAATCGACACCGTCAAAGGCATCGACGAGATGGTGGATTCCGACGGGAATCACGTCGCGATAAATCTCAACGGGATGAATTCCACTGATTCCGCGACGATCGAGCTCAATTTCCAGAAGAGCAGTCCGATTAGGGCGTGGATCGACTTCGACGGAGTCAGGAAACAAGTCAATGTCACGATTGCTCGTGTGGAATCCCCAAGGCCGAGCAAGCCGTCGATGATTTCTCGAGAAAATCTCAATTTATCGGAGGTTTTGCTGAACGAAATGTACGCCGGATTCTCCGCCGCCACCGGCGGCGACAAGTGGAGCTCTCACTACATCCTAGGGTGGAGCTTCCGCCTCAACGCCGCCGCGGATCAGCTCGATCCATCTCGTCTCCCCAAAGTTCCTCCCCAAAATTCCCCCAATTCGAAACTCAGAATTGCCCTAATTGCCTCACTCTCTGCTCTGCTCCTGATCTCACTCTCATTGCTGATCGGAATATTCCTCTATCGTAGATCTGCAATGTACGAAAATCTGGAGGAGTGGGAGCGCGATTGCCCCCATAGATTCCGGTACAAGGAGCTCCACGCCGCCACCAAAGGCTTCAACGACAGCGAGAAAATCGGCGAGGGCGGCTTCGGCGCCGTGTACAGAGGCGTTTCCCCCAAATCCGGCGCCGAAATCGCCGTGAAGAAGATCACCTCCAACAATCCCCTCCAAGGCATGCGCGAATTCGCCGCCGAGATCGAGAGTTTGGGGAAATTGCGCCACAAAAACCTCGTTCATCTCCAAGGCTGGTGCAAGCGCCGCAACGACCTCCTCCTCGTCTACGACTTCCTCCCCAACGGCAGCCTCGATTCGATCCTCTACAGCCAAAATTCCACCCAGATCCTCACCTGGCAGCAGCGATTCACCATCATCAAAGGCGTCGCCGCCGGCCTTCTATACCTCCACGAGGAATGGGAGCAGATCGTGATCCACCGCGACGTGAAATCGAGCAACGTCTTACTCGACCGCGACCTAATCCCCAAACTGGGCGATTTCGGCCTCGCGAGGCTCTACGATCACGGCAAAAACGCGCACACGACGCACGTCGTGGGCACGATCGGCTACATCGCGCCGGAGCTGACCCGGACGGGGAAGGCCTCGACGAGCACCGACGTCTTCGCGTTCGGGATCCTCCTCCTCGAGATCGCTTGCGGCCGGGCGGCGGTGGCGCGTGAGCTGCACCGCAACGCGATTCTGGTGGATTGGGTGGTGGAGTGTATGAAGATGGGGAGCTTGTTCGAGGCGGTGGATTCGAAGATTGGGGGTGATTATGTGGTTGAAGAAATGGAGGTGGTGTTGGGATTAGGGTTGATCTGCTCGCATCCGAGGAAGGAGATGAGGCCGACGATGAGGCAGGTGGTGAGGTATTTGAATGGGGATGAGGTGATGCCATTGTTGGAGAGGTTGAGCTCTGATGGGGAGAGGAGAGGTGATGAGATTACGCAGAGATTGCTTGATTTGGGATTGGTTGATAGGTTTAGTTATAGCACAGATTCGTTTAATTTGGGGGTTTCTATTGGGGTTGTGTCTATTAATAGCTCTTTTGATGATGGGAGGTGATAATATATTAACAAATATTTGCCGCTCCGATCCTATTCTAAGCCATGAGTCGAGCGAGGGGGGCCAAAGGCGAACCCGAAGCGAGCCGTAAAAACATAATTGTTTCCGGCCTTATTATCTGTATATTAATTATCGAAGACGAAGGCGGAGCCGTTTGTTGTTTTTCGCTCAAGAATGTGTTGTATAGTGATTCACAATGACAATGTGTATGATTTACTATTTTTGGAATGTGCATGCATGCATGCATTTAGATTCTTCATGGAGATTTAGGGTTTCGTAGTGAAGGAAGTATATATATAGAGAGAGAAATGAAAGAAGCATCGCCAATACTGAAACCTCTAGGGTTTAATTTACTTAACAAGCCTAAATATAATTTGTGTGTGTGTGTTAAGGGAGCCCTAATAATTATGTCCAAAAATGGAATGTGACAATTAAAAAGAGACGGCCCATGTACCATTGCAGAGAGACGGGGGGATTACTGGTTAAGAGAGTGTATAGAGAGATCAAATGAAAACTTTGCTAATACGTAGAACTTAATTCGGTGTATTGATCTCTGTGAAATATCTGCAGTTTGTTGCAAATTCAGGATTTGTCGAAAATTCATGTCACATACAATAATTAATCATACAAAGATTAATGGCTTAGATTCAATTTATACATTAGCAGGCACGGAACGGAAAGTACACGTTTGTACTTGATCCAATTCCAAAAAGTTTGTACTTATCATATATCGTTGATTTTGCCATATGTCCATTATTCACAAATGATATGTCACATACAAATACAATATCTAGTAAATTCAAACTTACGTCTCATATATATGATGTGATTATTAATTAATTAATTTGGTCGACATCAATATGTACTTATTGCACGCGTGTAAAGCACAAAGTCTTTTTTAGTTAATGTGTTTGAAATAATTGGCATTTATACGCTTCTTTCCTTTTCTTGATGGCCGGGAAATTAGATAGGGTTTGACATACAATGAATATGGGAATATCTCTTATATATATGAGAGAACGTTAACTTGCCCCATTTTTCCTAATATTTCAATAGTTAAATGTTAGATATTTTTCACTCCTTAAATTTCGAAAATGCATGTTAGTTAATATGAAGATATATAAAGAATTGAATCAAATAAAAGTACATAAAATACTACTAAAAGTAATTAAAATACAAGAATCTAAGTATCATGTTTTCTCCAAGTTGAGAGCATAATATATGGATGGAGATTTTGTATTTTACGTAGTAATAATTAGTGCAGTATTTGGGGTTGACTGCGACGCGTGGCCTTCCATTTTCGACTTTTCCACGCTGCATAATTAGAAACCTTCAAATAAATAACGATGCATCACTCAAGTCATAATCACATAAAATGAGTTAAATTCCTCACGTAATTAATTCTTTAAAAAAAATTCTTAGATTAGTTAATTTATGCCATTATATATTCTTATGTGGTCCATATATATATAACGTGACCCACCAAGCTTGGCGGGGTACTGGTCTTAATTATTGAAAAAATCTCTGCAGACTTTTATCATTAATAATTACATTCATATTACTATAAGTTTTGTATAATGAGAATGAGATAGGATTAAATTGGACTTGTTAATTAATACATTACTTTATTAATTAGAATAATATATCCTGTTTCAGTTAGTAATTAAATGCTTATTTGACTAAATGTGTTAGTTTATTTTAAACTCAAGTCAAAATCAATTCAGTTAATATATAATTGTAGTTAACTCAATTTTTGAAAAAAATGGGACATCGATGCAATTGACTGACTAATGGATTAAGGGGTCTCCTAATATGAGTGGATGAAGCAATTATTGTGAACCTCATGATTGAACAGTACATAGATGGTTCTTTAATGGGAACATTAATTCAAAATTTTCCAAAGAAAGAAATAAAATTGGAAAATGAAGTTTCAAAGAAGCAAGAAATCATTGTGGTTTTCAACGAAAGTATGAATAATATCTAGGGTTGACTTAGTCGAGACAAATCAGATAGTTAGTCAACGAAAGTTGGTCGTTAATTAGTCGTTAATTATAAATAACGAATCAATGATTAGATTAATTAATTAATCAGTTGGAGAAAGGTGTGGCGGTTAAACTGTAAGCATAACTCATAATGACGTTTAGCTAAATTAATCACATGTCAGTAAAGGTGAGAATTTATTATTAAAATGTATCCCACTCACTGCATGAAAAAATTGAAATATAACTTTGTTATGTTCATTTCACAAGAAACTATGATTCGTTTATGATAGGAGTAATATATTTATTATCTTCATCTCAAAAAAGGAGTAATTTATTATCAAAATGCGAAGAAAATAAAAAGCTAGTTGTAGATTAATTAAAGAATTGATGGAAATATTTGCAACAAAATATAGCCATGTATGTTTAATCATATGACCATTTTTTTAGGAAATCATATATCCAATTTAAAATTTACAAAATCTCATGATGGGCGTCCTAAAGTGTCATTTACAGTAGCATGTAATTAATATTCGCGTACACGTACAAACGTCCGAATAAGAGACCACCTTATCAAAATTTAGTTTAATTAGTACACAAGAATATTTCTTAAAGATTTTTCAATAATTTGGCAATTTTCTCTTATCACGAACCCAAAATAATCAACATATGCATGGCGATTAATGTAAGAACCCTCCCTTATTCTATACGTACGAATCAACAAGTTTATTTTGAATTCTCTGTAAAAGTGTATCAATTTATCGTTCAAGTGTCTGAATGGAAAAAAAAATGCCCTTATGAGATTCAAACTCATTTATATGAATCCATTTAAGGTTATGAATTCGTTGTATATCTTCACAATTGAACGACTGAAGATGTTTCTTTATTTTATATATTGAAATTTATTTGTGTTTAATACATTTTCTCATATTACACTCGTGGGTCCCATGTTAATTTTTTTGAACTAAAAGATTACATTAAATCAAAGGGAAATGGAAAGGCCAAACGTTTTAAAAGAAATAAAACGCTACTTCCAAATTTCGATGCCCTAATATTTCTGCCACTATTCTCCATCCGCGTTGTTAACCTTCCAACTCTTTGACTTTTTCCACTTTTGCCACCACCACTCATTACTCAACTCACAACATTCATATTTAATTTCCATTTCTTTTTTCAAAAAGAAAAAAAAAATTAGTCAAATTAATCACGAATCTTGGCAATTAAATAGATGAACTTTCAATTTTTTGTAATTGGGGTTCATATTATTTTTCCAGAGGACAAAAATCTGACTCAATACTTATTTTTCTTACGTGATCTCAAAAAATTCAATGTCAAACAACGTCGTCTCTCACAAAAATTCGGTGATAAGACATATTTCCATCCACCGAAAGAATTGTGTGAGCTCCAAAAATCATACTCCCTCGATTACGAAGTGGTGCTTTTGTGTGTAAAATGGTGTAGCCACTTTTGTTGACCAATTTTTTAAGGCAAATTTATTTTTCCTTTTTTGGCAAGTGTCATTACTAAAAATACACCCCAAATAGGAAATGGTGCCAAGATAAAAAAAAGGAGGGAGTATTATAATTGTATTTAGGGATATAGTTGGTGATTTATTTGACAGTTTTTCCAAGAAAGAAACACTTTGTTATATATATTCACTATTATGAATGCTTTCACCTTCATTTGCAAATTCCTTCTCCTCCAAATGTCCACTCCCAATCCTCTCCTCTTCTTCACCATCTTCTTCTTCTTCTTCTTCAAACTATCCCAATCCACAACCACAAACTTCACCTTCCATGGCTTCAACCACACCAATCTCAATCTTGAAGGAGCCACCATAACAACACCAACTCTTGGAGCATTACACCTCACCAACACCTCAAACTTTGCCATAGGCCATGCCTTCTATCCTTCCCCAATCCCTCTCTCCAACAACTCCTCCTTCTCCACACACTTCATCTTCCAAATCATCCCCTCCGCCGCCGCCCGCCGCGGCGGCTACGGCCTGGCCTTCACCCTCTCCCCCTCCCCTGCCTTCCCCGGCGCCGCCGCCGGCCACTACATGGGCGTCTTCAACGAATCCAACGACGGCAACTCCTCCAACCACATTTTCATGGTCGAATTCGACACGGTCAACGGATTCAACGAGAAGTCGGACTCCGATGGCAACCACGTCGGAGTCAACGTCGACGGGATGAAGAATCCGTTGGGCTTCAAGCCGGCCGCGTATGTTCTGGAAGGTTCTAGAAGCGAGGAGGAGGTGCAGTTGGAGGATCATGGCCCTGTCCAAGCATGGATTGATTATGATGGAATGATGAAAAATGTAGTGAATGTAACAGTTGCTCCTCTTGGAGTTGGGAAGCCTAGCAAGCCTTTGTTGTCTGTGGATTTGGGGGAGAAGAAGGGAGTTATGCTGGAGCGAATGTATGCTGGTTTCTCCGCTGCAACGGGGGAGAAATCGAGCTCTCATTACATCCTAGGATGGAGCTTTTGTCTCAATGGGGTTGCTAATCCACTCAATGCAAGTTTGCTTCCTAGTGTTGAGATTGAGAGGAAATCGGACTCGAATGGGGGAAGAGTGGTGAGGAACGCGCTCGTTGCCACGTTCTCCGCTTTGCTCGTCGTGCTCGTGCTCGTCTTGATTGGGACGGTGTTTTATCGTAGAGTGATGAGGTTCGAGGCGTTGGAGGATTGGGAGGTCGACGCGCCTCATAGGTTCCGGTACAAGGAGCTTTACGTTGCAACGAGGGGGTTTAGGGCGAGCGAGAAGATCGGGGAGGGGGGTTTCGGGGCCGTTTATAGGGGCGTCTTGCCAACTACGGGTGGTGAGGTTGCGGTCAAGAAGATCTTGTCGAACGGCTCGTTGCACGGGATGAAGGAATTCGCGGCCGAGATCGAGAGTTTGGGGAGGTTGAGGCAGAAGAATTTAGTGAATCTTCAAGGGTGGTGTAAATACAAGAATGAGCTTGTTATTGTTTATGACTATGTCCCAAATGGAAGCCTTGATTCTCTGCTTTTCAGCTCTGGCTCTGTATTGAGCTGGGAGCAGAGGTTCAACATCGTGAAAGGCGTCGCGTCGGGGCTGCTGTACTTGCACGAGGAGTGGGAGCAGGTCGTGATCCATCGCGACGTGAAGTCGAGCAACGTGTTGATAGACCGCGATATGAGTCCAAGATTGGGCGATTTCGGGCTTGCTAGGTTGTACGATCACGGGAAGAACTCACACACGACGAGCGTGATGGGCACGGTGGGCTACATTGCCCCCGAGCTGACCAGGACGGGGCAGGCCTCGACGGGCACGGATGTGTTTGCTTACGGGATCCTTCTCCTCGAGGTGGCGTGTGGGCGGCCTGCGGTCGTGCGTGAGGCACACCGCAACGTGATCTTGGTGGATTGGGTGGTGGAGTGTATGCAGATGGGGAGCGTTTTCGAGGCGGTCGACACCAAGCTCGGATCGGCCTACGTGGTCGAAGAGATGGAGCTCGTGCTCGGGTTGGGGCTCGTTTGCTCGCACCCGAAGGCGGAGGCGAGGCCGACGATGAGGCAGGTGATGAAGTATTTGAATGGGGATGAGATTCTGCCATTGTTTGAGAGATTGAGCTTATTAGCTGGTTCAAGAAGAGTTGATGAAGTTACAAAAAGATTGCTTGAATTAGGATTGGTTGATAGGGTTTGTGATTCTACTAATTCAACAATTTCTTATAATTATTCAAGTTCGATTGGGGCAGTTTCTACCACTTCTTTTGGCTCTGGTAGATGACAAGATTTGAGCTAAAGTATTTTTTTTGTATAGGTTTTGGTATGATCAAGAATATGTGGTCATGTCATTTTCATATTTTTTCTTCTTCTTAAATGTGTAGTTTACAATTCTTGACCATTATAGAAGGATGCTTTGACTTGGTTCGATTTAATATCTTATTCGAGGTATAAGAAAAAAAGGAAACAAATATTTTGGAATTGAATATTATTATAATATTAGTAGATAATTATAGTAGAAACTCTATAAATTAATACTCTTGGGAATTGGGATCATTGAAATTTATTTAATTAATCTATAAATTAATAATTATTAATTTATAATTAAATGCATAATTTTGAAATAATTTTCAAATTTCCACTTAATTATTATACTACAATGCATGTACATATCAAATGGATGGTCCAATTATATTTCAAATAGCGTTTTTCAATCTCCCACCTTATTGTGTAATTATTGTGTTTAATGTATTATTTTAGGTATATTGAAAGATATTTTCTATATAAATACAAGATTAAAATATTTTACACAAACAAATCATACACACATGACTTCACATCTTAAAAATGTGAAAAAACAACAATTAAAGATCGAGTCAAGAAAAAAAAAGGCAATTGAGACATTTTGCAAGAAACATTCATAAAATCATTAGTGTAATATGTACTTTATAAGGAAGTATTAATTTATATTTTTATATGGGGCCTATAGAAATTATCAAAAATATATTATCTTATAAATTTAGCAAGTTTATTAATATAGCACCTCATCCCCGAATCGGGACCGGCCAAAATTATTATCTTAGAAAGTTTATTAATTAATGGAATAAATGCAAATTAAATCACGAACTTTACCTGAAATTGCAATTGCAAATATCCAAAAGTCGTATTATAATTGCAATTTCAGGTAAAGTTCGTGATTTAGTTTGCATTTATCCCTTAACTAATCGAGTATTAACTTATCGAATTTCTACTGAATAGTATGCTTGTAGCATATGAAAAACTTAAACAATGGGAGGACTTCAATTTCCACTCCCATTAGAAGTCAACCCCACAAAGTAATGTGCAAATTTGAACTTTTCTTCGGCAAAATAATATGAAAAATTGAAAGAAATATTACTAGATTTTGGAGGCTTAGCCTAAATAAATAAAACACACACACACAAGCTGTCAAAGTATGAGGAAATTCAACAAGCTTGTTTTTTTACCTAAATATAAGGAATGTCAAGATGAATAATCAGTCTATTACACATTATACATAATACTGAATAATATTAAAAATAGAAAATGAAATACTTTCTAGAATATATCGCTCATGGAAATTGCATATCAAAGTCAAGACAAGAACATGAATGGATGATGCACAACTCATTTCCTCGAAATTTAAATGGAAGGGCAAAAATGAACTTAAAATTGGAATATACTTATAATCCACGCCACAAGAAAGCAAAATGCTAACTCTAAAATGAACTTTCACTTTTTCATGAGAAATACTAACTACAAGTCTACAATAACAGGTCACTGAAACATGGCGCAACATAATGCCATACCAGACACAAAATTTTTGTCATAATCAGCCGATAAATGAAAGAATTTCATCATTTTCGTCCCTTCATCCGCCATAGACAAGACTCGAGCAAACACGGCCTCATTCTTATGAGGCACTGACAACATGGCCTTACCAAATCAAAAGCAAAAAAAGGGAGCACGATTGAACGAGAAATAGTAGCAGCCGAGGAAAATGTTTAGCTACCGTCAGAAAATGCTCGCCTTATCATCTCTTGGGCCCATGTAGCTGTTGACTGCAGTTGTTCGTCGTCTGTCTGGAGGCACTCTGATAACAAATTGGAGCAAAACTGGGTATCTTTGAACAACATTTTTACGTTTGAACCAAGTGCGTCTGCTAGGTCGCCCTGAACTGCCACTGCTGCCTTTGTCACACTCGAATCCCTGAGCAGCAGAGTTATAGAAGAACACATTGTAAGAATATATCAAACGAGAGAATAAGCACACACTTAACAAAATATATGTAGAGTCATTGAAATACCTATTTTCATCTTTTGCAACCAATTCAACAAACTGCAGGAGATGAGGGGCATGAGGTAACATGAGTTCAGCTTTGGAATTTTTGAATCCTTGAAGAATTCCAGAATAAGCCTCGAAAATACTGCGCCTGAGCTGGTTGCCATAGTCTATCATCTCCTCATCATTATAGTCCATCTGTGCGCACATTTCTGATGCACTTTGCATCATTGGCAAAGCAAAACTGATATACTTCTCAAAGTGGTCACCGATTGCAAGAGCAATGTCACCAAAACAGGAGAATATGGGAGGTTTAACCGAACGATGGAGTTCTCCGCTAGACAAATCCTTGAGGAGGTGTGTCATGATCCCATCACAGTATGGTAAGATCTTGTCATCCAAAGCACGGCAGATGTCACCAACCACCCCAACTGAAATGGCACAAACCTGATGCTCCTCAAAATTTTGCAAACCCATTTCTAGGTACTTGTAGAACTCTTTCATATACAATTCAAAACGTGGCCCAGTGGCATAAGCAAGAGCACCAATAGCCAACATCGCCTCTTCATGAACAGTAGTACTACGACAAGCAAAAACCTTTAGGAAAAGTACCATTATCTGGTCAGCCACCTGCATGATTATAGGCTTAGTTTCCTCAGCGCTGCTTAGTTTCTGAATAATAACCTGAAGCACACCACAAAGGGAGGCTTGTAAATCTCCTTGCTTCTCCCTGTCATCAGATGATAAAATCTGAAGATGTAATGTTTGTTCCAACTTCGTCATAATAGCAGGGAGAAGTTTGACAATGATCTCAGATGTCTCTGAAAGGTTCGAACACCTAACAACCTCATTCAAAGTTTCATAAGCAGAAGATCGGAGTTTAGAATCACTGCCGTCTGTTCGCTCAGCTGTGGCAATTAAACTGCTCAAGATATCTGCAAGGTAAGGTGTAAGCAGGGAAGAGCTTGGCCCTGAATCCTCATATCCCTGAGCAAGGAAATAGATAGCGCCGCAGACCTTTTCTGAGACATGTGGAGCATCTTTTAAACTAGTCAATAAGACCCCCAAAATCTTCTTGAGGTTAGCTGGGGTAATCACAGAGAAACCAGTTGCTGGAGAGTGTAGCAATTCAAAGATACGACTAAGGGTCCATGCAGTGGTATCTTTTACATGGCTGTTCTCATCATTCATTAAATTGAGCAGAAAATCTAAACCAGCATTGACCATTGGAGATAGCTTCTCAATGCTTGGCCCTTCAAGGATTGAACCAAATGCATATGTAGCCGCCTCACGGGACCGCCAATCGGTCTTTGATATGTTGGCCTCTACGAAAGGCATCACCAGAGGAACAACAGCATCCCCAACAGTCTTAGCAACAAGACCAAGACATGTGCCACCAGCCATAGCTAGATTCCAGGTTCCATCTTCCTGATCTTGGTCCTCATCCTGCTTAAGTAGAGTTTCAAGCAGCAGAGGAACTAAAGTATGAAGAGCCTTTTCAATAAACCGTGAGTGCTCCACACTTGAATCCCCAATTTCAGGGACCTCGTAGTCTTGAATCTCCAATTCTTCATCACAAATAGAGCTCCAAAACTCTACCGCTTGAAGAGCAATAGCCTCCTCATCACCTTTGACCGCATTAGATGTAAGCTCAAAGATCCTTTGCATGTAAGGTTCAAGTACCTCATAGTATGTAGACGCGATGGAAACAAGACACTCAAAAGCAGCCTGTCTGATCTCCGACTCTTTTGCCAAGGCAGCATCACAGATAACCTTCATTATATAGTTCCTCTCCATTTCGTTGTTAAAATTTGTGCGAGCAAATTCAAGGGCATTATACAAAGCTTTAGTGGCAGCCAGTCGAACTTCAGGATTCAGCTCAGATATATTCATCCCTTGAACAACTGCTGTCAGAACAGCGTTCACTTCATCTTGCACAAGATCTTCATCAGAGATGACCTCACATACATATCCAAGTGTTTCGAGGGTAGCCTGTCTCAAGGATGGGGATCCATCTGGTCTCGTCATGTTGGCAAGTAGTGAACCAACAAGTTCTGGCCACTCCTTTCGGGGGATTTCAATTGAAGCAATCTCAGCAACAACCTGTGCAGCGGTATGACTGGCCTCACGAAAAGTAGATCCAAGGGTGCTCAAGAGAGAATTCTTTATTTGGGATTTAAAAGAAACGTCAATTTGAACCCATAGTTGAATAGGCTGTTCCTTTGTTGCGGAATCTTTAGCACCCAAGTCGTTCTTAAGGACAATACCGGCAAGTCTACGAGACTCTATAGGCTTGCCATCATTAGAAAGCTCAATGGACAACGACAAAAGATACTGTGGCAAGTTTTCCTCCCGAAACTTGCAGAGTATAGCCTCTGCATCCTTTCGGACCTTTGCATCTGCTGATTGAGCGGCCAACAGATACTGGGTAATATCAAAAGACATTTTTCCTACACAAGAAAAGAATATTCAGGAAAATCAGAATCCAAAACTGTTGAAAAAAATCATTAAAAACCTAAAAATTATGGAAGTGGAAAAAAGACAAAGTTAATGATTATTAAGATGACAAAGAGTAAAAGGCACATCATCACAACAATAAGTCTATAGTACTATCACAGACCAAACAGTCCACCTCAGTAACTCTATTAACCCAAATCAATTCAATCAACTATTGTTTACTTAATTCAAAAAAAAATCAACCAACACACACACACACACACACACACACACTAGCAGCATCATGTTCCAAGCTCACGAAATAACAATTTCTTATTCAATCCTCAGCAGCTACAGTATAGCTTCCCCAATTTCAGGTAGCAATGAATAAGCATGACCGCAGCTCAAAACCCTTCACCATAACTTCAAACACGTAAAGAAGCAGATCCTAAGACTAAATTCCACTAAACAAGCTATAAATCATCAAACCACTACCTCAATCGATAAATAACCCCAAAACGACAGATAATCCAACTCCGAATACACAATCATCAGATCCTACACCCTATTACCTAAGCGATTAACTTGAAAAAACAGCTCAAATGCGGAAACATATACATCTAAACAATAGGAAAAAACAGAAGAAACTAACCTTAATTACAACCAGGATTTGCAGCCGCAGCAGCTAGGTTTTCCCCTTCTGAACTCCTCCTCCCAAGGCCCTCGGAGTAAAATTTAACTCTATAATTCCTTCCCTGTGCTTCTACAATTCTATAGATACAGAAATTATACAGATTTTAGTGAGAGAAACACAGAAAAATCTGAATTTGAGTGTGAGATTGAGAGAGGAAGAGGGAACTGATTTCGAATAGAGGGAATAAGCGGGAGCAAGGGTTTATAGTGAGTGAGTTAACGGGCAGCAACTCGGGCTGCCCGCGCTGCCCGCCACGGCTGACATCCAACCAAAACCCTAAATTCATTTTTTCTATATATTTTTTGTTTTGTTTTAAATGGATTTGAAATATTTCCTTATCTTTTGTGTTTAATGGAATAAAAAATTGTAACGGTGTATATAATTATAATTATTGGGTGTGAAATAATTGGAGATTTTTTTTTTAATATTTTGTCACTAAAATTATTGTACCAAACTAAATTTTAATGTCGCGTGGGGAATGAGCGTGCGCTGGTTGGGCCAATCTTAAATGAAATATAAATAGATTTTGGGCTTATTTAATAATGTTTTGTGGGCCCATGTGGGCTCTATTCATTCAATGAGAGCTTGTATCCATGAAAGAAGATTGATTATTATTTTAATTATGAGATCATCATTTCATTAGATGAAATTTGTATTTCTCCCATACTAAAATTTGAAATTCTAGAAAATAATGTTGATTATGTAGCATGAAGAGGCCATACTTGGTTAGTTTATGTTTATTAAATTTCCTTACATCTAAGAAAATCATAGTATTAATAGAATCCTGAAATTTGAGCTGTAACACATTTCTTTATTTATTATTTATTTTTGAAAAAGTGATCATGGTAATTAACAAAAATCCTAAGCTAGTTCTGCACTATCATATGATGGCAAACTTACACTTGAAAAATGAGATAAAATATAGTAACTATGGATAAATGGTCTCGTATGCCAATCTACGAAGCATTTTTGCACTATAACTGCACATCAAGAATTATGTACAATATAATTACTGCAAATAACCCTACAATTTGATATGATCAATCAACGTTTCTGCTTCAAATTAGTGCCAATTATGGTGTCACAAACTGGGCTCTTAACCTTGCACGATTTAGGCTTCATTTTCCATGGCAAGAAACTACCTAACCCACACCCCTTCATCGTGTGCGATCGCCCGATGCTAACGGCTCGAGAAAACGACGACGAATCCGAAAACGGGAGTTTCTTGTTCATAACGGACTCCTCGGCTAGGGCTTGCGCGTCTGGCAAGAATCTCTCGATGATAAAATTTGGCGAGCAATAGTCTTCGCTATTGGCCTCCACCATCGCTGAGCTTCTGTCCTTTGTCGCTTTGCAGTATCCCTCCACGTCGTCCACGGACTCGGCCAACGAGAATATGTCGATGGCATCCGAGAAACGGTCATCGTGGCTATTTTCTTCACCGCCACCACCACTAACACCACCACCGCTCCCATCGAGATCGAGGTCGAGATCATCAACCCTAACCGAGGGCCGCCACCGGGCGGGCGGGGGTTTTGGGGGCGGGGGCCGGTCGACCCCCCCGACGCCGTTCACGGGCCTGTCCTTGGGCTCGCCCGGGACCCGCTCCCACGAGAAGGGGACCATGTTGGCCGGGTCGAGCCTCGACCCGGCGATCGCCGTGCCACCCGAGGCGCGCCGCGTCGAGAGCGGCGGCACGTTCAAGTTCAGCTTCCCGTGCACAATCTGATTCTTGGTCTCCTCCATGAATGCACCACAATACCAGAAATCAATCTCTGCATCAAATGATATAAAAAACAAAAGAAGAAGCAAAGAAGCCATAAATATGCAGTTGGGAGATGCAGGTGTCTCGTGTGAATGTGAAAAAAGTTTCCCTTTTTGGGATTTTAGAGATTTCAGATAGAAACAAGGGGAGAAACGACAGCCATCGACGCCGTTTTAATGATTACATGACATTTGTTGGGGCTGTAAGAATCCAACAATTCACAAATGTACACAAATTTGACACAAAGTCATGTAATAGAAATTCCAACAAACACACATTTATATGTACACTTATCAAAAAAGTAATCAACTTTCTTTGTTCAGCCAATTTCATTAAGAAAGTAGGAACAGTTTTTTACTGAATCCTACAAAAAATGAAAAGAAAAGAGAAAAAAAAATGAGAAACAGCTTCTTTTTCTATTTCCTTCTCTTCTGTGTTTTTTTCTCCTTCCCAATATACAATTTTGCTCCTATCTTTGGCAAGATTTAAGTCATGAAGGCTGAAACAAGCATAATCACTCTACCAAAAAAAGCTCAAGGGAGAGATCAAACAGATTTCCCCTAGAGTTGTGATGTCGAAACAAACAGTTGGTATCTTCCCATCTCACTCTTATTGCTCCTCGGCCCGTTTTTGTGCTTTGCGATACAGCTCGAGAGTGTCTGAGTGGTTGGGGTCGAGGCAGAGGGCCGCCTCACAGTCCCGGATGGTGGAAGTGTAGTCACCAATTGAGTCGAGGAACGCTGAACGGAGATGAAGCAGCTGAAGGTCGGGCTTGAAAGCGAGGGCCCTCGTGAGCTCGTTTATGGCTTCAGCTTCCTTGTGGTCATCCATCAAGACTAGAAGATAAAAGGATAACAATATAAGTCCATATGAAATCATTCTAGGATTTCCAATCTTTACATATCAAATTTGTAACTACTTAAATGGGATTTGTATAACTATTTGAAGAACCTAAATTAAGAAAGTATACAGTTTTGTCATAATCATATATGAGTCCTACAAACATAGGCTCCGGCAACAATTAGCTACAAATTTGAAAACGGCGCAACATTTTCAAGATTATCCATGACTGTCAGCAAGGAAATGGGCATTATAGATGTATGCAGCTATTAAATACAACCATATTATTGAATAAATTTGGCATCACACACCATTCATCATGTTTTTTAGTTTTTAACCACACATACTTACTACTTACTAGTTATTGCATAGTCGATTAAAGAACACAAATTGTTTCTGAAAGAAATAATCAATCCAAATTATCAATCACTGCATAGCATAATATGGACAAGACTAAAGTTTCCAATGAAAAACAATTATTGCAGAAATGATAAGAGTCATGGGAGGCTAAAACTCACCAGCAGCTCGATATCGATATGGATATGTCCTCAGAGGGTCCAGTCGGGTTGCCATGCTCAGATCACTCTTGGCCATTTCACGGTCACAGTATTCTGAGCGTTTCTCGTATGCTGATGCATTATCACTAGCCTTCTCAATCAACTTCGTCATCTCATCATATGCAGTTTTCCGCAGATTTTTCAGATGATATACACGGGCCAAACCCTGATGTGCTCTAGTATGCTTAATATTCAGGGCATTCATGTAGCAGTCGACTGCATAGTCTAGCTTATCCACGTCTACATAGATACTTGCCAGATTACTCAAGGCCTGCAAAGCAACAAAGGTCAGACATATTTGAAGATGCACACAGGAAAGTAACGTCCTCATGGAAGAATCGACTTACTTGTCCTTTCCTAAGGCCGTCGGAAGGACACCTGAGAGCTTCCTCTAGAAGCTGGATAACGTAGAATGAAGATTCATGATCTGTTGTTGTTTCAGAAAGAACATATGCTTTCAGGAAAAAGGCCTCGAACGATCTCTGAAGTGAAATGGATTTTTCAGCTTTCATTATAGCTGCTTCACGATAGCCAGTGTCGTATAAAATCCACCCCTCGTAGATAAGCCTTTCGTGATCAGAGGCAGCATGGTTTCGAGCCATTCTCAGGCTTCTCATCGCGGCCTTGTGGCAATTTAATCTGTAGTAGTAATGAAATGAAAATAGTTGAGAATCCTAAAAGCATTAAATCCCCAATACACTACACATTAGGAAAACATAATACAGATAGGAAACAAGTAGAAAATTTCATCAAACATTCTGCAGAAGGCATGTCTATAGACGGGAACATAGGTATTTATTTGCCTACTTACCGCAGTAGGAGGAGAGACTGCCTAAACCGTAACAGGCTTTTCCCAGGATCAATAGCCAACATGTGGTGAACAACAGATAGAGAGCCAACATCATCTACCGACGACCATCTGTCATAGAGCTGCATCCAGCAATCCGCTTGATCACGCTGTTCAACATGATTACATAGAAGCTCTACCACCTGCTCCCCTAGCAGCTTTCCATGAAACATCATATACTGAGGGTCTAAAGTTAGGAGGGCACGAACATCTGTTAGAGCTCCCTCATAGTCCCCCTGGGAAAGCAAGAACCAAGCACGAAGCTCAAGGCAGTCGGGCGAGACCTTGAAACCAATTATCTTGTTGACCTCGGATATGGCAGCACCAATTTTGTCCTCCTCCATTAAGGCAACGGCTCTGTATTTGTAAGGATAGGCAAGAGTCGGGTCCAGTTCAGTAGCTGAGCTCAAATCCATCATTTTTTCTCTCCCACTGCTATAAAGAGATCGTTCTTGATACATCCAACCACATGGATTATGATCGGAAAAGAGGGAGTTCATCAACTTGAATGCCTTATACTTGTGCCCGCGCTTGTCTTTTCCTCGTGCAACGCCAACTAAGGAGTAAACGTGACCCGCTTGGAAAGCTGCCTCGAACCATTTCTGAGCATCCTTATACTCCTTCCTCTCGAGCATCACGCAACCCAACTGGTGGAACGCTAGCTGCTTCTGCCAACTCTTGGTGGCACATTCTCCCATCCTCTCCAACAGCATAACCGTTGCATTTGATTTCATGTTTTCTTCCATGGCTATTAAGCTCAAGAAATTGTAAAGCAAAAAGGAAGCATGCCCGACTGATGCCAACCGTTGCATAGCCTCTGAGCTACAGAAGTGTTTCAACACGTTTGGCTGCATTGAACTCGAGGGCTCCCTCAGAATTACCTGCAAGCAGGCCGCCACCAGTAGGTATGCGGTGTCCTCCAACCCGTAATCAATGAGTTGAAGAGCAATTTCAATATCATCAACCAGAGACGCTAAAAATACATCACAAGCCGATTTTAGTTCATCGCAGCAGAACCTATTAGCAAACGACAGTAGCTCAAGAACAACAGTTGGATCGAACGAATCCACACTCCTTATCCTACTGAAAACCTCGGCAGCTTTAAGTGCCTTGGCAGAGATCCCATTATGAGTGAAATGTATTCTCTCCTTCCTCGCTTCAGCAAAGTTACCATACAACATCGATTTAAACGGCCTGGACAGCGAAGCAATCCTAAACCTATTGCATCTAACCTCATCCTCCCCAATGCAAAACCAAATATCATAATCATCATCATCACCACCACCACCACCGCCATAACTAAGTGAGGTGGAGCATTCCTCATCGGATTCCACACCCCCCTCCTCTTCCCCGCCACGAACACACAAACAACTATCATTTGCAGACTCAGGGTTGTATTCTGACACCAAAGAAGCCTTGGGGCATTCCATACTCCATCCACTACAATCCATTGCAGAAACCCCCAACAGCTCATCCTCCCGTCTCTCGTACCTCAACCAAGCCGAAAGCACGACCTTAGAATGCACATCAACGGCGTGCTGCCTAGCCGAACGAAGACTTCTCCTAAACAGTTTCGGATCAGGCAAACCCCTAAATATCGCACATTGCTCCAAATGCATCTCTGATCTCTCTAATTGGGGGCAATTCTCAAGTCTCCTATATACATCAGCTAAAACCTCCACAAAATCAACAAATTTGAGAGACGGATCGATTTGGGGCTCGATCAGATCCGCCTTCGGAAGCCCATACGCAGCGAGAGCCTCTGCCGCAGTAGCTGAATTCCCACTATTATTGTGGGAAACACTCTGATAACGCTGATGAACTCTCGACCTCACTGAATTAACCCTCAAATGCTCTTGCAATTGCTGCAGGAAACCCTCCTTCCCGCCGCCTCCGGCCGCTCCACCGCCGGCCATCGGATTTAGGGCGAAAACCTGAGCGCCCTTGCACCCATCAATCATGTTCAAACCACGCATTGCGTTGTATATATGCTGCTGCATCTTCCCTCAATCAAAATACCATCCTATAAATTTATTGAAAAATAAAATGCAACGCGCTTCACAGGAATAATTTTTTTTTTTTTTTGGCTGAGAAAAAATGAGATCAAATCAATTTACCTGCAAACGCCACCGTTGACCAAGAAAGCCGGAAACTTTCCGAATCAAACAACGCTGCCGCCACGGATTCAACCTTTTTCGCGGCAAAACTAAATTAAAAATTGAAGCAAAAACAGCGAGGCTTCTACAATCTGGGCATCGGAAAATCTCAAAATTTGAGATTGGGGATTGGAGGTGGGAGGTGGTGGCCGTTAATCCACACGGCCACTCTCTCTCTCTCTCTCTCTCTAAATTTCTCTCTAAATATAGCTATATATCTACAATCTTCCAAATGCAGATCAACCGATTTTCGCTTCTGTAATTGCCTTTATTTTTATTTGGTTTTTTTCTTAAATTCACGCAATGTAATGCGTGTATAGCTTTTTTTGTCAAAAAAAATAAAGCGTAAAATCCCGCTAGAAATGGATAGCCGCTGAAATTAATTAATTAAAAAAATTAATTGGAAAAAAAAAAAGAAAAAGAAATGGAAGTCGAGCTCTAGTTTTTTTTTTGTTTTTTTTTTTTTCCTGCAATTCTTTCCCGGCCCGAAATGTTCGGCCCTATCACGGGAGAGGAGATTGGAGGCACGCGCCGTATTTGGCGCGTGGCGTTATCCGCTTTAAAGGGGAACATGGATAATGGTGATTGGTGGCTGTGTGGGGTTTTTGTTTGACAAAAAAAGCGACTGTAAATGATCAAATGGATAATTTTTTTTGTAAATGGGTTGACAAATATTTTCTTATTTATTTTTTAAATGGAAATATTACTAATCATTGTTGGGTTTTGGTAATTAGGCCTGAGCCGGTTTGTGATTTTGACATGATGATGCAATATAATTGTTTTTTTTAGTAGTGTTATTTGGCTATGTTATGACCAATCTTATAAAATAAAAAATAAAAAAAAATCAAGTGTTAATTTAAATGAAACAATTTTAAAATTTGAATTGGATTTATATTCATTAATTGTTATTCGTAGTTTGAATATCAGATCACAAATCATATTTTTCTTTTGGTAATATACTTATTATTAAAGTGGAAGTTAGAGCATTAGTTAGATTAAAATGATATTCTTGCATTTATAAAGTTAAATAAAAAAAAATGTATCAGTTATTATTAATAATTTATCCATATTTATGATAAAATCAAACAATCCATTTTTATTTTGATGCAAAAAATTAAAATGAATTAATTTTTTAATCTATTGAAGCAATTTATGGCCCTCACAATGTACAAATAAGTAGAAAGCTCTAAAAATTGAACCAAATGCAAGTTGGAATTACTTTAATAAACGTTCAAAATTAATAGAATGGTCAATTAATTTTAACTTTTGTTAAGTTTTGAATTAAAAAAATGATTAAATTGCAAAAATTGTGAAACTATACTTTGAAAAATCTATACTATACTTAAATGTGGAGTTAAATTGAAAAATTGATTTGCAATCAATTGAAATTCAATTTCAATTTTGAATGGCAATTTTGTAAATTTTTTGAAATTAATGGTTATTATATACTTAAAATTAGATTGAATTAATTAATCTAATTAAAATAATAACTTTTTTTGCCATGGTAGTGGCATAGTGGTGGGTTAAGAATTGATTTCTTAGTTTAATTCTATTTTAATATTTTATTATTTCTCAAGATATATGTATTTCACTTAATAGAAAAATAACAATATGCATCTTGGATTAAAGATCATATTACAAGCTTTAATTTGATATAAGACATGTAAAAAATGGATTTAAGATGAACAAATTATGATAGTTTAAAGTTTGAAACTAACAAAATTATATATATAACCACCCAAAAAATTAATTAAAAATATTTTTTTAGTTGATTAAAAAATTAAATAAAATATAGTATGATAGAATGTTATGTGTATATATATAATATAATAATATT
>JAYJMF010000001.1:1441710-1468837 GCA_036873715.1 Salvia sclarea | reverse complement strand
ATTCAATCCAAATCAATTTCAAATTGATTGCAAATTAATTTTCCAATTTGGCTCCACGTTTAAATATATTATAGATTATAGATGGTACATGTACTTGGAAATTTGACTAAGTTAATTGACCAAGTTTGATTATATTGGTCAAGTTTTCACTAAATTTTGGGTGTTGAAGAATCATGTTTCCATTAGTTTGAAAGAATTTTAATACCTCATGTGTTATAATTAGTATCTTTATAAATGTTTATAACTATGCAATAGAGAAAACCATAATTGGTCAAGTTTTGATTCAATCTATTGAGCAATAGCAGATTGATCTTGCCAATATATAATATCAACACAAATCACCTAAAAAATAAACTTCCATAATTAACTCGTGGTAATTTATTTTATTGTGTATAATAATAGTAGCTTTTTTTATATACACATATTATTGTTATATTTGAACTAGTACTTGAATTATATGGAAAGGTCAACTTCTCAACGACAAATATTGTGTATAAACTTCAATCTTATATTCCTCTTCAAATGAATTATTACTAAACTACGATGTTTCTATAATTATATTGCATAATTGCACTAGTATGCAATTAATTTGTTTTTATTACTATTAGATTACATATTCAATTTATTTTGAATATGTTCCTGTTATATCATCATCAATTCCATTTCTGCGTGTCTGGTTGTTGAATCATTTCGATATTCCATTTATTAAACATTAAACTTAATTAATAAACTATATTAACTATAAAAAATTATAAATTAATTACATTATTAGCCTAGATTTGTGATGCGGGCGGTTTCCCGCCAGTTTTCCCCCCAATTTAGACTTCCGCCACCAATCTCTCTCTCTCTCTCTCTCTCCCCCTCTCTTCTCTCCTCACCGCCGCGCCGCCGCAATCGGAAACCGCTCCGATGGCCGAGATTCAGCTAATGAAGAAGCCTAAGACGCCATCCAAAGGCACGCCGAGAGCAAAGCACCCCATTTCCACAATCGCGCCCCAAACCCCGCAATCCGCTACACAAACTCCGGTCAACCTCCGGCGCTCCCGCCGCCTCAATGCCGCCACGCCGGAGCATCACTCCGCACTATCCAGCTTCGATACTCCCCAATCCGTTCTCAAAAATCCGAAAATCCGCGAGAATCCGCCCCCAATCTCACCGGCGGCAGCTTCAATTATCCCCGCATCTCCACAGCCCGCTGGATCTCGGAGGAAGAGGAAATGTCCTGAAAAAAAGGATTTGAGGAGCGGCAAATGTAGGCGAACTGATAGCAAAGTGAAGAAGAAGGTGTATTACAAGAAAGTTGTGTATGACGGCGGCGAGTTTTCGGCGGGGCAGGATGTGTACGTGAAGAGGAGGATCGACGATAGCTCGGACGATGAGGATCCGGAGGTGGAGGAGTGCAGAGTGTGCTTCAAGCCGGCTGGGAAGCGGGTTATGATTGAGTGTGACGATTGCTTGAATGGATTTCATTTGAAATGCCTCACACCGCCACTTAGGGTAGTTCCCGATGGGGATTGGATATGTAACTACTGCGAGGCGAAGAAGAATGGAGAAATGGTAGAATTTCCCGAGCTGCCGGCGGGGAAGAAGAGGGGCAGGACTGCCAGGGAGAAGTTGCTTTCAAGTGATTTATGGGCAGCTCGTATAGAGAGGTTTGTGCTGTGAAAAATATTTGAAATCATTAGTGTTCTGCCGAATTTTCACTGGTTGGTTAATCTAACAATCTTCTGTTTTGTGATTTTAATTGGATTTCTGAAGTTTATGGAAGGAGGTTGATGGTACTTACTGGTTTCGAGCTCGGTGGTACATTATTCCAGAGGAGACTGCTGTGGGAAGACAACCTCATAATTTGAGGAGGGAGCTCTATAGAACCAATGATTTTGCTGATGCAGAGGTGAATTTTGGGTTGCTTGTAATTCTATTAAGTTGCAATGATAATGTTCCTCGTTATTCAGCTCGATATATGTTAGTTGAGTTTATTTGGTTCATAAGAATGGTTTTGTCATCTTAAAAGGGAATTTTGATGAACTTGTTTGTATCTATGTTTTCCTGCTGGATAATTCCCATTTTACTCTTTGACAAAGTAATTTTTTTTCTTAGATGGAGTCAATCATTAGGCATTGCTTGGTTATGAGCCCAAAGGAGTTTGCTAATGCTGGCAATGAAGGAGATGATGTGTTTCTCTGTGAATATGAGTATGACGTAAAGTGGCATAACTTCAAGCGCATTGCAGAGATTGACGATAATGAAGATGTAAGTTGGTGGTGGATTCCATCCAAGTGGATTCTGTATCCTCTTAGAATTTATACATTCTTGCTTTATTTGCAGGATGGTGAACAAGTTGATGATGATGAAGATTGGAATTCTGGTGATGAGTTTGACTCTGACTCAGAAGAAGCTGCAGTGTACGAGGATGAAAAGAAAAACAGATCATCTCAATTATCTTTGCTCCGCCCTGTAGCAGCGGTATTCTATTTTCAACTTTGCTGCCACACGAATCTCCATGTTTGTTTATTGCATAACCAGACATTGGATTTGGATTCCTTATGCAGAACTCGCGCAAGGGACACATTTTTGGGCTGCAAAAGATTGGGGCAAAGAAAATACCAGAACATTTAAGATGTCGTAAGCAGACTGATTTGGAAAAGGCAAAATCAACTCTTCTGCTTGCAACACTGCCTAAGTCTCTACCTTGTCGGGATAAGTATGTATTACTAAGGTATTAGAGCACTGATTAATGCAATACTTTTCCCTTAACTATACGTACTTTGTGCAGGGAAATGGATGAGATAACCACATTTATCAAAGGTGCTATATGCGATGAGCAATGCCTGGGAAGATGCCTGTATGTTCATGGTGTCCCTGGAACTGGAAAGGTAAAATATATTTGCATTATTTATGGTATAAGATAAACAGTTGTTAAAACCAACTAGCCGTCCAATTAAATCGGGTTAATATAACTTGCTTGTTATCTGTGCCACACTGCAGACAATGAGTGTGCTTGCTGTGATGAGAAATTTGAAGTCTGAGGTCGACGCAGGAAGCATAAGACCGTACTGCTTTGTGGAGATTAATGGGCTTAAACTCGCATCACCAGAATCTATATACAGTGTAAGGATGCATTGTCACTTCTTTTACTTTGCAGTTTCTGTTGGTGTTCCTACTTTTGTTAACTTATTGAGATACTATTTCCAGGTAATCTATGAGGGACTAACTGGACATAGAGTTGGGTGGAAAAAGGCACTCAATCTCCTGAATGCTCGATTTTCTAATGAAAATAAGTGTGTGAAAGACACGAAGCCATGCATTCTTCTCATAGATGAACTTGATCTTCTAGTAACCCGGAATCAAGCTGTACGTTGTGCATATACTTGACAAATCCCATGTGCTCTTAGGTGGTTCAATAGTCTAATGGGCAATTTTCATCTGCAGGTTCTATACAATATTCTTGATTGGCCTACTAAGCTAAATTCGAAACTGATTGTGATAGGTAGGAAATGTTGCTGCCGTCAATATGTTTTGTAAAGTTTCTAACAGGTTGACCTGATTCTGTTGCTTTTTTTAAACAAATTCAGGGATAGCAAACACTATGGATCTTCCAGAGAAGTTGCTGCCTCGCATTTCCAGTCGTATGGGCATACAGAGGCTTTGCTTCGGTCCATATAACTTTCAGCAACTTCAAGAAATAATTTCCAGTCGCCTAAAAGGAATTGATGCTTTTGAAAAAGTTGCAATTGAATTTGCGTCAAGGAAGGTTTGTACTTGCTTCATATATCCTAAATAAGTTGGATTCTGACCTCTCTTTAGAGGGTGGATGCCAATTATGACATTTATGACTAAAACCGGGAAGGTGTTTTCTGTGGTATTCATACTGTACTTGACCTTAGGTGGCTGCTGTATCTGGAGATGCTCGTCGTGCACTAGAGATATGTAGGCGAGCTGCAGAAGTAGCAGATTATCGTGCTAAAAAAAATGCACTTTCTAGCTCAGATGCTTCAGGCAAGACTAATTCTGACATTTACATCCCTGTTTGTTATTTTCTGCAGAATATTAAGTTGATAGTTTGAAACACTTATCTTTTCCATTTTGATGCCTCTGAATTACTGTCATAAAACTTGATCAGAAGTTTAGGTAGTCTAAGATATCAAGTTCAGACTTATTTATCAGGACAGCTTGTATCACCCCAACACTGCATAAGATAAAATTCAGAATGGTTAGGGTCCGTAACATTAACACAAAGTTTCAGATTCACTGGTTCCTCCTTCATTCATTAGAGCATATTGAATTTCACAAACACTGCAGTTGACTATACATACTCTAGCACAATTTCTTAAGTAGCCTTCTTGTTGTTTTGAAGAGGATCAATGTGTAAAATACATTATTATTCCACTGGCAGTAGATCTGACTAGAACTAAGATACCCATAATCTTGTGCCCTCCAGCCGCAAGAGATATAAATGACGTCTCACAGTCACAACATTGTATCATGTCAATTTATCCAATTAAGCTCTGTGTATTTCTAAAGAATTAACAATTGACAGATCTACCTTTCACCTCATTGGAGCAACTAACTACTTCCAAAAAGAATTTCAAATCTTATGTGCCATTAGTCCACTTGCTCCAACTAAAGAGTTAGTTATTCTAACCATTTCTAAAATTTATTTAGAGAAGATCATCAAGCTGTAAAAGGGAATATTATCTGCAGGATTTGAAACATTCATGGTTAAAATAACTTAAATAATGTCGTTTTCAGTTAAAGAAGTTGTTACATCTTAGAAGAGTCTTCTTGTTTCACATGCTATCTCTGCACCGCCTAATCACTGCCGTGTTATGGGTGTTGTATTGGTGGCTAGATAGGATGCATTCAGCCATTATAAGAAGATGACTTGACATCGAAATATCTGGTTGCAGGGAAAATTATTGCTGGTATGGCAGATGTTGAAGCAGCTATAAAGGAGATGTTCCAGGCTCCTCATATCCAAGTGAGTTGGATAACATGTTCTCTCTTACGATTACACTAAAGAAATAATAATTGTGCAATAAAAAGCTAATCATTCTATTTCTTGTTTCTTTTTCCAACACCAGGTGATAAGAAGTTCTTCAAAACTAAGCAAAATCTTCTTGGCTGCCATGGTATATGAACTTTATAAAACAGGAATGGGAGAAACAACTTTTGAAAAGGTATGTCAACTCCTCTAAAAAAAGCTTAGGTTTGGCATACAAGTCATGATCTGCACAGTTTCGCCTGATATGTTCACGAGTCAAAATGCTAGCAGATACATAAAGATAACAGATCAATTTGCCATTTCGAGTCTATTGATTTGGATCCTCTAGTAGATATACACGGTTAAGTGACCAAGACCGTCTTCCCATGTATTGTGTACATCGATGAATCGGAAGAAAACTAACAAATATTGCCAGTTTATTAAATTAAAAGTGCATAACAAAAGCCTTCTATAATAGCATGTTCCATCTGTACAGCTAGCAATGGTGGTCTCAAGCTTCTGTGCTAGCAATGGGGAAACCTTTCCTGGATATGACACGCTCCTGAAAGTCGGGTATGCCACTATATACTATTCTAATATACAAGGGTTGCGTTCTTACTAACTGGAACTAGAGACCACACGAGACAGGAGTGTGTACCCGGTGTTCGTTTCTGATCTCTCTATGTGTTAATTGGCAGATGTAAACTGGGGGAGTGCAGGCTATTGTTGTGTGAGGCCGGCTCACGGCACAAACTGCAGAAATTGCAACTCAACTATCCCAAGTGAGTCCCTTCTTCCTAAAGCTACACTACCGAAAATGATCCTTTCACTTTTTGTCAATTAACAAAGAAATTTAATTGTCACGTCACAGTGGACTCGAACCACTTGGCCAACACACCACAAAATCGAAAACGGATTTTTTTCTGGTTTACTTACAACAGTAACACTTATATACCTTTTTCCCCCTTTATTTGGCAGTGATGATGTTACATTTGCACTGAAAGATAGCAAGGACCTTCCATGGTTGGCAAAGTATATCTGAATCTAAAATTTATTGGAGGTCCAAATTTAGATGATCCATTCCTGATTAACATTAATTAAGTTATATGTCTACAAATTTCTTTTCTTGAATTTATGACCATGTATGCTCTAAACAGAGCGTAAACTTAGTTTGCTTCTCTCTTCTTTCCCAAAAGGATTATTATGCAAATCGGGAAAACATTTATTTAAACTTGTATTCATACATTTGTAAACTGAGAAAAAGAACTCTTATTATTGAAACATACATTGATTATTTGACTTTTCTTCCATATATGAAGTTTTCGTACCATTTGTTTAATTAATAAATTAAGTTCCATGTGATGTGATTAACACTTTATAAATAGTTCGTATCATATCTTTAGCTTAGTTCAATTTTTATTTGTTATTGGTGGCTCCTATTATAGTATGTGAACAGATCATAGGTATTGAAAATTACCATTAAGCTCCCTCATATAATCCTAAAATAGAAGTTCGAAAATTCGAAGTAAAACATAAAGAGAAATTTCAACACTCCAAATATAGAAATAAAATACAAAACATTATTTTTCTTTGAATAAACTAGGATTAAAAAAGTCATAATTTTGTAGAAAATAAATAAATTTCCTTCTTTGGGTAGAGTGGGCAGGCATGGAGCAAAATGGTAGGGCCCAATTATTGCTTCAAAACAAGCCCCGTGATTCTCGACGCGAAGGCAGCTGCAAAATATACATAACATTATTAATTTACTCTATTTAATTATTTAATTACTTAATTATTTCTTACTAAATTGAGTCATCACTTATGAGCACCAACCTGATACACTAGCCAAAGTAGCCATCACTTACTTGATATTTGAAGTAGAAAATATATTTCATTCAAACATCCTCTAAATTAGATAATTAATTAATTTATCTCTATGTCACGTTTAATTAAATCAAGTGAGCAAGTCGAATCTATTCATTTATGATAAGGTGTTTCTTTTCTGGAGCTACTTATTGAAATATTGTAGCAACTACAATTTTTCACCATTTTCTATACTTCTAATATATTTTTTTCATTTCGATGTACACTTTCATTTTCACAAACTATAGTAGCAACAACATGTCCTTGCTTTTCTTTCATTATATTGGAGTACTTGATTTGTAACAATATACATTATTTATAAGGTTGTGACCACAAAAGATTAAACATAAAATAGGAACACGAAATGAAATCATGTTGTGTGCTAGCTTATCCACGATTTGTTGTTGATATATCTTTGGGTATATATATAGCTCTAAAATGTGAATAGCTTTGAAGTAGAGAATCTCTTGGTATTGATGGGATTCCCATTTCAGAAACTATACAAAAATTGGATGGTCCAAAAAAATTGGCCTAGTTCGAGTAACAAAGAGACAATAACATATAAATTTCAAAAGTTTATCTTTAAACTTATTTGGACTTCGATTTATGGGCTTAATTTGCCCTTGTCTGATTGCAAAACAGAACATCTCTGAGTACATTTTGGAGTCTGTGATAACTGCAAATTTAAAGGTATAATTTCCCACATTTAAAATAGTTAAGAATAACCATGAACAATTGTCTTGTTAGGGGCCACGTGCTTGGGTTCGATTTTTGTTGCAATATAAATTGAAAATGGATCTAGAATTAATTTTATATATATGTCGTATGCACAACATACCTACAAACTATTAATTCTTATCCACCTAATTATAAAATCCTCGAATTAGTAAAATGCTCGAATTTTGGGTTCATATATATATATATATATGCCTTAACAAAACAACCATAAATTAATATATGTAGTTGGAAAAAAATTGACCTTTTGGCAAGTGGGACAAGGTGATCTGGATTCACATGAGTGCTAGTCACAATTATAAATTTATAATGATCAAATCTTGATTAATACATGCAATACATAGATATATAATATTAAGAGGCCTAATGATTCCCATTATTAAAATATTATATTGAGAAAGAGATAGAGAGATAGTGTGTGTGTGTGTACTTCATTTTCCTCTCACTATGTCTTAGCTAGCTAGGGTTTCCTTCTTGATCCATTCTATGTAAAAATCATAGACAATCATTTTCAAACATGCCTAATTAATGAAGGCATCATCATATCTACCAACACAAAGAGATCTATTGTCTTAGCCATTAATTCCCAAAACAAAAAACCCTAAAATTTTTCACTTTCTTGAGCTTCTAGGGTTTGTAAAAATTGATGATCATGGAAGAAGGAAGTAGTGAGACGGAATGTTCTAGAACAACCCCTTCCGACGACGAAGAGACGGAGAAGAAGCCGTCGCCGGTTAGGCCTTACGTCAGATCAAAGATGCCGCGGCTGCGATGGACGGCGGATCTTCACCGCCGGTTTTTGCAAGCTGTGGAAACACTTGGAGGATTAGAGAGTGAGATTCACACATTTTTTTTTTCATGATGTATTTATATAAATGTTTTTTTGAATTTTGAAAAAACAATTTATAAGGGAGTTTTGAGATTTTTGATTTATTTTTAATAAAAGGTGGATGTATAATTTGTAGGAGCTACACCAAAATTAGTGCTGCAGTTCATGAATATGAGAGGGCTAAATATTGCTCATGTCAAGAGCCATCTACAGGTTAGACAGAAGATCAAGAACTAATTATCAAGTTTATATATATAGATTTATTTATTCACATTTAATTAAGTGGGATTTTTATTTTTGTTGTTTTTTTTTGTGTTTCACAGATGTACAGAAGCAAGCAGCTTGATGAGCACAATTATCAAGGTCGAGATATATTAATTATTGTGTACATATAATTGTTACAATTTCACTCTAATTGGTATATATAGTTTCAATTACGGTGATCATTTTTTTTTTAAATTTTCTTTTAAAATAACTAATTGTTTTCTTGATTATTACAGGGATGTCTGAGAATGGATTATTTTTAGGAGGAGTAAATAACCAGAATATGTTCAATCTAAGACCAATCCCACTTCTTCCTAGTTTTCATCAAAGGCATCTTTCCAACTTCAGGTAATATATTGGAAATGCTCAATTTAAAATCTTCAATTTCAATTTGCAATTTAGTGTTCATATGCTAAATATGCTCATGATCTCATATTCTTTAATTTTAGCTTTTAATGTATAAATCCCTCTTCCTCTCTTGGGATGCAGCCAAAACTACAGGTCACCAATTAATCTAAATTTTTGCCCTAGGCGAAAAGAGTTAGATTTGAAAGAGGAATTTGGCTTATTGCATAAGCAAAACTCTAGTTGTGGTCATGTTTATTTCACCTCCTCCAACCTTGTACATCATATTTCAAGAATAAGTAACCACCCAAGTCTCGACGGGGCGTCGTTGCGTTTTCTTAGAGAGGCCGGGAGCAAGAGGAAGGCCTCAGATCTCGAGCTCGATCTGAATTTATCCCTCGGATCAGAATCAAGTACAGACGTTCGACAAAACAGTATTTCGTCTTCTGATTCGGTGTTGATTTATAAGAAGTTGAAAGAAGATTTTGGTACAATAAAAGGGAGGAGTACTCTTGATCTGACTCTATGAATTAAATTTATAAGCAATTCTAAGTGAGATTTTGAGGTACTTATTTCTTAGTATTCGAAATGTATTTTGTCATTGTCATGTACCATGAAGATAAGGCAATAATGTTTGTTTTGTTGTTTCATTAAATTGTACTATTTGTTTGGGACTTCACTGGATTTCGTGCCTTGATGTTGAAATGATTGATAAAAGACATAGATATGTTTTTAACTAAATTGTACGAAATTTATAAACTTGATTTGATCTTATGATTTATTTAGAGGGAAATGTATATTTGCCCACTTATATAATTTTAAATTATTTTTATCCATCTATATAAAAACATGCACTCCATATCCAAAATGACGAAAATGCTCTTTGATGGTGATTGGGGTGTATGAATTTTAACAAATTTGTTTTTCGCCCCACTTTTTTCCTCTCGCCATTCAATGCCACTCCCTCGCCATTCAATGCCATTTCCCTCGCCAACTCACTCCCCTCGCCATTTTAGTTATTGGTGTGACGCCTCGCCATTCAAATTATCGGCGAGGCGTCTCGCCTCTCGCCAATAACTGTGCCTCGCCAACTGATCTAGTGGCGAGGCGTCTCGTCAATTTCCAAAAAACATGTTGGAAATTGAAAAAGGCGCTGACACATGTAAAAGTTTTGTTAAAATTCATGCACCCCATCACCATCAAAGGGCATTTTCGTCACTTTGAGTATGGGGTGCATGTTTTTATGTAAATAGGCAAAAATAAGTTAAAGTTATGTAAGTGGGCAAATATCCCTATTCCCTCATTTATTAATTCAACATATAGTACATATGATATTTGCAATTCGTTTGTGCAAATTTGTTTCTTTTGTGTTTCTTTAATTAATTAATATTTATATTTTGTTTAGAACTATTTAAAAAAAACCTAGCTAATTTGTATAGTATATTGTAATTAAGAAATTATTTTACGTAATAAAAAGTACAAAAACATTTTGTACACTTGATTTTCGTTGCCTAGCTAGGTAGGTCCAGAAAATACCATCTTTTCTTCCTTGATGTGTACATATATAATATGTTCCCACATAGTACAAATATGATTAAAACGACTAGACAGAGAGAATCGACAGTGATATATAGCTGAACTCTTAACTTCACAATATATTTTGGAGTAAATATATTAAATTAAATAGTCATTCTCATATATTAAAAGATAAAAATTGGCCCATTAATCTAGAAACAAAATTATAACCCTCGTTTTACCAATTCGTATGTTCAAACTCATGAAACGAGAGACTATTCTTTTTTTATCATTTTATATTAATGGATCAATTTTTATTATCTTAAAATGATCATTTTAATAGTTTCCTCTTTATTTAATTAACACAAGCTAATTACATTTAAAAAAAATTATTAATCATATCCACTATAAATAAAGAATCCTCGCACTTGCAGAAATAAACTCTTACCCCAAAAAATTACATAAATAAACGGACTCAATTCCTTTTATTCATTTTTCTCCATAATAACTCGAGAGATAATAATAATAATAATCTGGACATTATTCGAAACCAAAACAAAAAATAAAAATCTCAAATAATCTTGGACGTACTCTACTCGTAAAAGATAATTATAATGCTTCTGAATGGAAACAAATACTTCCAAATAATACACACACACAAACATATATATATATACATAGCGCAAGATAGTAAACGGACATACACGGCGCACGTTAGCTCTTCTCCGTGTCCGTCTCCGGCTTGCGCGAGAAGAAACGACGCCGTATGCACTGAAAGAAGAGCGCGACGACGAGGAAAATAGCTAAAAGCGTGATTAGCACAAACATGGTCTCTTTTCCACCTACCGCAAAGTCGCCTCTTTCCTTTACCGACAACAACGATATGTCTGGCGACGGCGACGGCGGCGACGACGACGACAAGCTCATGCTTGCTAGTAACATTATGCCTTTGCTTAATGAGAAATAATTTTTTGAGTTGAGAAATGGAGAGGCAAGAAAAAGCTCTCTCTCTCTCTCTCTCATAGGTATGGGGCATTCTAGTGGATATATTTGTCAAGTTGCATAGCATATGTACAATCATGTTTGTCTATATATATGATTTTATATATACGTGCGCATACGTTATAATCTGGGGCGGAGCTAGGAACTGGCGAAACTATATATTTGCACATAAAAGATGAGAAAGTTACAAAATATAATAATATTGTTTAAGACTGATCGTGCGGATGCAGGGGCATGCCGGCGGCCCCTCCCTGTGCCCCTGGTTATAATCCCTCCGTCCCATTTGAATTAGGTCGTATTTCATTTAGGATTGTCTCATCTGATTCGGCTCGTTTTTCGTAGAAATGAATTGCTTTGCCTTGGAAAAAAAAAACCTCAAATTAGTGGACTTTATCATTTTAAATAATTATGCCCAAAAAGAATTAATTAAGTTAAACGAGATTGGAGGAAATACATATAATAAATAAGAAAGAGATAGGTTGAAAGCGAAGGAGATTAACTAATGGTTGTTTGTGAAGAATAAGGCCACATAAATATCATATTCATATCACATGTGAACCTAATTTTGCGGCTTTTGGACTAGGAGAGAGACAGCTGAAATGGATCCACTAAGATAATAGGCCAAATAAACTTTGGCCCATTTTATTGAAAATTGTGGCCCATTTAAAAATATATACGTATTATTTTGTATTATGTTTATAGGAACTAACAAATTTATGTAGCTGTTATAAATAATATTATATGGACATTACTTATTTATTTATATATTCAGATTTATCCCCTATCTGTATATATATGTATCCTGAACAAAATGAATAATATACAGAAACCGCTTTTCTGTTCTCTAGTCTCTACGTTCTCTCCTTCTTCCTTCCTTTATCTTTTATGCTTTACACTTGGAATCCGATGAATCGTGAATTACTTTACAATACGTTAATTACAGGGTTCCATAGATAATTAAACAAGTCGATTATCATGAAGAAACCAACATCCACAAATTTGGGCCTTCGTAAATTTAATGGGCCGACTAATTTATGGTGGACCGAAGTAAAAGTTTAGCTCTAAACAAAAGTGGCCCATTTCTCAATTTCCAACTTCCAAGAATTTATTTCTAAGATTTTTTTTTTCTTTTTTGTAATAATAAAGTTGAGAGAAAATATTTTTAACTAGAGCAAGTACTTTGTCTAATTTAATGAAAAACTCAAATTATGTGATTCGTTGATTGAGAATTTGTTTGAAAGTTACAAATTAATACTAGATACAATTTAGACCATTTCTAGACACAATTTAGACCATTTATTTGATAAGAATCTTCACCTTGTTTTCATGAACTCAATTTAGACCATTTATTTAACAAACTGAACCTATCTGCTATATTATAATGGTGTTCTATATTATATTTTATTTTTTAAACAAATCATTTAAATGACATGTAGCATATAGCAGTTGAATGAAGATAAATAAAAGATTATTCACCTTCCTTGAACTTTCTATATACTTTTCTTATTTATAAGATAATTAATACAATCACATCACAGTACCAACAAAAATTCTAACAATAATTCTTATAAAGAGTAGTTGTTTTCAGTTCTGTACATAACTCTATTATCCACTGTTTATTTTATTTTATATTTTTGTCTTTTTAGTTTACTAAGAATTTTTTGTCAATAAATAAATCATGAATTTAAGACCAAACAAAGAGAGACGAGTAATCGCAAAGCAGCCTCATCTCTTTGGGTTTCCACACGAAGCTTCGCTCCAAATTCGCTACGTGACAAAACGACTTTGACTTTTAATTGGCTACCAAACATTTTCTTTGATTTGAAGGGTAAATTCATTTGAAGTCATAATCCTTAGGCTATATTGTAACTAGAAATACTATTTTTGAATTTCGGCGATGTGATACTCAAACTTACCAATTTGGTGCAAAATTAGATCCTCCTCAACTTCAACCAGAACTTTCAATTTCAAACAAATTCTTGTCATTTGAATCTTGACAGGCTCGAAGAGATGAACATTTTGGCATATGAGTTGGCGTTCAATACTTACTAACTACGAAGAATACCGTCGGACCACTACATATTCGACGACGAAGACTAATATTTTCATATTTCGATTCCCTTTGGAAACGAATTTGGAGTTATAAGGAGGATTGGTGATATATTCTAGGAGTATTGGGTGCTCGGTGAACTAACTTCTTAACTTTTAACAATTAACTTTATCCCTTTCAAAAAAAAAAAAAAATTTCCATATTTCGTGGTATCAATCATGATCAGCAAGTATTCGACGTCGATCTATATACCAAACTGGAGTATTTCTCGTCAAAACCCAATCTTTAATTTTAAGTTGCTCAAACAATAATTTACTTGAAATTGAATGTTTGAAGAATTGTTCCAACTCCACGATTGTCTCAAATACAACTAATTGAAAGGTTGAGTATCACATTACCAAAATTTATTTGGAAGTGATATTGTAAGTAGAGTTTACCTATAGAGCTTATGACTTCAAAATACATAAATTAAAACCAAAGAAAATGACATCTAAACTTGTTACTAATACATAACCAGTTCAAAGAATGCCCTTTAGCTATATTACTATATATATATTCCATATTCTCTTAAAAAACCACTTAAAGTCACACATAAGCTTATTTATGCAAGACTTAATGCCTACTTTTAAAACACTAATCATCATTATCCAAAAAAAATGCTTTAATTTATTATTTTAATATTCAAACTACACCACCACCACCATCATCATCATCATCATCATCATCACCATCACCATACACACTTCCATTAAATTTTTTTCCCAACCTAGTCAAAATTACGACCTCCTTTTCCCATCACACGCGCACACGCACACACACACCACCACTTCCCCCTCTCAATAAATAATCCAAAGCCAAAGAAAAAAATATCTCCCCAAATAAATTAAAGCCTTAAACCCCATCAATTATTAGCAAAAAAAAAAGGCATCCAAAAACTCTAATCCCTCCGGCAGCAGCCATGGCCGCCTACGCCTTCACGAGCCCGGCGGTGCCGCCGTGGCTGAGCAAAGGCGACAACGCGTGGCAGATGACGGCGGCGACGCTGGTTGGGCTGCAGTCGATGCCGGGGCTCGTGATCCTCTACGCCAGCATCGTGAAGAAGAAGTGGGCCGTCAACTCCGCCTTCATGGCCCTCTACGCCTTCGCCGCCGTCCTCATCTGCTGGGTCCTCGTCGCCTTCCGCCTCGCCTTCGGCCGCCAGCTCCTCCCCTTCTGGGGCCGCGGCGGCCCCGCCCTCGACCAGCGGTAAATAATTATTTAATAAAAGTAAACCCCCACGGGGCACAGGCCCCAAAAAATATTTTGGTCTCTATTTTTATATATACGTTATTGTACCATTAATTGTAACTTATCTTGCTAGCTTAGTTGGTCAGCTCAATTTGATATAACCCCCCGCGCAGGTTTCTAACGGGGCGCGCGGCCGTGCGCGAGAGCGAGCACCGCCGGGCCAACGGGGCGGTGGAGACGCCGATGAACGAGCCGTTCTACCCGATGGCGACGCTCGTCTACTTCCAGTTCACGTTCGCGGCCATCACGACCATCTTGCTGGCCGGCTCCGTGCTGGGACGGATGAACATCAAGGCGTGGATGGCCTTCGTGCCGCTGTGGCTCGTCTTCTGCTACACCGTCGGCGCCTTCAGCCTCTGGGGCGGCGGATTCCTCTTCCACTGGGGCGTCATCGACTACTCCGGCGGCTACGTCATCCACCTCGCCTCCGGCATCTCCGGCTTCACCGCCGCTTACTGGGTAATGTTTCTAAAAATCTCAAGCGCAGCTTAGTTGGTAAGACGCTTTTTTTTCTAATTTAAAAAAAAAAAAAAAGACTTGAGTTTGACATATGTCAGTTGTACAGGTGGGGCCCAGGTTGAAGGCAGACAGGGAGAGATATGTGCCGAATAACATACTTTTGATGCTCGCCGGAGCCGGGCTGCTGTGGATGGGGTGGTCGGGGTTCAACGGCGGCGCGCCCTACGCGGCCAATATAGTCTCCTCCGTCGCGATCCTCAACACGAATATATCGGCGGCGACGAGCCTCCTCGTTTGGACGTCGCTCGATGTTTTCTATTTCGGGAAGCCCTCCGTCATCGGAGCCGTGCAGGGAATGATCACCGGCCTCGCCTGCATTACACCCGGTGCCGGTAAATTTTCCCTGCACCGACTTTTCTTATAAGGGTTAATTGCATGTAAATACACGAACTTTTCGCTTATTCTGAAATCCCACCGGATTTGTTCTTTTCGGCAAAGATAATAAGGATTGTCTGATTTTGCATTCAATTTCAAAAGTGAAGTGCAAAATTCGTGTATTTACTTACTATTAACCTTTTTTACAATAATGTTTTGTGTTAAATTTTGTATATTTATTTTATCTATGCGTGGGTGGGTACGATGTTGTGTAACAACCAACACGAGATAGGAACATTATGTTAAATAATTGGAAAATTGGTGTGAAACGTTGAAAAGTAATATGAATTTGAATTGAGCAGGTGTTGTGCAATCGTGGGCGGCTATTGTTTATGGAGTGCTTTCTGGCAGCATACCTTGGTATTCAATGATGATTCTTCATAAAAAGTCTACTTTGCTCCAAAAGGTTCGATTTCTAGAAGCTTTTGTCACTCTCAATTTCAACTTAGGTAGTTAATTTTGGTTGGTATATGATAATTGCAATTACTGTAGTTGAGTTTACTATAATCCATTATCATCTGAAACAGGTGGATGACACACTAGCCGTGTTCTACACCCACGCCGTCGCCGGAATCCTCGGCGGCCTCTTAACCGGGCTGTTCGCGCACCCGACTCTCTGCAACATGATTCTGCCGGTGAAGGGCACGAAGGGCGCTATCTACGGTGGCGGGGTTTTGGTCGGGAAGCAACTCGTTGCAGCACTCTTTATCATCGGCTGGAACATCGTCGCCACCACCGTCATTCTTCTGTTGATTCGACTCGTGATTCCGCTGAGGATGCCGGAGGAGCATCTCATGACCGGAGACGATGCCGTCCACGGCGAGGAAGCCTACGCCCTGTGGGGCGACGGCGAGAAATACGACTCCGCCAGTCATGGCTGGCACCACCCGTCTCACCCGGAGGAGCTCCGCCAACCCCCGCCCTTCAATGGAGCCAGGGGAGTCACTATCGAGTTATGAGTGATTTTCATTCTTCGTGTCGTGTTGGGGTTCGTGTTTTTTGATACTCGTAGATATGATTTGTTGTGTACACAGTAGAATTGTGTAAAGTAGATGCATTTCTTGATTGTGTCTATATCCCACTACTGCATAGTGCATACTACCAATCTTGTTCCCATTTTAAAAGGATAAAAAGAAGAAGCAAATATGGGTTGAAGAAGTCATAATCATAGATAACAATTATAGGCTAACACAAAAATATTTATGCCTACATTGCTTTCTAATTGTTTATTGCTAAAAAATGGCACTAAAATAGCTAGAGCAAAAGTTTTGGTACAAGGATAAACCTGTGGGATTAATTCAAGAGTGTAGCTCAAATATCATAACACCAAACATGATGCAATGAAAATCCATGATTCACAATCCAAACATGGCCTAGCTGAAGTGTTCCCAGTTCTCTGTTACCTTGGTAGAAGATGGCATGGAGAAGGGATTCGACGGAGACTCGTGCGGCGGGACATGATACGGAGCAGGGGCAAATGGTGATGGAACGTTGGAAGGGGGTAGATATGTCATTTGGGAAGGGTCATAATATTGGTAAGGGTAAGGGGTAGTAGATGGCATGGCAGGATGGGTATAATATTGCGTTGGAGAAGGGACGGCATAAGGGTAAGGCATTGCCGGATAGTTGGGAGACGGCACGGCCGGATAGTTTTGAGACGGCATGTTGGAAGGCGTAAGATATGGTGCCGGGTACATTGAAGGAACTGGCATAGGAGAAGGCGGGTATGGTTGCATGACGGGAAGGGCGGAAGATGGGTTGGGGTTGGGGTTGGGGTTGGGGGAAGGGAAAGATGATGGGACGACGGGTGGGGCCGGCGATGGCGAAGGGGTGGGGAAAGAGGAAGTCGATGGCACAACGGGTGGAGCCGAAGATGGTGAATCATCAAAGGCCCTCCACTCAGTGGATACAGATGCATTTTTATCCGTGTGGTTGGAGGAATTCGAGTTTCTCGTCTTCAGGGCATCCAGTGTCTCTACAATGTTTTGGACCCGACGTACCTGAAGATTAACGTGTTGGAGTCAACAAAACAACGAAGCCTAATGCCAATAGATGAATAGTGGAAATTTAGCGAAAGCTACACTTATTGTTAGAGCTGAACAAGGCAAAGGAACAATATTTCAGAAGATAAAAGAATACTAAGAAAAAAGGAGGAAGAAAGTGAGCTCATAAGGTTCCATCAGTTTCTCACAGAAAGTGATTATACTCGTAATTAAATCATCAAGCAAATATATTTATGCATTTCATCATTCAAAATGGTCGTCATTGAAGGTTAGGATCATTTATAAACCTTTTCTTACTATTTAAAAATAAAATCAAATGGAGAAAACTGACCTCGGCTTTCCTCTGAACTTTCCCTTCTCCCTCAGCATCGATGCCATCCAATTTAAGCAACTGCCTCATAAGCATCTCGGTCAAATACATAATCTCCTTCTCGTCAACCTTCTTCCCACTGTCGATAACAGCTTGCAACGCGGAAACCTAGAATCAGACGATGAAAAGCCACTTCATACGAGTCACGATGGACATGCTAAAGCTAGCTAAGGATGCAGAAAAAGAACAAACAAGAAACATGAAACACAGTAGTGGATCAAATCAAACCTGCTGCTCAAGATTGTTGATCTCTTTCCTGGCTTCAGCAACAGCATCCTCCCCTTTTGAAGCCACTGGGGTTTCTTGAACTTCTTCGGGGGATGGCTGCTCACATACCGATTCCACAATTAACACCTCGGAATTGTCCTTCACGCCAGCTTGTTGAAGACTTTCTCCGTCTTGTTTTTCTACACCTCCGAACAAGAGTTTGCATGTCTCGGGATTCAAACCAAGGCTTTGAGAAATAACAGATTTGAGATAACCTGAATACCGCAAAAAAGATATTCAACCAAACAACCTACAGAATGTACATCGAATTCAAGTAAAAACAGAGAATCATCTCCACAAAATCAGATGATTCAACATCCCACGCCATTTCTATTTCACGACATGCAGATACTAGCAAACATCGGATTATTTCTTCCTGTAAACACGACAAAACCAAGATCAGGCGAGGTTTCCCAAGTTCAATTTTTAGAACACATCACAATCAACTAATCAAAAGTAAGATCATTTCAACAAGGAATCTAATGCATAATCACATTCAGTTCTGAAAAATACTTTGACAAGATAGGCAAAGATCATAAGGTTCGTTTACTTTCATAGCTAAGGCTGGAAAACAGAGCTAACACCAATTGATCTAACATATACCTGTAAATTGTAACATGAGACACTATCCCCAAATTAATAACCCAACAATTGTGATAACTCATAACTCAATTTTTAATCCTAATAGATATGCTTCAGCCTTCAAATAAACAAAAGACAAATAAAACTGAAAGAACAAGTAATGCAAAAAAAAAAAAAAAACATTATTCCATAATTAAGTAATGCAATACTGAAGCTCAGAATTCCAACCTCAAGGCTTATACCCCTAAAAAAAACCTAAAATCAACAAATTCAATAACTCAATCAAGTTAATCAATCTCCATGATAAATCCGAATACCATTAATATTGAAGTTTGATCAAAACAACACTTCTAAATAATCCGACAAAGAAAAAAACAGCTCAATCACAAATACTAACACAGCAATAATCACACAAACACGAAGACACAAGCAAATTGATGAATGGACAACGAAATAAAAGCTAAATTGTTAGATACAGCGTAACAAATTAACAAAATCCACCAATCACAAAGCGTAAATCCAAAATTTAGTACCAAAATTGGAGTTAAACGGCACGGCAACTTCATATTGGTTGTGGCCATGAGAGACCTTTATGCTGGTAACAGCGGGCCCGTGGCCCGGAATCAAGCCCAGCCCGATCACCCCACTCCTCTTGCAGCTCTCCGTGCTTGGATTCAAGCTCTTCATCGGCGAAATCTGTGGAGAATTTCGATTTCGCCACAAATTGCTTGCGCGATAAATAAAAACAAATAATAATTCGAGTTTTTGGAGGGACCTAACTTTCGTCACCGCTTGTAAAATATTTCAATGTATTATATTCTCTCTTAAGATCCCACACCGCCTCTCTACCGTTACAATCACGCAATTCCCTACGGTTCCTGCGTAAAATCGTGAAATCGACATTCCGCCTATTAGTTTCAAATATCGACGCTTTAAGCCCAAGTTTAAAGGTTATCTGGGCCCGGATCCGGGTTCGGGTTTGGGCTGAAGCCCGATACATAATTAGAAGGTTTAAATCTTTCATTTATTGGGCTTGGGCCCATTGGGCTCTTACTAAATTTTCAATATTTTAAGGAAAAAACATTCACTCTCAAATTTGTGGCACTATTATTAAAATGTTTCGAATTTGAATACCACCAAATACTTATTGGAGTAATTATTTTGTTTTTAATTATGGTCTTTTGTTAGTTGAGTGAGGCCAAGTGATAAAAATATTATCCACATTCGAGTATCGTGTTCCCTCACTAGGAAACAACCTTATCTCCATTTCCTAATTAATCATTTGTGGGTATTAGTGTATTTCTGCTGATAATATGAGTTGAAAACCCAATAATTATTTAATCGATAGACATCTAAATTATGCGCTCTGCAACTTGCTAGCATGCACAAATTAGCATATAGTATTATATATAAATAGATCATATAATCTGCAATGTAGATATATGCGGTTTGCGACACTTGCAAGTTAAAAAATATGCACGTACATAATTAATTAGCCTACATACCTTTTGGTTTCCACTAAACTTATCCTTACCTTAATTTTTTTTCCTTCAGAAAACTCTAGATTTCAAAGAAATTTGGTGGAGATATATATAACAAAGATTTTGCAATAATATATTGTTAGATTTGGAGCAAGAGTTGGATTATAAATTAATTGGAATATTCATTTGTCGACATGCGTTAATTTCAATCTACATATGCAGTCTTTAATTACAAACAAGTTAAAGAAACTTAATTAATCATTTTATCAATTATATTGATGTATGATCTATATACTTATATATTTCAACTTTATTATTAGGAAAAAATATATGATATTGTTTAAGCATACTTCCAAAAAAATTGCCCAAGTGTTTGAATATAGCATTTTCGATCTAAAACACTTGATTTATTGGGCCTGTTTGTTTGGCAAAAAAGTAATGTTATCAGAAAATATGATTATTGGAAATCTGAATTCTCGAAATATGAATCCTAGTAGATTACTTATCCATGTTTGGAATACATCATCAAATCTGTCAGAATTTTGAAAAATACAAAAAAAAATATATTAGTATTCTTAATAATAATTATTATTATTATAATAATAATACAAAGTAAGTATGATTAATAATTCTAGAAATTAAACTAATATTTTTGTAATAAAAATATATAATAATAATAATAATAATAATAATAATAATAATAATATTAATAATTATAATAATAATAATAATTATTAATATTAATATTATTATTATTATTATTATTATTATTATTATTATTAATAACTCGTATTTAGTCAAATAAAACTTATTAAATATGGAAATAATGTAAGAATCCAAAAATTAGGGAAAAAGAATACCTAAGATTTGTGGGGAATAAGAATTCTCAATTTTTGCACTACTTTCCTTGTTTTTGGAATTCTGATTACTTTCCATATTTTGTAAAAATCCAACCAAAATAGAAAAGTTTAATATTTGAAAATCAAATTACTTTCCCATGCCAGAATCCTTGTCAAACAAACATGGCCATTATGTCGGGGGCTTATAGAGTTTTAGTTCCTTGCAGTAACATATAGATTTTCGGTTTAAAAATACGATTCAAAATATTTTTATGACATTTTCTAAATGCGAGGAGCCACAAAATTTCATTTTAAACATTAAAAATATTTTAGAGAATATACCTGCTTAAACTTTGAAATAATTTATACTATCAATTAGTTATTAAATTGAAAGTAGCAATTAATTAATATAAGTGAAGAAAATGACATACTATTTCCGCGGGATTTATCAAGAAGTATATGTACCTAATTAAAAGTAGGTCCATAAATGCCAACCAACTTCTTTCACCGTCAAGCAAAATTGAAATGATTTTATTTGAACTCAAATATCAAGAACTCTGTCATCATTTCTGTGAAACAACTGTTTGTTTGTCATGGTTTTATCTTCTTTTGATATGTGTTTAGTTAAACTGTCTAATCGAACAAATTAGTGCAGGCCTAGAGCTAAATATTCATCATGTTTTTCTAACCCATCGTAATTAATCATTATAAATTTCACATAAAGCTAGCCTTTTACATTTTGATCCAGATAAAACATCAATAATTTTAAGAGATTTTAAGTGCATGATATACAGTTATATAATGTAAGAGATTTTAATATGATACACAGTTATAAAATTCTAGGGTGATATATATCATATTACGGAGTATTATGCATGTGCATGCATGATTTAGATTGGTTTTTTAAATTTTATTATTAATTAATACGGCAGAAAAGGAGAATAACAAGCCATATATATATATATATATTGCATTTTTATCATCTAAATTTTGGATTTTAGCTACTTTTTCAAACTATTTTTATGTGTGTCCTCTCTTGTATTTTCAACACCATTATGTATATATGCAGAAGAAGAAAAGAATACTGAAAGAGTGTGAGAATGATTTGATGGTAATTTTCTGAGTTAGGATTTGTGATTGAGGAGACAGTTAAAAAAGCAGGTAAAAAAAAATTGCATTGAACAAGTAATAATAATTAGGGTTTCACCAACTCGTCCCACTTCTACACGAGAAACCCGGCTATCATCATCATCTTATCTTCTTCCCAAATCTTTTTCCAATTTTTTAATTTTGAAATTGTATTTAATTCTTCTATATCTTCTTCAATAAAAAACTATATATTATTTAAATACGTGATAGAGAATATAATTAATACAATAAGGTAACGTATACTTTGAATGATAAAATGGATTGATAAAAATAATCTAAATTAATTAATTATTTATTTTGATGGATAAATGATATGGATTGCTCAATTTTAAACTAGTTTTACAGTCTTATCCTTCAAATATTCAATCCTATATTTTATCAATTTAACTTATCATTCAGAGTAAATACTACCTTTTATTAAAACTTAAGGTTAGGTCTTCTTAATATATTTGTTAATTGCAGTTAGCACTTGATTTCGAGAGTTTCTTTTGGCAACCAAATATGCTTATTGAAACACTCCAATTTTTATTTTTATTTTTCTAAATATGATTGGACAGCCTAAGATATCAAACTTTTAAAAGGGGAGATATATATACTGATCACTAAATTAAATAAAAGAATATGGTACATTATTTGACTGCCTCCACTGTTTCTGATGTTGTATGATGTTGCGGATTTATAAAATTAATTTCATTTGTGTAAGAGCAAATATAAGTTGACAACCAATTCACAAAGCTTTTACAGAATTGAAAACAGATGATCATGGCTATGAAGCTACCACAACACTAGGCTTTAATTGACGTGGGGTCGATATTTTTTGTATATGCACGTACGAGTTGATTTTAATTTTAGTCGAGACTTATATAGATTTTTTTTTAATTTTTTTTATTTTAAATTACATATATCTGTGTATGTGTGGAACTTGAGTATTATATCAATTGAAGAAATTTTAGGGTTGGCGTGATTTTATAATTCACAAATATTGGCGGAACCCATTTTTCCAAAATATAAATAGTGTTCATTTTGGGCAATATGCAATATATGTGGAACCCATTCCTAAATAGAAATATAGTTACATGAAATGTAGTACTCGCTACTACTATAAGTTATCCATTATTTAATTTATATTTCATTTTTTCAGATCAAGTACTCAGTTATACATTGTCATAAGTGTTATCCATGTGGGTATAGTAGTTGGCAAAGTACTAGTTGTAAAGAATTAATTACTAAAAAGTTCACTGAGTCGAGATCTTATGAATAATTTTTTGGTTATAAGTTCTTTTTGTATGTGATTTCTCTAATGTTGTTTGACTTTTTAACATATTAATTATTACATAAAAAAATTAAAGTTGGATTTATTCACATAAAATTACGTTTTTGTACAAGTCGTGTAATAATGGGCAGTGGGGTCATTCAGGCATTAAATTTGTAAATAGAGAGCAATATTCTGCGTATGCAGATGCCGATTGCTATAAATGCACTCTAACAAACTCTAGGTGAAACGTTGAAAATAATTTTAAAAAAAATAAAAGAAAACGAAATTAAACATATGCGATGCAATCTACAAACTTAATGAAGGTCGATCATATCTAAAATATGCAATAATACACTAAAAAAATACTTATACATTCAACTTGATTATGCATTGCATATATGTATAAATATTGCGACGAAAAAGATTAGGATATGAAGAAACGTTGGTATATACTGGTTAGAATATATTATTGTAAATTATTAAGTTTTGTAAGGTTCCAAATTATGTTTGAAATCTAATTATTTAATTACATGCAGGCTAATTTGAGCTTATAGCTACTTTTGATTATAAGTTGAACTTCATATATACGTAATTTGATCAAATTGCACTATTGTTTTTACTTTAGTACGTAGAACTGTCTGAATTATTTTACTGCATACATATAAGGTGTGTGAAACTATTTAAACAAAATCATAGAAATTATGGTATTAAACAATCTTGAATGGAGATTGACTTGCATAATTAATGGTAGCTAGTCCATAAATGATAAGTTTTGTTTTATGACAACATTCAACCATGGTCCATGATGCAGCGGTAACATGCATTGGACCCAAATTTCAACCTTTTAAGTACAAGTGACACATGGAGTGTTGGAAAATATTTTAGTATATATATATATATAGTTTGCATGTTAAATAGATGAAGCGTTATAAATTGCAAAAAAGGATGTCTAACTAACGAATGCGAATAACAAATATATGCGTTATATATATTATAGATTGTAGTTAAATCTAGCTTGAATGTTTCTCTTAATTATATATATGCAGTTATAGTGAATTGGTTTAGAGATTGAGAGCTTTATTTCCACATTGGTCTTCTTTATCTTTTACTATAATACGTTCTATTTTTTTAATTTAACTATGTAGTTTATACATATCCAAAACTTACTAAGATACACGATAAGTACAACAAATTAACTTTATAATTAAATAATATAATTAGACACGACAAATTAACCTTCTTAGAAAATTAAAGGGGGGGGGGGGAATCACTCAATTTAACACGAAACAGTTTCAAAGATATCGAAATATCCCAAAAGTTTGAAAAAGAAAGACAAAGAAAGAAAAAATCAATTTCAAACAATTGTGCATCATTGCATGATTCAAAGAAAGCCCTTTAAAAGAAGCGCTAATTATAGGGTATTATTACTTTCGTCTATAACGACAAAACTAAAAGCAACTAATCAATTATTAAGTGAGGATGTCAAGAGAGATGCTCTTAAATCTTAATCTTCATATATTATAATTTCCTTCGCATTGTAATTGCAATTATTTTACACTTAAATTAATGTAGCCAACCGATCCGATTTATTTAATTAAACTCGAAAATGTATTAATTATTTCGTTTGATTCGGTTCTATTTTAATATAATATCTCTCTTTCGAGGTGACAAAACTAAGCTTGATAGGCAAACATGTTATCATGACAGCAAATGCTACAGTTCATGCATATAACATGGAACTTGTGTTTCTCATTTTATAGGGTTTCTATTTGATTATGCTAAAAAGCAAAGACATGAAGACAAAATTAACGAAATTTGACTATCTACTCTCTAAAGTTGCATTGTGAGCACAATCGCGATATAAAAAAAAAAAAAAAAATACAAGAATTGCATACCTAGTTTTTCTTTCGACTACGTCTGAGAGCAACGTCAAACCATATATTTTACTATAATATTATCGATTCTAATTATAAGGAGAAACTGCTATTTAAATATGACACCCCTACCGTACGTCCCGCGAGAGTTGACTCATTTCCTTTGGATACGAGATTTCAAAAGATTTGAAAAGTAGTGTACAACTGTGATAGAAATATATAGTTTTTAAAGTTGTGTGAGTAATAAATGTGTCCCATAAATGAAACGGACCAGCTCGCGTAGGAAAACCCCGAAATAGAATACGAGCCAACTCTTGTGAGACAGGGGGGAGTAGCAACCAAACCCTAATACTATATCCATTAGGATTTTGTGTGGACAAGGAAACGTCGGCATAAAAAGTTCGGACTTTACAGTATATTCAGCCTCCACACTCCAACGAGCTGATCCCACAAAATGTAAACAATGAAATTGTGTGTGTGTGTGTGAGAGAGAGAGAGAGAGAGAGAGGAGACAGCATGGATCCTAGGGATCAAAAGACAAAGACGAAACAATTTGACGATCGTGAATTATGTCCTAGTTTGGATGCAGAGGATGTCGCAAGGCCCCCCTCTCTTTTTCTCTTTGGGATTCACTCTAATTTCATTGGGATTTGATCCCACCTTTCTTTTCTAACCAACGCTAATAGTAATATAGTACTATTCCTCTCCATCCCTACAATCTTCCCTTCTAATCTCGTTTCCTATTTTCACCCTAAATTCGATGCTATTTCTGGACTTTTGTTCTCATTTTTCTATTTTTCTAGCATAGAGGCATTAGCCTAGTCTCCCCTTTTGTCTATCTAACATATATTTGCAACCAAATACGAAAGAGTAGATCACAAAGAGTACGTAGATGCAAGTATTCCTTCCGTTCCGTCGATCTTAAGGCGTTTGTTTTTTGGTACGGGTTGTGTGTTGATAAATCTGTTCTATAAAGGAAACGACTCAAGATTGGCGGGACAATGGGAGTATAATGTTTTCTTTATATCACTACAAAAAAACGCGGCTTTAACGACGGAAATTTCCGTCGTTATAAATGCCGATTCCGTCGTTAAAATTACTTAACGACGGAATAACGACGGAAAGGACACCGTCGTCATCTAAGCCGTCGTCTGTCTCGATAACGACGGAAATATTCCGTCGTTAAATATTAACGACGGCATTAACGACGGAATATTCCGTCGTTAAAAAAAATTAATATTGTAAAAAAAATATTAATATAATTAATATTAAAAAAATAAATTAAATTTAGCGACGGAATATTCCGTCGTTAAAAAAATGGATATTAAAAAAAATTATTTTCGAAATTATGTATTGAATTATTATTTATTATTATTATTATATTATTTTATTATTATAATATTATTTTATTTATTTAATTAATTAATTATTTTTTTCTTTATTTCTTATATTGGTGCTCTAATATTTATAGGCACAAACTCAACCAAACATCCACAAGTTTTTCGATGTGGGATAACAAATTAACGACGGAATTTACGA
>JAYJMF010000001.1:1407374-1422558 GCA_036873715.1 Salvia sclarea | reverse complement strand
GAATTAGCCGACTCATAAATATACTGCTAAACAAAATTCATGTTTAATATTTTTGAATTTTTTAATTAAAATTATTGTCGTGCATTGCACGGATGGACAAAACTAGTAACCAATTAAAATAAAAAATGTGAACTAGACATGTCAAATAAATTATGAAATAAAAAATTAGGCATATGATATATTAAACTTATATGGGTCACTAAAGAAAGGAAGTTAATCTCATTGCCATATGTTACCATCGTATTCAAAAATATGTTAAGTACAGCTAAGTATGAAAATTTTTGAACGCTTACAAATTAACCCTTACAATTTTTAATCCAGTTTTTGGAATGATAATCAGTCTACAGATGAGTTTAACCGAAATTGAACCAAACCAGTTACCTATTTTTTTAAATAAGAAAATACTAAATGAGAAAATTAACTCCACTCATAAATCTTATCGACAATAAAAGTCCATTGATAAACTGATATCACATAAAATTTGAGAAGTATGTCCACATTTACTTAGAGTTATATTGATATAGTTGATTATAAAAGTTTATATAATTAGCACACTCTAATAATGATGATTTTGGTATTGTATCAATGAAAATGTTATACACAAATAAACGAGTATTTCTACAATTGTAGCCTTTGAGATATATTTCTTTCTAAAAATATTTTTATATCCAAACATCTATACTTAGTGATGGGGCACACTCATGCGCAACAAGTCGCAGCCCGTGCGATCGGTCAACGGCCTGCGTTGATCGTTGACCCGACAGTTGACTCTTTTTATTTATATTTTTAGAAAAAGTCCAATTTTTTTATAATGATGAGTGCCAATTTGAAACACTAAAAGTGACATTTTATATGACTACAAGTGTCGTATCCAATAAATAATAGTGCCCTTAAAAACAATAATAGAAAGAGTGCCAATTTGAAACACTAAAAGTGTCATTTTATATAACTACAAGTGTCATTTCGAATAACTAATAGTGCCAACTAAAAACAATAATCGGGGGCGGCAGACAACAAACGGTTCCGCCTTCGGCTTCGAAAATTAATATATAGATAATGAGACCGGCAACAATTTTATCTTGAGCTCGCTCCGGGTTCGCCTTCGACTCCCCCTCGCTCGCCTCATGGCCTAGAATATGAGCGGCAAACAATTGGTGCTTTATTATATAATTAAAGTGTCATTTTATCACATATAAAAAGCACAAAAATGGGGGAAAAACATGAAAATTTAGAAAAGAAAAAAGAAATACTATACCTAGGGGTGCTGGAATTCAAACCCGCACCACTAAACTCCGGGCCTCATCCCGCTAGGCTAAATCAACCTTTGCAAATTTAATGCGGAAACAAATATATGAATATTCTGTGTGAACGCCTGCAACACGACACGTGGCAGGTTGCATAGAAATATTCGCGTATCCTAAATGATTTTGAAGCTGCTACATAACTAATTAAACAAATGGTGGACAGTTCTGTACAATGATGAATATGACCTCTGAGCATGCAACTTGTTATCTTAGATTAAAAAATGGCGACTAAGACACCATGATATTCCTTGGAAATTTTTATATATGGACAAAACTACATTCTATATTCCATTCTACTCAACAAACTATAGACCAAGTCATGTAAGCGAAGTCAACAATAATCATTTTATTTATGTCCTTTCTACATCGAGTATCATGCAGTAAAACACGAGGTATACAATCATATACCAATCATATACCAAAATTTTAATTACGATACAAATTTACACAACATATAAAATTTTCTAAGCATGAGTTCCTGAAATTTTCATAGACTAAAGTATCGAATGATGGGAGTAAATGTTCGACAATCTTGAAACAATAATATTGTGAGTCTCAAATAAGTATACGGTAATTTTGTTGATAAACTTTTGCAAAATTCTGGGTTTGCACATGATATAAAAAATTTTCCTCCGAATACAGAAGCAATTTCAGCAGATTAATACTGAGATGGACGTCTAAAGTTATTTTCAATGGCAAGAAAATTTATTTCGTATGCAAAATCAGAATTTTGTATGCTATCTAACCACTACATTACTACCTTAAGTCAAGAAAAACACAGATAGACAATGTAATAAACAAACAAACTTGACCAAGTAAAATACATTTAAGTATAAAGAAAAACAAAATGTAGAATTAGTTCTATCTATTCATCAAACCAAAACCATGCTATAAACTCAAACACTTGCCTACCTCTTTTCCCATTGAGATTCCTTCCCATAAAATGTCTCTCACTCTTTCCTTCTTCTTCTTCTTCTTCTTCTTCTTCCTATTTCTCATCCAATCCAAAAGTAGCATAATCGCGAAGCCCAACTGCGACGCCAAATGCGGAAACTTAACCGTTCCGTACCCCTTCGGCGTCGGCCTGAGCTCCGGCTGCTCGATAAGCCCGTGGTTCGCCGTCAACTGCGACTCCTCCTTCGATCCTCCGAGAGCGTTCGTCGCCGACAGCAACGTGGAAATCGTGGGCATCTCCGACAACACGCTCCGCGTCAGGAACTGGGTCGCCGCCGCCTGCTTCGACAGGCTCGGCGTCAAATCGAATCACCTTGACCTTGTCTACATCAATCTCGGGATATCTCCCTTCACCTTTTCCGACACCAACAGGTAACGAGCTCGAACCACTGACGTATCGGTTGGAGCGAAGTATCTTGGCAACTGAGGTCGTGAATTATTTTAAAAAAAGATTAGTGTGTGTGTGTATATATATATTACAAAGTTGGTTTTATATAATAGAAAATTGTTAAAAATAGAATTGAGTACTTTAGATAATTAATATTTTCTTGAAATGAATAGAAAGTAGAGGATCCAATCCAATTATTTACTAATTCACAATTTAATTATTGTGCTTTTTTGAAGAAATCTTATTCTTGTTGCTGGTGTTATTTGAATTTATAGATATTTATGGTGGAATCTATGTTTGAGCTCTGTATCAAGATTCATTACATTGAAACTTTATGATTCCCGTATTTTGAATTATTTTAATTTATTTAGCTATCCTAGTTGGTTTGTTTGTTTGCTTATATATTTCATAGTGAACTAAATTAACTATTTTAGCAAGATATATACTCAATTGAGCACTTGATCATTGTATTGCATTATTAAAGACCACATAACTTTTTGGTGTATGACTCTTAACCGTGCATTATAATTATAAGTGTCAAAATAAAGGCATATTTCTAGTTTAAGTTAGAATTTGTTCATTATTTATATTGATACTTCAATTTTCACTTTTTTTTTCTCTTTTAGGAATTCCCAAATATTTTGAAATTATTTTTTTCAAACACTTTCTTTTATGAACTTTTAGATTGTGATTATTCGAATTTTGGGGCCAAGCAATAAAATTTCTCAACTGAGCTGCACTTCGTCGTCTCCAACAACACAGGTTCACCGTGATCGGCTGCCACGAGATGGCCCTGATCACGGGCTCCCGTGGCCGGAACTACACCGGCGGGTGCATCTCGATCTGCTCGAGCCCCGACGACCTGATCGACGGGGAGTGCTCGGGCGTCGGGTGCTGCCAGACGACGATCCCGAGGGGCCTGAAGAACTTCAACGCCTCGCTGATCCCGCTGAGCAACCACACCGCGATCTGGTCGTTCGACCCCTGCGCCTACGCCTTCCTCGGCGATCCGAGCGACTACAGATTCAACGTTTCCGACCTCAGCGATCCGAGCTTCCAAAACAGGACCGTGGAGAGTGTCGCCGTGGTGCTGGATTGGGCCGTCGGGGAAGAGAGCTGCGAACGAGCTCGAGAATCGAGTGATTTTGCTTGTTTTGGTAATAGTGATTGTGTTGATGGTGATGGTGATGGTGATGGTGATGGTGGTGGGATTGCTGGATATAGGTGTCTGTGTCGTGAAGGGTTTGAAGGGAATCCATATCTTAGCCCAGGCTGCACAGGTAAGTAATAATACTGCTTTGTTTATGTGTTTAAGGATGTTAGTCGGGCCAATTCATTCGATTTCGAGTCAGTCCATTCGGTGACGAGCTATTTTTGGTTATGGTTGGTAGAACTTAATTTTTTATAGTTTCGAGCTAAAATATTTCGGGCATGAATATTATAAAAAAGATTAATATGGAATAATTTTGTTGACAAATATTTTACTTATGGAAAGAATTATATATATAAGGTGCTTTATTTTGCTTTTCTTAAAGAATTTTACTTATTTTGATTGGAGAATTTTTATGTAACGTTTAAAACACTATATTTGAGCAAATCTTTAAAATTTGACAACAACTTTTCAATTTTCTATTTTTTCACATGGATTTCAATTTAAATTTGAAGAATTGTGATTTGGAGGCCAGGAGTTTGGTTCACATGGCGAGTTCTACACGAACCTACCTCTCGACTTGCAGTGACAGATTAGATGGAATTATGGATTTCGATTAAGCTAAAAACTGATGACTGAATGATTCGCAACAAGAGGATATATAAGTGTAACCTCGATTAACAAATGATGTCATTTTCAATTAAAGGGGACGACGTCGTTTTGTATCTATTCCACATTGTTGCCACTAGGAATGACATGAATGCCTTATTGTTCCACATGGGAGTCAATTCATACAATTTTACATCTTCGATTCATCGAAAAACTTCTTCAAGGAAAAAAAATTAGAAAAATTCAAAATTGGTGTATTTTGTTTCAAATTTAAATGTGAGTGCAAAACCAAAATTGGCTCAAACTTTGTGTATTTTACGGTTATTAACCCTTTTATTTGTGTGTTTTGTGTTTGAGAAATGATGAGCAATGAAATTCTGTGGCAGATATTGATGAATGTGCAAGTAATCCCTGCCATGAACATGGCATCTGCAATAATTTTGAAGGCAGTTTCAACTGCACTTGCAAGAAGGGATACTCAGGCGATGGGAAGAAAAACGGCCGTGGTTGCATAAAGAACTCTGTTTTTCCAGTTGCCAAGTTTTCTTTAGGTATATATATTTCATCATGAATTTGCTTGATCACACTTTCTTGTTTTCTTGGTAAGATTTGGACATCATCATAGTATTTTGTACTAATTGAAGTTTGGATGGAATTTGCAGGTGTTAGCTTTGGTTTGTTGACATTAGTTATTGGTATGATTGTATTAATTTTTGGTGTCAAGAAAAGGAAGCTCATGAAGCTAAGAGAGAAATACTTTGTGCAAAATGGTGGGCTTCTTCTCAATCAGCAGCTTTCCTCCAATGAGAGTAGTATGAAATCAACCAAGATCTTCACAGCTGAGGAACTAGACAAGGCCACCAACAACTATGCAGAGGATCGGATTCTGGGACGGGGCGGTTATGGCACGGTCTACAAGGGCATCCTCCACGACCACCAAGTCGTTGCAATTAAAAAGTCGAAGGTGATGGATCAGACTCAGATCGAGCAGTTCATCAACGAGGTGATCATTTTGACCCAGGTCAACCACCGGAACGTGGTCAAGCTGTTGGGATGTTGTCTAGAGGCGGAAGTCCCTCTTTTGGTGTATGAGTTTGTTTCGAACGATACGTTGTTTCACCATATCCACAATAGTGGGGGGATGCCTTGGTTTTCGTGGAATAGTCGTATGAGGATCGCGGCTGAGGCTGCCGGTGCATTGGCCTATCTCCACTCTGCAGCTGGAATGCCTATTATCCACAGGGATGTCAAATCTCCCAATATTTTATTGGATGAGTACTACACCGCTAAAATCGCGGATTTTGGAGCATCAAGATTGGTCCCCATTGATCAAACAATGATTACAACTCTAGTCCAGGGGACACTGGGTTATCTGGACCCAGAGTACTTCCACACTGGCCAGTTAACAGAGAAGAGCGACGTGTACAGCTTTGGGGTCGTCCTGGCCGAGCTGATGACGGCCAGGAAGCCCCTTTCCAACACGAAGAACGACCAAGAGACGAGCCTTGCTACTTTCTTCGTCGTGGCACTCAAAGAGGATCGTCTGTTTCAGATACTGGATCCTCGGGTGCTGAAGGAAGGGAGCATCAAGCAAATCCAGGATGTTGCTAAGCTGGTGAAGAGATGTGTGAAGATGAACGGTGAGAATAGGCCGACAATGAAGGAAGTGGCGATGGAGCTCGAGAGTTTGAGGAAGCTTAGCAAACATCCTTGGACTGAAGAACAGCTCGAAGAGGAAGGTGTTCCGTTGATGAGTGAGCAAGCCGATTTGTATGCAGTGCCAATGAGCTCGGATTTTAGCACCGGGGAGTATCCGGGGCAGCATAGTTTGGACAGCCGGATGATCCTTCCTATCAACACTCCGCGTTGAGGAGTGGCCCTAAAGATGCTATATATGCAATGGGATGTAAAGTCCCACATTTATGTGTTTGTTTTTTGTGTTTGTGTTAAAATTATTTTGAATAATCATCAACTGATTATTGATTTGCTAGTTCAATATTCCTATTTGTTCCTTTTGAAAAAAATGGCTCTTAGTATTGATTATTCATTGTTGCCTCCATTATGAACCATTAGTTTTCAGAAATATATTTCAATCTTTTTTGAAAAAAATAAAAAAAATTGTGATGTAAAAGGTGCTTGGTGTAATTTTCTTTTTGACTAACAAAGAACAATGCCTCTTGAGCCTTTTTTTTCAATTATGGAAATTCATATACTATAGCTGTAATTCTCACTTGAAACTTTTTCTTGCAATTTAATGTCAACATTATTGACACTATACATTATAAAGACAAAGAAAATTGTAGAATACAATCATTAAAATTTAAAAGAATGGATACACAATCTCTACTTATGGGTGCACAAAGATATCTAGCTCGACCTAGAAAGCATTGGTCGGATTCAAACACTGTATACTTTCCGTCATGCTCCACCAACTAGGCCATTCATACCATTCCAAAAACTAGCGAATTTAGGGGGTGCTCGGGGGAGCTTAAGCACCCCAAATCATTTCTTCCCCCCGATTTTAGTTTTCCCAAACTATTTTCCTGCGTCTGCCCCTAGTTAAATCAAAGACGCGATCCCAGAACTATACCGCCCCGAATACTCCCCCATACTAATCTCACTACCATTCATATTGACAGTGTACAAATCATATGATTCCTCATTCATCAATCCCACATTTTCCTCCTCAACCTGTTGTTGTTGCTGACTCCAAGGATGCCTGGTGAACTTCCTCAAGCCCTCGAGCTCCATGGAAACCTCCTTCATCGTCGGCCTCTCTGCCCCGTTCATCCTCAGACATCTCCTCACGATCTCACCAATCGCCTGAAGCTGCTCCAGGCTCCCTTCCTTGAGCACCCGAGGATCAAGAATCTGAAACAGGCGATTCTCCTTCACCGCATTGACAAAGAAGATCGACAGGCTCTTCTCCTTCTCGTTCCTCGTGTTGGTGAGAGGCTTCCTGGCCGTCATCAGCTCGGCCAGGACAACCCCAAAGCTGTACACATCGCTCTTATCTGTCAGCTGGCCAGTCAGGAAGGACTCAGGATCCAGGTAACCCAGTGTCCCCTGGACAAGAGTTGAAGCCGCCGCCTGATCAACAGGGACCAACCTCGAACCACCAAAATCGGCGATCTTGACTGTGTAATACTCATCCAACAAAATGTTGGGAGACTTCACATCCCTGTGGATGATAGGCTTAGCCGCCGCAGAGTGGAGGTATGCCAGTGCACCGGCAGCCTCCACCGCGATCCTCAGGCGATTCCCCCACGAAAACCAGGGCATCCCACCACTATTATGAATGTGATAAAACAATGTATCATTCTTCACATACTCGTACACGAGCAGAGGAACCTCAGTCTCCAGACAACATCCCAGGAGCTTCACAACGTTGCGATGATGGATTTGCGTCAGGATCACGACCTCGTTGATGAACTGCTCCATCTGGCTCTGATCCATCACTCTCGACTTCTTGATCGCGACGATCTGCTGCGGATCGTGGAAGACGCCCTTGTAGACGATCCCGAAGCCGCCTTTGCCGAGGATGTGATCTTCTGCATAGTTGTTGGTGGCCTTCTTGAGCTCCTCTGCGCTGTATATTCTCATGGATTTCATGGTTTTCTCATTTGAAGAGAGTTGTTGTTGAAGCAGAAGCCCACCGTTTTGCTTGAAGAATTTCTGCCTTAGATTTATGAGTGACCTTCTTCTAATGCTGATGAATAGCCATGACATTGCTATTACTATGGCTAACAAGCCAAAACTCAAGCCTGCAGATAAATGAGCAAAGATCAAGATTGGTTTTTTTTTTCCTTATTTTTTAAAGATTTTTTGGGGGATTAATTAATTAATGAATGTAAATTTTTTATCGAAATTGGTGCATAAATAAATATATAAACTTTGGTGTATTATGAAATTCCTCCCAAATTAAGATTATGGTCGTATCGAAACCTAAGTGGCATGATGTGGAAAAGAAAAATAAGTTTGATTATTTTTTATTTTTAGTTTAGTCAAATTTCATTGGACTTGCTACGATCAGTTTTAGTTTGACCGGAATTTGATTATAGGAAAATTTTCGGAGTTTCACTAAAATTTATTTATTTTAGGACAAGAATTAATGGGAATAATACCTAATGAAAATTTGATGACTGGAAACTGAGAGCTCTTAGCAATGCAACCACGCCCATCTCTTCTGCCATCTCCCAAATACCCTTTCTTGCAAGAACAAGAATAACTGCCCTCAACATTAGTGCAAATCCCATTCTCATCACATGGCTTCGCTTCACATTCATTAACATCTGCAAAAGAAGTCATATGATACTCATTAGCTCATTACACAAACACATGTCTTGACTCAACAATTTAGGGTTGTGAACGAGTCGAGCCGAATACAGCTGGTTGCCTCTAGCCCAACTCATATAGATATTCAGGTGTTCGAGCTCGGTCAAAGCTCATCTCGAGCCCATTGAGCTTGGCTTGTTATCCAATTACCGAGCACTAGCTCGTATAATATTCGTTTAATTGGTATTGGGTGAAGGGCTCGAAAAATGTTTAAAACAAAGCCTTTATCAACTTGTAATTCAAGCTGGCTCGAGCTCGGCTCGTTTAAGTGGCAATGCGTTGAAATTTGCATGTCCCGATGTCCTCAGGCTCCCAAACATGTTCATGAACATGCTCGACTATCAACGAATCCGAACATGCATGTTCGCGAGCCAAGCATGATAAAGCTCGAGCTCAGCTCATTTGTAACTGAACCGAGCTACGAACCAGCGTTTTTCGAGCCGAGCTCCTATCATCTCCTATCAGCACACGAGTAACTCTGTTCGTTTACAGCCCTATATAAACAGATAAATCAATCAAACCAAATATGGGTACATATATATATACCTATGCATCCAGGGCTCAAATATGGATTCCCTTCATACCCCTCCGAGCAATTACAGTTATACCCTCCAATCCCAGCATCCGAATCAACACAAAAGCTATTCCCCAAGCAAGCAAAATCCCCAGCCTTCTCAGCCTCACTGCAGCTCCGGTTCGCCACAACCCAATCAAGCACAATATCCACATTCTCCACGGTCCGGTTCTCGAAACCCGGGTCGTTCAGATCGGCCGGGTCGAAGCTGTAGCCGGCCGGGTCGCCCAGGAACGCGTAGCCGCACGGGTTGGCCTCCCACACGTCCACGTGGCGCCCGGGCGACCCGAGAAAAGCCGCCATGACCTGCAATCCTTTCGGGATAGCGGTCTGGCAGCACCCGACCCCGGAGCAGTCCCCCGGGGTCCCCTGGTCGTTTCCGCCCGAGCAGATCGAGAAGCAGCCGCTCGTGAAGCTCACCCCGTTCACCCCGTCCAGGAAGGCCTGGTCGTCGCAGCCGACGGCCGTGAACCGGTTGAGCTGGGAGAAGGCGAAGGGGGAGTCCTCGATGTTGATCAGGACTCGCTTCTGGGTCGTCATGTTCCCGACCTGCAGGGGCGGATCCAGAATTTTATAAAGGGGTGGGCTGAAAAATAAACGCTCTGAAAGTATATATCTTTTATAATGAATAAAACATTTTTCAATGTAAAGCAATAGCAAATTTTTAAGTGGATCTTGTAATTAGTGTCATTGTTGAATTATTTGAAAAGAATTTTTAGAGATTTAAGGCCATATTAAAAAAAAAAAAAAGAAAATGGGGTGCGTTGAAAAATAAACTCATAAGTTGTGGCTTGCGAGACTTCGATATATATATATATGTAAGTTTCTTCAATAACCAAGCATATATCTATCAAAACAAATAATGTATTTCTCAATGTAAAATTTTCATAATAGAATTTTTTTAGAGTAAACTTGTAAAGCACTAGCAAGTCTTTAAATAGATCATCCCCCATCTTATCTAGTGAAATTTTCATAATAGAATTTCTGAATTAAACTTTCAAATATCATCACTGTTGAATGATTTGAAAGAATTTTTAGGATCTATGGTCACACATGCCAATTAATACTAAGAAAAAGCAATTCACCATATAACAACTTTATCATTTTTTTTTTAAAATTATTTTGGACTGGGCTAACTTTGAACTGACGTTCACATAATAAATACCCGGTCGTAGCAGCGCGACACGACCCAGGACTTGATGCGGACGGCGGTGGCGGTGATGGAGACGATCTCGAGGTTGCCCGGGGCGATGTAGGGGTGGGACCCGTTGCAAACGACGTCGTACCACGGGCCCATCGAGCAGCCGGAGCCGATGCCGACGCCGAAGGGGTACGGCACGGTGAGGTTGCCGCACTTGCTCGGGCAGTTGGGCTTGGTGTTGGCCGTTGCTAGAGCGATGAATAGTAAAAGGAAGAAGATGGAGTGTTGGGACATTTTTTTCATTGCATGTCTAAAATTTGCATTAATTGGAAACTATATAGTGATATGTCTTAGTTGATAGGCTTGGGTTTTGCATGTGGACATGATCATGTTTTTGTTCGTTTTGGGTAATATTTGACTATATGTTGACAAAAATAGGCGAAGGCGTTATCGTGTCCTTGCAAATTTTTGTTGACCAATTGATGAGCTGGATTCAAAAGTCAACGCCTCTATCCCTCTCTCTCTCTCGTCGGTAGGAAAATGAGTGGCCAATTGTTGAGTTGAGATATATATAGATGCTTCACAAAAACGAAAATCATGTCACATGTAATGATTCAATTATCTAGTGACTGGAAATTAAATGAGTTAAATCTAACATTAGTTGTATTGATAGAGGTCATATATATGGGAGGAAACAAGTATTTATTATCACTTAGCATTTAATAATGGATTAATTGCTTGTTAGTACCCCAACTTTGCGCTTAAAAGATAGTACATCAATTTAAAGATAGTCTGATTTTGCTCACCAAATTAAATTTTAAGATTCAATTGAAACTCATATTATATTAATTAGCTTTTGTTATAGTCATATAACCATATAATACGACATGTCATATTCAGCTTGCTTAAATATTCGACGGGTGCAGAATCAGACAATCCTTAAATAGGTGCCTGTTGAAAGAATGCGAAATGGATGCATCAAAAGGGTGTTTAGCAATCTAAATTGCTAATTAGCGCTCAAGTACTTTTGTGCACATTAATAGAGTGGAATTGACATAATTTAATTAGTTGAGTGAAGAGGGGGAAAATGGATGCAAAAGTCAAATAAAGAAAGCAAAATCGAAATTCCATTGGATGAAAGGACAAAAATATATGAGGCGCGTAGTTATTGACATTTGGGGATATTTTGTATATTTTCGTTGTTATTGAGGTTTTTCGACATGGGCCAATTAATTGAAGTCTTATATGTAGGGATGAGCAAACCCGAATTCAAAAAGGCGAATCGAACCATTTTTATTAGTTTGGTTCGGATTCGAACCCTAAACAGTTCGGTTCGGGTTGAAATTCCAGGATCCAAAATTATTTCGGTTTGGTTCGGGTTGAGCAAATTTATTTCGGTTTGACCCGAACCGAACCGATATATTAATTAAAATTAATTTTATTATTATTTTTTATTTGTAATAGATTTAATATTATTTTATTTTAAATTCAAAAGACTCAAAACCCTACTCATTTTGAATTTTAGTATTGTGGGCACTTGCCACTTGGACTTATGTATTTAGGTGGATATTTGATGTATTTTGGTGTTGATGAAACTGAACTTATGAATTAATTAGGTTGTTTTTATTGATATATTCTTAGGTGTTATAATTTTTAGGTATTAATATCATATTTATTTGTAAAAATAGGTTTGAATGGCCATTAACAGGTTTTTTAAAAAAATAATAATATAATTTCGGTTTAAACCGAAATTCGAACCAAATTCGAAATTTTAATACGGTTTGGATCGGTTCGGGTTGAAGACAAATTTCGGATCGGTACGGATTCAGATTTTAAAAAATTCGGATTGCTCGGTTTGGACTATTCGGTTCGATTTGGACCCGAACCGACCTAATACTCACCCCTACTTATATGATGATGACGATCAAATTTGATGGCTTACGATTTGGTGTAATATATCATAGACTTGGACTTTTTTCGAGAGTCCACCTTTTCTTTTTCTCTTTTCATTTATAAGGTTTTTTTTTTCTTATTGCAAATGACTCTACCTGGTACCTACCTATATATAGCGGTTAGTAAAAATTATCTTAATCATACTTACAAGGATAACTATATTATATTCTAACTTTCACGCTTTTTCCAAATTTATCACATTTTTTAGTATAAAATAGCAATTTCATGCTCAAATTTTTACAATCTTTTCAAATCTATATCAACTTTTACAAAATAATAATTTTATATTCAGCCTTTCACAGTTTTTCAAATCTATTATTAGGTATGCATGGAAAATATCTTTAATTTTATTGTGTAAACTTGCTAAATTAGTTTATCTATTCCAGAAATAGTTGTTCACAATATTTTTCTTCATAATTTTTTTATCATAGTACTAGTGTTGTACGAATGTTATATAAGTAAGATAGTAGTACACTCAAGTTCATTAAGAAAATTATGTATTCATATTTTAAAAATTGAGTATAAAATTTATACGTTTTAAAGATTGTGATAGATATGAAAAAATTGTGAATAATTGTATATAAATTTGATAATTTGTAAAGATAGATTTGAAAGCCTCTGACAATATGGGTATGAAATTGATATCTTACAAAGGTTGCTATCGATTTGAAATTGTATAAAATGTTAGGACAAAAACCATAATTAATCCTTCTTACAAAAGGGCGATTTTACATCTATCGAACATTCCATGCACAAGAGAAATTTATATATACTTCAAACTACTTTTCTAAGCTAACGAGGATTAGGATATGTAATAGGACTAATCAAACTATCTTGCACAGGATAACCTTCTGTACTAAACTGATCTCTTCCAATGTCCACTGCATACAAATCTGGCGGCAAACTCAATTCCTCTCCCAAAAGGGCCTCATTTTCTTCTCTATTTTCTTGATTCATCCAAGGACGTTTGGCATATTTCCTAAGCCCTTCAAGTTCCATTGCAACTTCCTTCATCGTTGGCCTATCCTCACTCCTAATGTTGAGGCATCTCTTCACGAGATCGCCCATCAACTGCACCTGCTCGAAGCTCGCCTCCCTAAGGACCCGAGCATCGAGTATCTGGAACAACCGGTTTTCTTTTATCGACACGATGAAGAATATAGCGAGGTTCCTCTCCTTCTCACACGACATTGGGGAGAGGGGCCTCCTCCCTGTCATCAGCTCGGCCAGAACCACCCCAAAACTGTACACATCGCTCTTCTCTGTCAGCTGGCTGGTCTGGAAATACTCCGGATCCAGATACCCCAGTGTCCCCTGGACCAGTGTTGTCACCTGCGTCTGGTCTAGTGGGACTAGCCTAGATGCCCCAAAATCCGATATCTTTGCAGTAAACGCCTCGTCTAGCAAGATATTACTGGACTTGACGTCCCTGTGGATCACAGGCATGGAGGCGGCCGAGTGGAGGTAAGCCAGGGCGCCTGCAGACTCGGCCGCCACCCTCAACCGATCCTTCCACGAAAACCACCCTGTTTCAGGGCTTTTGTGGATGCGATCAAAGAGGGTCCCATTTGAGATCAACTCATAAACAAGCAATGGAACTTGAGTCTCCAGACAACATCCCAACAGTTTGACCACGTTCCTGTGATTAATCTGTGTCAGGATGATCACCTCGTTGATGAACTGCTCGACCTGGCTCTCGTCCATCATTCGAGACTTTTTTATGGCGACGACGCGTTGGTCGGGGAGAATGCCTCTGTATACGGTGCCGTGGCCTCCCTTACCGAGAATCCGGTCATCGGCATAGTTGTTCGTCGCCTTTTTGAGCTCTTCGGCGGAGAAGAGCTTCGTCGATTCATTGAAGGAGTGTTGCTGTTTTAAAAGGAAACCTCCATTTTGGTGAAAGAATTTCTCCCTCATTCTTTCAAGCTTCCTCTTCTTGATGCCGAAATATAGCCATGTTATGCCCATAAATAATGAAAGTAAGCCAATGCTAAAACCTGCAAAGGTAGCGCCAGATAAATCATTTGTCCAACTAATGATCAGAAATCACAACATTATATGTTGTTTAATTGCATGTAAATATACAAACGTTGTCCCAATTATAGTTTTCAATCAACTTTTATTATTTTTGGTAAATAAATACATAAACTTTCTAAAGTTTCAGAATTTGACCTAACTCCAAAGTTCGTAAGCTAGTAACTTGACTTTTCGAAGTCCGATAGCAATACGAAGATACAGTTAGCTAGAAAACTCTCAACGGTAGTTTTATAATAGTAAATGACTAAATGGCACATACATTCAAATCCTAAAATATATCAAAATGATTTTTAAATCGTTCTCTGACTATTTTCAGTGATAAAACCTAACAACACGGATATTAATAGAAAGGTTTCGTCTAGAGCTTTCAGATGGTAGTTTCGGATTATTAATTGATCTCCAAACAATCAAGTCATTGCTAGACAAACTTTAGAATTACGCCGAATTTCTATTTTTTTATCAAAGTAATAAATTTAATTAAAAAATTAAAATTCAGAAGAAAAAAAAAATTGTGTATTCATAAGTAATCAATTCCCCAAAAAAATGCTTAAAAAATCTTCAAATTGGTACTTTTTTGTGGGATGAGATCCAGTGTACCACATTTGGTGTACCGCTCCATGTACCATGTTCGTTTTTCTTTATTTTTAAAAATATTTTTTTAGTATGAACAATATTAAACTTTTATTTCAAAAAATTAAATTTTAAAAACATTATATACCCTAACTTTGGATTTATCAAC
>JAYJMF010000001.1:1386070-1406908 GCA_036873715.1 Salvia sclarea | reverse complement strand
TTCCGCTGCGGAGTTATTAGTCTAACTGACCAATCCTTGGATAGTCAGTAAGATTCATAACTCTCATTTGTTTTAAAACCAGAAACTGTACCCTTCTCTGGACTTCAGTTTGGTGACGAGTTCCCATACTGAAGTCACTCAGGCTGAACTAACTTCAGTCTCAGTTTCTCTGACCTGTTTTAAAAACTGAACTCTGTGTCTTGTCTCTGTTATTTAAAAAGAACCCACTGGTGTATTCCCCCCCCCATACACCAGTTCAGTCACCCTCCGGGACCCAACATGCTCATCTATATCTATATCTATAATATTATACTAAAAGGGAATCTCCTATCAAACTTTTCCCTCCAATATTTTATCCTCTTAAATTATATATTAAAAAAATAAATATAATAGAATTTAAATAGTCATAGTTTTAATAATTACAATCCATAAATACATTAAATATCCTATAATTTAAAATTTTCAATAGTTAGGGAATCTCCTATCAAACTTTTTCCTCCAATATTTTATCCTCTTAAATTATATATTAAAAAAATAAATATAATCGAATTTAAATAGTCATAGTTTTAATAGTTGCAATCCATAAAAACATTAAATATCCTATAATTTAAAATTTTCAATAGCCATTGTTTTAAGTCTTCGCACAAGATATATTCTAAGTTAGATTAAGATAAATAAGTTAGGAGTTGTTTATAACAACAATTTTCAATCGTTCTCTATAACAACAATTTTAACAACACCAAAGCATTGTTTATTTCTTCAACAACATTTTATTCTATTTAATGATATTTCTTCATTTATTTCAATATAAATATTAAAATAAAAAACATTTAATATAAAAAAAATTAAATATATACATAAAATAACAATTAAAAATACTAACCGTGCAACGCACGGGAGACAGACTAGTATATATCTATATGCAATGCAATTGGTAAAATTAGAGGTTAAAAATATTTCGTTTTTCCAATTTTTCTTTTTCTAAAATACGTACACGACTTACGTTAATGAAAAAAATGGTCGCCATTTTTCAAATTTTTCCAACATATGTTCCACGTCAAAGTTTTCAGCGATGGGATTATGGTTCTTCTAGCCCCATCTTTCGGTCAGCCGAAAATTTTGAAACGTGATATATTTTGAAAAGGTTTGAAATGGATTCTGTTTTCGTTAACGCAAATTAAAGATATATTTTAAAAATTACGAGAAGTTTCAAACACTTTTAACCATAAGATTACTCATCATAATCATATGATTCATATCTACTTAGAATTAGTGAAGATATTATGTTGCGTTAATCCATATTTTTGTATTTTTCTTAAAATTCTTATTTATTTAAATCTGTATTTATCTATATTTACGATAATGATAACGCTTGGACTATGAGGCAATCGAAGCTACCGACTTGTTCCCCCGATGATTAGTAAAATAAATAGAAAAGTTTAAAGAAATTGTAACTCTTTGCGATTTCACTCCTCAATGAAAAATTGCAGTATAAAACAAGTAATTTATGAGTTTGTATTTGTTAACTCGTGAAATCAAGACACAAAATGTGTTACTTCGCGAGCTGGATCTCGTTGGTTCGTGCATTAATTTATAACGGACGAATTCGGGATTAAATACATAATTTAATATAAAGAATATTAAATTACCTTATAACCGATGAATTACCTTACGACCGTAAATTCGTGAATTACCTTATAGAAAATCTTCTTTAAGATCAAACAAACAATTCTATCGAGTTGATAAATAAGTAATACTAAACAATTGTATATATTTATTTTATTGTTTATTTGGCACGTCCATTCTACAATATATACATGCATAATCTAGAGAAGTTGATCATGGTTTGTTTTGTCTCTTTTTGTGGGAAAAAAATAAAAATAAAAACCTCAGTCGAAAAATTCCAATAAATAAACACTAAATTCATTATGCTTTGACAATTTACAATATAACTATCCAAGAAAAGATGAAAAGTATTTTGCTAAAGTACCACGTTCATCTCATCACACAACCTCAAAAAAAATTACAAGAATATTTAAATATATCACTTTAAACAACTCCAATTTAACAAGTAAAACCTAACCAACTTATACTAATCTCTCTTGCAATCATGCTCAAACCCTTGTCTTCAAATTCAAGAATTGTGTGATTTCTCTCATGAACGAGGCCTCGTAGCTTATCCCGAACAACACTAAAAGACCACTTCAAACAAATTCGAACCTCAAAAGTGACCCGACGGACTTATACTTTATCATGTAGAGGGACGGCTCGACTCCCGCCCTCAAATTCAAGAACTGTGTCTCATGAACGAGGCCTCGTAGCTTATCCCCGAAAAAACACTAAAAGACCACTTCAAACACATTCGAACCTCATAAATGACCTTATACTTTATCATGTAGAGGGACGGCTCGACTCCCGCCCTCAAATTCAAGAACCGTGTGATTTATCATGAACGAGGCCCCGTAGCTTATCCCGAAAAACACTAAAGACCACTTCAAACGAACTCGAACCTCATAAGCAACCTAACGGACTTATACCGGTCTCCCTTCTGATCGTGTAGGGGTACGGATCGAATCCCGGTCTTAAGCTCCCAAACCGGAAGGCATGTTTGGCCCCCAAAATCATCTTTATCAGATATATCAAATTCATGGACCTCAATTCTCAATAAAGCTAGCTCAGGCACTGTCAATGGGAATTCAAAATCTTCATTCCAAACAGGCGTCCAATTATCTTGGATTGTCTTAGTCTTTTTCATAGTTGAATCACAAGGGACTCCAGCAATTCCTATCTGCATTTTCAACAATATTTTTCCCATAATTTAAAAAAAAAAAAAATTATTTTTTTTAGCGTAAACGTTAGGTCGATTTTGGTACCTTGACATAGAAGTCCGGAGGCGAAAAAAAATCAAAATGTGTGCGATGAAAATCGAGGTTCCAACCTTCTCCCAAGTAGACCTTCACCTATAAAACAAAAACAAACAAAAAAACGTGAATTAATGAGCAGTTCTTCCACCAGACAAGAACGAAAGCTATCAACCAACCTTGAGCGTCTTCTTAACGGGGAGAGGCTTATTGGGATCGAACACTTCACCACCGGGGCCGTTCTTGAGGAAGAAATCGGGCTTTTTGACATAACCACACCCTCCGTTTGCCCTGAACATCCCTTGCATCAACCATAGCGACCTCCCGTGACCCTATAAACGCAATTGACAAAAAAGAGTCGATTTTAAACAAGAAAAAGTCGCGTTTCGTGCCAACGAAGGGAGAGAAATGCACCACTAATTAACCTGCATATTGAATGCAACCATTTGAACTCCATGCATCCATCCTATCAAGGGATTGAAGTTTGATGAGTCCAACCTTGTTGCCTTTGGATACACTCTCATCAAATTCCTTTGATTGAATCTTCAACAACAAATGAAACAAAACACACACACACACAGTGAAAAGAGTTGAATCAGACAACATATGACAAAACAACTATGTTTCACTACACTAGAAATAAACACACACACACACACAAAATATTGGATCAAACAACATATGACAAAATGACTATGTTTCAATACACACACACACACACACTATACAGTAGAAGTGACAAAACACACAAATACAAACACAAACACAAAGAACTAAAAACTCACCTAACTATCTCAGTTCCATGAGTGGCGACAGCGCTCTCGAGCTTCTCCTCGTTCAAGCTAACGCGATGAGCCTTCTGCGAGCTCACCCTCAGCCAAGCCTTGATCCCTCCCTTCATCTTCTCCGCCCGAATAGCAATCAAATTCTTATACTCAGGAGGCGCGCCCGGCTGCACGCCGCCCTGATCCTCTGCCACGTCCTCGTAGTCCACGCCCTCCCTCTCGAGCTTCACTGCCAAATCCGAGATCTCCTTCCCCCACCCCACCTCCTCCGACGATTTGTACACCCTCACGCTCCCGTCCTGCCCTTCCTTATTCGTCTCGAGGTACTCCTTTGGAGGCTTGGTCGAGATCACCACACGCCCCTTCAACGACTGAGGAGAGGGGAATTCTTGGAACGAGTCGGAGGCCGAACACACTAGCACATCTTGGAATGTCTCATGAACCATCTAGAGATACATAAGTCACACACAAACCAATCTTAACAAAACCACGATTAAACGAGGCGTGCAAACTACACACGAGAGGTATAAGAAAACGAACTTTTGCTACTATGGCTTGGAGTTCTTGATTGAGGTGGTCTTCTAGGGTGATGATCACGGGGTAGTCGGATGCAACGAAGGCGTGCTCTCGGATTGCTGTCAAGCACTTGATGAGCTTCACCGGGCTCGTCAGTGTCCTGCCATAATCGAAATTCCTCTGTTAGAATGCAGGGGAAATTGACAGAGATGGATTTTTTTTTGGAGTTTTTGCATACCCTCCGTGCATTATATGAACGTCGTCTTTGTTGGGACTCGGCCACATGTCTAGCTCGATCACACGAACGCCTCGTTTGAGGGCCTCGATGATTGGCTCCTCGCTCGAGCAGCTGCTGATTTGGTTGCCGGTTAAGTAGGAGTTGTGGCCGGTGTAGATGAAGTAATGTGATAAAGGGCAGTTCATATCTTGGTGCACCTAAAAATGTGATCTTTGAAGAATTAATTTGACAGAATTTGTATGATCTATTCTTGCAGAAACATCAGAAATTAAAGGGTACAATAAAAATGTGATCTTGCAAAGACTCCAGCAAACAACTTATCATTTTGCAGAAATTTCAACTAACATCTAACAATTCAAACACAAAATCTTGAATCTTGCAAAAAGCAGCTGACATCCCAAGAATCTTGCAAGCAACAAAAATCATGATCTTGCAAAAAAAATCAAATCTTGCTAAAATATGATTCAAGAATCTTGCAGAAACATCACCACACAAGCTCATCATGCAAAAAAGATACATTTTTTAAAGATGAGACTAAAGGGTCTTAAAAAAATGTGATCTTGCAAAAACTCCAGCAAACAACTCATGATTTTGCAGAAATCTCAACTAACATCTAACAATTCAAACACAAAATCTTGAATCTTGCAAAAAGCAGCTGAAATCTCAAGAATCTTGCAGAAAAACAAGCAACACAAATCATGATCTTGCAAAAAAACAAAATCAATCTTGCTAAATTCAAGAATCTTGCAGAAACATCACCACACAAACTTATCATGCAAAAAGTCTACATTTTTTTAGATAAAAATGCTACCTTGGGAGGATTTGGGAGAGGAGCATTGATCCCACTAAGCAGAAACCTGAAAAACTCTTTGATGTGAAGAGTTTTGCTTTGGAAAAAGTTGAGGTGTTTGTGCTCATTAATGAAAGACTCCATTAAAGCTTGAGCTTCATCCTTAGTGAGCTTCTCCTCTCCTTGAACTTCCTTCAAGAATCGATGAAGATGCTCCGCATTCATCGATCCATTCTCCGAATAGCTCGCGAATAGCTCTGTCACGTCGAGGGGCATTTCGGCCTCCTTAATCCGAAATCGCCTCTTGAAACAAAAACACACACTATATGTTTGCTTAGACATTTTTTTTCTTATGCCCTTTTTAGCTAAGTGAAGATTGGTTTATGAGGTTTTTATACATACCACAAAATTTGAGGTTTATTATTAATTGCAACCGACGTGTTATAATCTTATGAAACTATTTAATTATTTACAGATTTGTTTAATTAAGTCAAGGTCACTAAATGATTATATAAGGATTATTGCAGCCGACGTGTTGTCTTCCACGAATTCATCTCAAATTGATGACTTGATTATGTCGGGATTAGGTTAAATTAAGGGTGGTTTACATCTTGATTCAACCATTGTTAAAACACAATAATTAGACTTTTTGCAAACAGAATATTGGAATAATTTTTACAACTCCCAAGTGTTAGATTTTGAGATCATGTTACATAATTGAAAGGAATATCTATCTATATTTTATTTATATATTAGAGAATCAAAAGAATATTGATATAGTGATAGAGCATGACAAGGGCAAGAACCAAGTCACCAAGATGCTACATGTCCTAACGATGAAATAATATAAGAGAATGAAATGGAAATATAAATACTTCATTAAAAGTATGTGAATAAATATTTATTCTGAAAATTAATTTTGAATTCTTCATATTCTCATAATAATTAGAGATAAAATAACTAAAAAAATTATTTCTTTCATGTTCATTTTTATGAATAGTACATTCGTTTTGGACGGAGAGAATATATTTTTGAGATTAAATATTTGCAATTATATTTTCTATGAATTAATGGTTATATCACAATGAACTCAAACTCCAAACTTTTATTTTCAGATATTAAGTATTCTTTTAGGCTAAAATAGACACAATTTATCATGATGTTTATTGTGATAATATGTGGCTATGAGTACCTCGTGGCTCACGTTTGAATTAGTCAAAAGTAACACATCATTTACTTGTAGTGCTAATTTCTTTTATTTTTTTTGTATAAAGATGACAAAGTGAATGTCTAATCACAAGTCAGATTGAAGGAATATTCATCGATTATTTTGGTTTTGTCCATTTTTTCATTTTGTGTTGGATGTTATATTCATGCCTATTTTATTATTATAAGATCCTTGAAAACAAATCATACTAGTATAATTTAGCTGGTAATTGTACAATCGTTTTCTACATTATTTAGCAAATTTGGGTAAGTGGTAGAGTAAAAATGAAAACAATAATTGAAATAAACTGAGAAAAAGAAGCCATTAATTGTTGGACCTACAAAATTTATTTAGTCAAAAACAATTCATGTGCTCACATTTAACGGCTTGGACTTCTCTTTGTACTTAAAAAAAAAGTAGAGAAAAATAAAGACCAAATTTGTTGCTAATATGTTTAATATCATGGTCCATGACCAACAAGATTAATTTTGTTTTATTACGTGTGATGGAAAATGATGCAAGAGCCAAAAATAATATTAAATGAGAAAAGTCCTTCTTGAAATTATTTAGCATTCAAAGAGTCCCCTACCAATAAGAAGAAATAAATCTAAAGAGTTGTTACAATTCATTAGCTGTCAGCTAATGTACAAATTAATGCGACGTTTCATTTTATTTATTTATTTTATTTTATTTTTTGAAAACAATTAATTAACAAAGAATTTTAAAGGCAGTGTGTTACGATAAAGTCAAATCCTCGAGAGTTAATTATATCTTAGCACGAATAATATGAACTTTTTGTGGCCATTTTCCTCGGAAAATAAAATCCATCCCGAAATTAATTTATAATTTCAATCGAAAATTCTTGTAACTTTTTGCAATAATTATTTTTTCGAATGCACATTTGTATGTATTTCAATATCATCGCCGACCAGCCACGTAGATATTTCCGACTTTCAAATACATTTAATTCCTCGAATTAATTTTGCGACAAAATGAAAGTTTATGTTATAATTTAGTGCTACATTGTAAACTTTAGTGTTGTGAACTTGTGATGAATATAAGATTTGCATTTAATTTATATTTTAATGAATTAAAAATATAAAATGATTCGAGCGAAAAGAACAAACATGGAACATTACACTTTATTTATTCCAAATGAGCACAAAATTTATTGGATCTAATCCCCTTTATAAGGGGCATTTGCTTTATACTATTCCTCCAAAAATTTGAAAAGAATATACCACATATTTATACAACCTAGAAGATAATCCTTTAATGTAATTTATGAATAATGCATACATATATATTGCAAAAAATCGAGACACTCATTTTACTAGACTTCAACTACTCAATAATGCATTATATATCAGCGCAGACATATATCGGAAGTTAGATTTGATAGGACTTTATGAAATCTATAGAAAATAAAATGATTGATGTATTTAGTTTGGATTTTGGCAACCACAATTTTTTTGTGCCACATGCTTTAACAAGACATAAAGTTAGGAAAGAAAAAGACATTGCAACTACATATAATATGCAAACAATATAATTTGATGGTTCGATTTCTATGTTACATTTTTTTATATATAAGTATATGATTGTGCTTATGCAATTATGGAGGCTTGTGAGCTAGATCTCATCTTTACAATCTTGTCAGCATATTCGATTCAATTTTTGAAATATTTAATTATGTCACGAATTTTCAATTCATAATAAATTATTAGTCTACCAAATGTTCTGCTGTCCAGATACAAAATTATCAACATTGGAGAATTTTATTTTAGGTGTCTCATTTTCCACAAAAGTAAATAATTATTACTTTTTCTTGGGTTAATTTCGCAAATTATTACTAAACTATGATACTTGTATCAAATTGTTACTAAACTTTAATTTGTATCAAAATGATTACCAAACTTATGTTTTGTATCTTTTATGTTTTTTATTCAATTTTTATAATAATTCTTCTCCACTTGGCAAAACAAATGCCACATAAGCTTCACAATCTTTTTTTATATCACTTTACATCAATTAACCAATTATTCTCCTCTATATTTATATTTTTCTCTTTCATATTTTGTCATTTAAATTATTTTTTCTCCTATTTTATCTAATCTAAACACTTTCTAAATACTTATTCTTGATATTGCTACTGCGATTTGGAATAAAAGGTTTTTTTTACTTTCTCTACAAAAAATGATAAACGTGACCAATTTAATTAATTAACCGACATCTTCTCACCTACCTTCAACACTGATCGATACATGTCCACACTCATATTGAATCATGCAGATGAATTAATATTACCAATGTGGATGTCACACTAAAAAGGTCAAGCATATGATACATTATACATACATATGCATATTGATGTATCGATATAATTTAGTATAATTGAGAAAAATACATACATGGATGTTATAATCTTTTGGGTTAACTATATAAATACACAAAATTATGTGGTCAAGCTTTTATTTTTAACCAAATCTTTAAGTTTTGGTAAAAAAAAAATCACAAATTTTATAAATTTGACACAAGTTTAAAGTTTGATTGGCGGTCCAAAATTACAATCGGAAAATGTTCGACCATAGCTTTAATTACACATGATACATGAATTAAAATATATATATATATAAAAAAAACACTCCAAATCAAACGTGGGACCTCAAACCATTTTCCGAGCAATTTATACGATTTTGTCTGATATAAACATAATAAGTACACTATGTAATCCGAATAAGCCTCCTATTCGAAAATGAAATTTATCGTTTAATAGATGATTCTATTTTAAAATTGAGGTACATTTACGTTAAATGATGTTAAACTTTTCATTTTACTCTTCATCAATGCAAACTATTAATTATTTGATTTTCAATACAATAATTAAGAATAAAAACATTAATCCATCTGTTACAATGTTTGATTGTAATGTTTCATAAAATAATAATTGGAAATGTAAGTATATTTCGCCGTAACACAAATTTTTAATTCTTTTATTAGTTTGAATAAAAAATAAACAATCATCTAAAACGTCCAAAAATGTGAGAAGTTGCAAAATCTCCAACTATGTCTGAAAAATGTGTCTACGTGTCACATTAAATTTGGGTGTTTGGTTAGTGTCATGTCTATTTAGACAACTTTAATACTATTGGTCCATTTTTAAACATATCAATAAGCAAGTGATAAGATTTCCGATTCTCATCCCTTTATTACAATTGGTCATGAACGGTTTTGGTAGGTGTGTAATAGTTTATAAAGTATTACAAGTAATATTTATCTTAATATAGTCAAATAAATTTGACAGCTCTTACAACAACTACTTGTTCGTGAGTTCGACCCTTATCGATTGCACCTCTTTAAGACCTATATTTTTGATAGTTCATTAAATGAGATGGTTTTTATGGACATTCTTTTAGATTTATGTAATTATTTAAAGTTCTTTTATATTTATGTGTAAATTTTTTTTTTTCTAGAGATTTTTGGAAGTGTCAAGATAAATTTAAAGAATTTTATTGTTTTCATTTTTAATATTTTTTTCATTAAAGGTTCTTCTCTTTTTTCTCTTCTCTTGGATCAATTTTTGTATTTTTTATATCTTATTAAAATCCATTAAAAGGCCTATTTCTAATATGCACAAGCCCCTACAATTAGCACATTAGTAAAGGATTTTACTCGTGCGATGGATAAAAGTGAAAAATAGATTTCATTTGATGGGATTGCACATAGTATTATTCACAATTGGTAAAACTAGCTTTTACTAAATTGATAATTTAGTGAACACGTTACACTAGTGTCCCAAACAAGATGAAATTGTGGATCTATTATGTGTTCACAAATAAGGATGTCGATGAAATGATTATTTTTGGATAAGATTGAGAGATATTCAAAATTCACTCTCTTCTTTTGAGGGAAAAATTGACAAGACTAAAAGAGACAATAAAGCTATTGATGCAGAAGAAATATACAGTGCATAAAAATGTGATGTACTTGTTTTATTAAAACTTAAAAGATCCCAAAATCTAATTTGACAGTTGTTTCCTTTGAGTTATTGCGTGACTATTTACTAATGGATAAAAGTAATATCAAATGAGAAAAATCAATTTAAGAGGAAGTTTTTTGCTTTCATGGTATTAGTTAAAAAAAACTAATCCGAATACATTAATACTTCCTTTTTTGTGTAAATTATGGGTCTCACATGAATCAATTACGAATTATGTTTAATTATCAATTATCTAGTGACACAATTTCTTTGTATGTACAATCATGCTCATATTATGAAACTGCTTATTATATTACGATAAATATTAATTCTTTCATGATAATTATAGATAATACAAAAGCAAACAACTTAGGTTAATAATCCATAGTTAATTTTGGAACCAAACTATATTTGACTCCCTTGTATATATTCTATAATAATTTTTTTTCATTAATTAACAAAAAAAATTGAAAAATCGCGCCACGATAGACTTAAACCCGAAATATTTAGCTTGAGACATTAAACACTTTGTCACTAAATAAACACACACAATGATCAATTTTTTTCAAATTGCCAAACATAACTATATATATCAATTTGGGCCATATAAGTTTCACTGATCTGTTAAGAAAGCTATGGGCTTCAAATATGGGCCTAAAATATATTACATAGCCCAATATTACAACTATCAATGTAACAGGTTGGGCCGACCCATAAATATGTTGAGCCCAAAAGGCTATATTGGCCTTTTTTTTTGGTCTTCTTATTTTATTTTATTTTTTAATTGTGAATATGCAACTTCCTAAATCCTAACATAATCCTAATTTTTTATCCATAATTGATAATCGTTAGGGTGAGTGTTCGGATTTCTGCTTGATTCGATTCAATCCAATATGAAAATACAAATTTTTGTCTAAAACTAAATCCGTTCCGAATGCGAAAGTCTGAAAATTATATAATAAATTCCAAACGAGCCGAAAAATTCGAAATTTATCTTTAAAAAAGAACAAAGAAAATCCGAAAATACAAGTATTTGATATGTATATGGAGGGGATCAAATCGAAACCCTCACTATTCTAGTAACTAAGAACTATATATATATTATTAATCAATATATATATATATATATATATATATTAAAATTTTACCCATCCGATCCAAAAATTCCGAAACATGTCTAAAATCTGATCCGATAAGAAAATCAAAAAATTGCGAACCAAATTTTGAATTTTCTATTTTGATTTGATTTTTCGATTCGGATTTTGAGTATTTAGCTCACCCTAGATTCCATTTGAGTTCAAACCAATTTCGCCGGCTTCCAAAATAGTGTTTCAAAAAGTATATATATTCAAAATTCAAAAGGCAAAAAAAGGGAAAAATAAAAAGAAAAAAAAAAAAAAAACCCGCCGATTTCCAGCACGACACAAACACACTACAGACTACAGCAATCTACGCTGGGAATTTAAAAACCGCGCAGGGGCAAAACGGTAAATTCATCAGCACGCGTGAGTCTTCTCCAGCCTGTTTCCCCCACCTTCTCTCTCTCTGGTTGGAACCGCCACCGGAAACCCTCTCTCTCTCTCTCTCTCAGATCTGCAGCAGTTTCCCCAAATTGAGCATCGCCGGAGCCTACTACAGCGCCCGCATTGATACGAATCGCCAGCGGCGCCGCCAATTAGCAGCTCCGCGGGAGTGAAAAACTAAAAAAATTGAAAAAATGGGGGATTTCAATTTAGCCCTAGTGATCGTGGCGATAGTCGTCTGCGTCATCGTGTTCCTAGTCAACGTCTACCTCCTCGTCAACTACCAGCACCCCGACGACAAGAACCAGGCCTACTTCCCCAAATTCGTCGTCGTCTTCGGCCTATCGATCGCCGCAATCTCGATCCTCATGCTCCCCGCCGACGTCGCCAACCGGCAGGCCTGCCGCCACGCGATTTACAACGGCGCGTGCAACCTGACGCTGCCGATGAAGGATTTGTGGCTCGCTATCTACATCGTCGATGCGATTCTGGTGTTCTTCGTTATCCCCTTCGCTATGTTTTACTACGAGGGAGACCAGGATAAGTGAGGGTTTTAGAGTGCGTTTCGATTTTAGTAACTTTTATTGGGGTTTTTTTTTAATGTTGATTGATTTTTGCTGTGTTTTCAGGAGTGTGTGGAAGAGGATGAAGAGTGCACTAATATGGGTGGTTGTGACTGCGATTGTTTGTGCGCTTGTTCTTGCAATTATGTATGGTGAGTGTTCGTTTTAACTCTTTTTGCTTGTTTTTCTATTGATTTCTGGGTTTGATCATTGATTTAATGTGGAATTTGCTAAAATTTGCTGTGGAATGTGGAAGACCTAAGTCGCTTACTCGTAGATGGGATGCCTAGCTTCTTTATTACTTGCAGCGGCAATCATCTTATGCTGCAAATTGATAGTAGTTTACCTTTGCTACTTAATTGACATTGCAACACAAGCACACATGTTATGCTGCATTTCATTGCTTTCTGATCTCCTGGATACCTCCTGCACACGAAGAATCCATTCCACGAATAAATATCATATCAATCTTCCCGGGGGCATGAAATTAAGTTTTTCGTATCTAGTGGACTGTCGATAAATTTGTGGGATCAGTGTATTCAAACTAAGCACTTGAATATAACCTTTGTATGTTTGCTCTAGGGCTTGTGGGTAAGGTGGACTTCACTGTTAGACACCTCTCTTCAACCACTGCGTCCTTCCCGTCGACGTGGGATTTCTCCAGTGGTCAACAATGTGTTGGGAGTGGAGCAAGACAGGTCAGGAAGAACTTAATTACTTAAATTTCTTGTTGGTTTCTCTTCTCGAGACATATTAAATCAACTTAGTTTGATTTTCATTTTCAGTGCTCTGCGTATTCTGCCAGTGCTTCATCTGAGTCAACTTGGACCATGCGGGCTACCTTCCCTGAATATGTTGTTGCACTTACTACAATTGTTGGATCGGTGCTTTTCACGGTATGTGCCTCCTTATCGATGTATAATCAAAACGTCGACGAAAAATAATAATTCATTATTTCCTATTACGTTCACGTTCCTATCCTTTTCTGATATGTAATATGAGATTTGATTACTCGTAACAGCATACTTGAATATCTTGCTCATTCTGTCTGAAATACAAAAAGGACCCGTTGTTTTATAGTAGTATCAAGAGCTTCTGTACATTTGTTTGAGTAGTTATGTCATTGAGCTGAACTGGTTAAAGTAGATGACAATATGTATCATTTTAGAAATGGGTTTGTTATCTTGAAATATTGCCGTCTTTTTATGCCATTACATTGTACTCAAGATCTTTTTCATGCTACTGTCTCCAGATCTTCGGAGGTGTTGGCATTGCTTGCCTGCCACTGGGGCTCATATTCTCATTTGTCAGGCGACCAAAGGCTGTTATCACACGCTCACAATATATCAAGGTTTTTCTTATTCATCATCTTGTCACTTCTCTCCCTTTTAGATGTTTAGGATGGTATTTAAGTCTCAGATAATTAGAGTCCATGTAAGTATGACTTACAGGAGCTTGCTTTGTCCTTTTATAGGAAGCAACTGAGCTGGCAAAAAAAGCGAGAGAACTGAAAAAAACAGCTGATGCCCTTCACCAGGAAGAAAGGAGTGGGGGCAAGGGAAGAAAGTGGCGCAAGAATGTGAAAGCTGTTGAAAAGGTATATCTTCAGATGTTGCTCTTTATGTGATAAATCTGCAGTTCCATAGTTTCTATAATTTTTCCATCAACAATAACTGTATAATGATATTTTACCTGCCTTGTCATCTTCTTGTACTTCTCCAGTAATGCCTTCTACATTTGTTTTATAAATTCGGTTTTGTGTTTTTTCTTCTAAATTTTTAGGAGCTACTTCTTTTGGAAGAAGATGTGAAAGCTTTGGAAGAGATGTATCCTCAAGGCGAAAAGGTAATGTATGATGAAAGTTCAGTATTTATTACAGATTCAAGTATATAAGCTAGTGCTGGCTTCTGATTTCTTCCCATCTTTTAAGCCTAGGCTTAAGAAGAAAAATGTGTAAATAAAAAAGGTAGTGTACATAAGAAATACACTGACTATGCTGTTGCCAAATTTGTGCAGGCTGAAGCAATGTGGGCTATGACTGTTCTCGGCTACCTTGCCAAATTGGTGCTTGGAGTTCTAGGGTCTGTTTTAATCGATAGTCTAGAAAGTTATTTCTTGAAAAATTAAGATGTGAATGAGGCAGTTTCAGAATATCTGCTATTCGTGTTTCATCTCCTGTTTCTGCTTTCTATATTAAACAAGCGCAAAGCTGGGCTCTTTCTTTCCCCATAAGTGCCTTTTCTCTGTTGTTTGACTATTAAACAAGCTCCACTGTTCTGAACAGGTTGATTGTTTCAGTGGCTTGGATCGCTCATATTGTTATATACTTGCTGATAGACCCTCCGGTTTCAGCATTTCTCAATGAGATATTCATCAAGCTGGATGATGTTTGGGGTAAGTTTTATATTTATGAATTGCTTTTGCGCTTGTTCAGATAAGGTATTTATTCGATATGGTTATCTTCTACTTGAAGGACTTCTGGGCACCGTTGCATTTGCATTTTTCTGCTTCTACCTTCTGCTTGCTGTGATGGCCGGGGCAATGATGCTTGGTCTGAAATTGGTTTTTATAACAATCCATCCAATGAAGTAAGTTTACCTATTTGTTGCATTTCTTTTGTCCCTCCCCTCTGTTAAAGATTTCCCTTTGATTCTCATTCTTTTCTTGGTTGGTCTCTGGCATTACATGATACTGCCTGACACTTGTACTTTCTTTGCAGATGGGGAGCTACTCTTATGAACTCGTTTCTTTTCAATGTGGCCCTCATTCTTCTTTCCTCAATCAGGTTTGTTGGTGCTCCGGTTTTATGTAAAGCTTGAAAACACATTATTTATTTTTGTACTGGGTACTATTTATGATTCATACCATTTTATGAAATTCATTTAGTTATTCACCTACGTCTCCTTTTTTACTTAGCGGCATCTTAATCATGTATCTAAGTCATGAGAACTCCTGTGTACATTATTCTCTTAGTTTGCCAAATTGGTAGCTGATGTTACTGCATATAGTGTAAAGTTTAGTGAGAATCATTGCTGGATTATGAGAAGATTATTAATGCGACTCATTTTGCTGTGAGTGGATCTCCGTATAAGATTGCTGAACTTTTGAACTGATTATTTCTGTTGATATTATGCAGTGTGATTCAGTTCTGTGCCACTGCTTTCGGGTATTATGCTCAAGCCACCGCAGCTCAAGAAATATTCGGTCACACCTTACAATCACTCCGAGGAATCAAGTACTTGTACAAGTGAGTAACATTTCACATTCATGTATATAAATATATGGGAATGATAGTGGAAGTACTAAAACTATTTTCGCTCTTACAGGTACAACGTGTTTCAAATCGCATTCATCATCTTAGCAGGGCTCACATTCGTATATTATGCAGCATTCGTACGTCTCCAACTTAACCATTCTCTCATTTTAAAATACTCATGATCATGAACTCAAATCTGCCACGTCGTTATGATTTTTCAGGGATGGAGAAGAAAAAAGACTCCCACCGGCAGACTCCAACTCGCCTCATAAGCACGCTGCTTCGGCTCCAGCCTAACTGAATCTGCTCGGTTTCGTGGTTTACCATGTACAAAGTGATTTCAATTCTTGATGCATGCAGTTATGTTTGCATTATCTTATGGAGGAGAAGTAACGATTTTTCGTCGTCATCATCGTGTTTGTATCGCTCTGCTGCTGGTCGCTGCTTTGACTTGTTTTCTGCCCAGGTGTTGTAAATGTTGTTTTATTATAATTTTTTTTTTGTTAGCTACTGGCGTTGCTTATTTTAATTAAATATTTGAGAGAAGGATTAAGGCTCTGAGAAATTGCCCTTGTTGTAATTCGTAGTCTTTGATGAGCACAAGAAACGGCTGTTTGTAGCACCTTTTTTTTTTCCCTCTTGTAATGTCATCTCCCTCGTTTTCATCACTATTTGTTTATTAACTTTGTAAATTTCGTCTACTTCTGTTGTTATTTTTTACAATTTGATGTCAAATTGTAGGCCGGTATTTTACTTGTCTTTTTCATTTTGTTGTCACTTGTGCGTCACAATTTAGAATTACAATTATTAAATTTATAAATTACGTAAATAAAAATACAAATATGATCTATTCTTTAACTTCGAAGAGATGAATCAAGTTAATAAATTAGATTTTGATTTAATGCAACATACCTCTGTTTTTCTTTTGAGGAAAAAACCAAGATATTTATTCAAACCGAAACAACATCAGTTACAATATTCCCTAATCAAGAGGGGTAGTTATCTACCCGAACCATCTCTATTTCATAATTCGAAGACCTTTGAGCTATAGTGTGAGCTGCTCTATTAGTTGACATATACATACCTCTTTTTTTTGACATTGAAACAAATTGTAAATATTTTATTTATAGAGGCTCTAAGAACTTATGAAATAAACTTCAAAACTTTATTATTATTATTATTATTAGCGTATAAACATTAAACATATTTGTAAATTTTATATTCCAATCCAAAAATTCCTTAATGACAGCACATTCCATTTGTATTGGGCCAATGCTTCTCCTATAGCAAACATTAAACTTTTTTTTGTAAATTTTTTAGCCCAATCTAATAAAATTCCATAATAGCCCATACTATTTTTATTGGGCCAAGTTTTCTTTAATAGCATATATTAAACTTTTTTAATAAAAAAATTTTAGCCCAATCCAAAAAATTAGAGTGTAGCAGAATCAGAATGGACATCGCCCTTTTCTCTCCTTCTTCCCTCTTTGCCGGCTCCGACGGCAGTTCCTCCGGTAACTTTCATTATTTCGACATGTGCCCTTACACTTTTATCTAATTATATTTGAACCCCAATTTTGAAGATATCTTCTTTAATTAATTTTTTTCCTGCAGAAGAGGAAAGGAGTGAAACCAATGAGAACGACAATTTTGTGGAGCGAAAACACCAATTTCCCGGAATGGTGTGTTTCAAAGTTTCACTCTTTCTCTGATTTTATTTCATTTTTGTACGACCCATTTGAAAAATATAAAACTTTTTTATAAATTTATTGTTCCATCTTTTAGGGTTTGAAGTAAAAGTAGCTGAAAAGAGATTACTTAATTAATTTAATTTTATTGGTGTTGGTGTTCTTGATTGGAATTTTGAGTTGATTTAGAGAATTAGTGTGAAATAAAGGAAAAAAAGAGCTGAGAATTTGATAATTGTTTTGCTTTAGTGGTTGTACCTTAACTGCATTGTGATGCTTGTACATAAAGATGTCGAAATATAATTAGATTGAATGTGTTAAGAGCCTTTCAGCATGATCTGTTGCTGGATTATCCAAAAAGTTCAATTTTTGGGGGAAAATTTGTTGATCACAAGTGTTAATTTGCTTGGTGTGAATGATTTTTCTATTTTAGAGCTGATGTAGCTGTATGTATCGGCTCGTGCACAGGAACTGCTCGTCCGGGAGTTCTCTTTCCACCAATTGAATGCTAATCTATTGTGGCCCGGCACGTTCGCCTTTGCTGAATGGTTGGTCGAGCATAAGCAGTGGATCGAGGGTAGGAGAGTTCTCGAGCTAGGAAGGTAAAAATTTGTGATGTCGTTTATCTGTATGTGTAGCTTTTGTTCGTAGTTTGAACTTGCATTGTTTCCTTTGTGACCTTTGAAGATGGTATAGCATTCGAGTTTGGATGGCTTATTTAGGCTTTTTACACGAGAGCTTTAGATTGTCGATTCTTTTCCAAGTCTTGGCCTTGTTGTGTTTGAGAATGTTATTCGTGGCTCGTTTGCAGTGGAACTGGAGCTTTGGCGATCTTCTTGAGAAAATCTTTTGGAATCGAGATCACAACATCCGACTATGATGATGTCGAGATTGAAGATAATATAGCTCACAATTGCCGGGTAAATGGAGTTGCTCCGGTTCTTCCTCACATACGACGTAAGTCCGTGAAAGTAAAAAGTGAAAATCAAGTATAAAAATATAGCTCCTTTGTATTGATCAGTAACTGTAATAGTAAATGAGATTTCTGTTTATGACAGATTCATGGGGAGATGTTTTCCCCAATTCGAGTCCAGATTTTGACCTAATTATTGCAAGTGACATTTTATTGTGTAAGTGTGCTAAAAATCCTTTCTTGCCTTTGTGTGATGCTAATAGATATGTCTGAGTTGAGAGTTTTATCGACTTTTTTCTCTACTTTCGTCTCGTCTCTCTTGCAGATGTTAAGCAGTATCCGAACCTTATAAAGTCGTTGTCGTTTCTCCTCAACTCTTACAAACCAAACGGCGTTGTGAATGAGCCGAATGGTATTGATTGTTTTGTGCCGTCTCGTTTGCCACGTGCTTCAGATTTTTCGTGCCCTCTCACTCGACCGGCGTTCTTGATGAGCTGGAGGCGGAGGATCGGGAAAGAGGAGGAGTCGTTGTTCTTCTCCGGCTGCAGAGAAGCTGGGCTCGAAGTCGAGCATCTTGGCTGCCGTGTGTATTGCATCAAGCTAAGAAGTAGCGATGCTTCTCAATCGAGCTGACGGGTCTCGACTGGATAATTTGCTCGATCCACACGAGGCGTGGGACGAAACCTACGCCGTCGCGGCGACAAGCATACTTTGCAGGTTGAAGAGGGCTTTTCTCTCTGCTTTCTCTGTGTGTGTTTGTTGCTCTCTATATTTTTGCCTTTTTCTCTTTTTATTTTGGATTTTTTCAGCTTCATTGTTGTATTTGATTGCAAATTTAAAAGTAGACACTTATTTTTTGATGTAATGTATAATTGTATTACTAATTTTAGTTGTTATATGCGACTTAAAAAGTTGCTCTTTTTTTGGAAACGGCAGAATGTGTGAAGCCGACATAAATCCCATTAATTATAGTTGAAGTGTAATATGGGTTGACTTATGCCAACATAAATCCCATGAATAGAAAAGTCAAAAGAATCAATGTCGTTGACTTCATCAATGTCAACTTGGCAGAAGAAGCAGTTTATAGTGTATCTTTCAATATTACTGCCTTTATCTTTTAATGTTATTTTTAATTAATTATATAAATATGTTTCTTTATAGAAAGGAGCTCCTTTATTTAGAAAAGTGCAATATCAATAACTATTTTTTTCTTCTTAAAAATCGTATACATTAACTAATTCTACACAAAAGTATATATATAGTCTTGCTTTACATTTATTTTACAATGTTTAGATTCTAGTTTCCTAATTAACTACTACTACATGTTATTAATTGAATATGTAGCAAAAAAGGGAGAACCCTCTTCATGTTATTATTATTATTATTATTTTTTTTAAAGCATGACAATATTATTAAGAAAGAAGAAAAGGGGTACGAGAGTACCCACAATGCCATAAGCAAGAAAAATACAAGTAGGAGAGAAGCTGTCATCCCACAACAAGAAGACAACAGCCAGATGGAAAGAAGAACTATACGACCGATCAAATTTGCCGAAGGCAGTTCCCGGGATGGGATTTCCATGTCAGAAAATTAACATCCTCCTTCACACTCTTCTTTTTCTGAGAGACCCAGCTCCAAGTTGTAGCTTTGATTTCTTCGATATAATTCTCTCTGTGTTCCAAACACCTTCGTTGAACAGTATCTCGTTTCTTTTCTTCCAAACAATCCAATTGACGCTAACATGATTCCAATTTAAGCAGTGTTCACGAAAAACGCTTAAGAATGATGAAAATCTTCGATCATTCAGTTCGTAAATTTTGATTGAATTTTTCACATGAAATACGCTTCTTTACACATAAAATAATATTTTTCGATTCTATATAAATATGTCGACAATAATTTCAAGGGGCTTACCATTTTAGGTTTTTCTTGTTTGAGGAGAAAGAGTTGAGTAATGAAATAGAAAAAGGTCACTCTCAAATATCAAAAAGCTATTCAAATTAGAGATTTGGGTGTGTACGGAACCGTACCCTAATTTGAAAATCTTTTAACAGTTTGTAAAGAATTTATTTCCTTCACGGCTTTATGCATCTTCACTAGGCTTCGATGGATACGTTAAACTACTTTCAACCCCAAATATCTATATTTATGCATCTAATATATTTTAATGCATTATTACTATGTTCACTTCATGTATAGTAGATAGCTTGATGTGGGAATTTTAGGAGTCAATTTTATATTGTTATAAATTCAAATTTTGATGTGAATTTCAGTTTTGTACGGCGATTTAGCCAAGGAGCCTATCATGATTTTTTTTTGGTTTGGCTCCAACATTGTAGAAATTAAGCAAGTACTTAACCCCTCCCATTCTTGCAAGATCTTACATTAGAATACAATTAACGTGACGTGATCTTTAAAATTCTAGGTCATTTTGATCAGGAAAAAAGGATTTTTGTTGCACACCATTGACATCCATTCAATAATAATAATAATAATAATAATAATAATAATAATAATAA
>JAYJMF010000001.1:1372329-1385970 GCA_036873715.1 Salvia sclarea | reverse complement strand
AAAAATATATATATATATATATAATTAATAATGGATTGTTGTCTATTTTATTATATGTTCTCATCTCAAAATAAGTTCGTATGATTAGTTATATGATATTAAAATCTATAGTAGCAATTTATATCTTTTAAAAATAAATGAAGCAAAGGATATCCTATATATGGAGCTTATCTAATTATCTTTCCCTGGAAATTTCCTAAATATTCCACAGATTTCACCATTTCTTTTTCTCTTATATTTTTTTCTTCACCTCTTTTTAATTCTTCATTTTCACAAAAATCTTATAATCTAGCTTATATTATAAAATATTCAATACAGCTCAACTTTAAAGTGGAGATTGGTGGGCTTATATTAGCCCAATAAAAAGTAAAATGGGCCGAATAATATGAGGCCCAATTGAGCAAATATGGGTTTCTCATTTAAAATGATGTTTCGGGCCAATTAGGGAAATGGCGTTGAGTAATTTTAATAGATCAACATAGCATACAAAAAAGGCAAAAATTCAACGGCAATGTTTATTATTGAAATAAATCAGCGAGAAACCTATGAAAACATAATGGAAAAAACTAAAATATAATTGCAATAATATAAATTAGATTAGATGCTAAAGAAATTAAACTAGGTAATATGCAAATAAATTATCTAAAAAGTAGCTAGTCGAAAGTTGGGGTGATCCAAGTAATCGGAGATCGAGTTTTTTGATGGCGATTTCGAAAATAGAGAGGTGCGTCGGTCCTTGTTTTGTAATAAAAAATATGGATATATTGGCCATTATCGGGACGATGGGTCGGATTAGCATAGTAGATGCAATTCTGCTTCAACTTAGGAGAGGGAGAGGCTATGGAGTGGTTGACTCCGACAAATATAGCCAGATCATCTAGCGACGAACACAATCCTCCCTCACATAATCACAATCCTCCTCCACATTCAACGGCAAACCTCTCTTATTCATCGGCACGGTGTAAACTAAGGCCACGAATCTTTTCCGCGCGGCGGAATACACGAGATCGAGGTAAATTATGAAACAACGAGCGACACCGTTGAAGTGGGTCCGCTCGCCCTCGTGGAAGTGGAAGGGGAGGGGGCCCAGTGGTGGCTCCGGCCGGGGCAGCAGAAAGCCACCTCCGTAAGAAAGTTGAAGATCAAGACGGGAGGGCACGACATGACCAACTTCTGCGGCATCGCCTCGCCGGAGAAGGGCTTTCCGGCGAGGGGCGGGGGGTCGATGAGGCGGCCGGAGACGGGGTTCGAGAGAAACATGCCGCGGTTGCGGGAGTTGTAGAGAGCTAGCCAGCCGTGCGAGGACCCCACCACTTTGCCTTGGTTTTATCAGTAATAATATTTGCATTCCAAATTTCAACGTACATATACATGGCTATAGCCTATAATTATTATTACATGTTACTATATTTTAATCTTCGCGGACCCAAACCACTTAAACACCCAATTCGCATGGAATCAATCGTTTATTACATGTTATATATTTTTCAAATGCTTTTATATATTTTTTCTATTGTTCATTTTCTAAATTATTATCAACATCCCTTGAAGAAGTCGTTTTTTTTTTTTTTTCCTGACTATTTTTTATCAATGATGAAAAGAAAGAATCGACTTTTGCTATGATTGACGTTCTTCCATGCGAAAAATTGGGGATTAGTCAATCTACACTAATAAATGATTGATTCGCATAATTTCGAAATCACCCATTTACCTTTACCGTATTTAAAAAAGTAAAATATATTTCTCTTTAAATTGCAAATATTGAATCTTAATCATTGATTAGAGATAATTGAAAGGTGTAAATTGGTTCTTATTTCTTTAAAAAAAAAGATTTGATTTCTATTTCTTATTTTGAGAGGAGATATACAATAACCAAGTATCTATTATATATCTATCTTTTCTATTAAAGGATTTGGAGCTCAGCCCTCAATTCACTCCCCATTAACTACGTTAATTTTTCTTATATAATTTTTTTTAATTTAATTTATTTTGTTGTATTATAAATCAATATTCACTTTTTCTTTTTTAGCTTCACCAACACCCACACATAATTTTCAGCCCATCTTCTTAGCCCATCGTATTTAATCTCATATATTACCCTATTCTCGCAAATTACAGAAACCAAGTAATAAAACATACACAAATAATTAATTTAATCACTTTACAATCCATTATTAATTATAGTCTTTTTTATCTATCCCACACCGAATTAGTTATGAGAAAATAAAAAGTCATTTTATTTATCCAATCAGAATATTAATAAAGTGGTTGAAATTAATATTATTCAATCATAATAAATTATTCTGAGACGGGAACATATAGTAAAATAAACATTGAGTCAAGAGATTAATATCTCAATATAATTCATTATCAACTTTAAATAATATTTATTTATATATTCTAATCTTATAAACGATGATGAGACGATTCAACCGTGGCTTTGGGGTTCCTTCGTATTAAAGTCATTAAGTTATTATAACCGAGAATTCTTAAAAAAGGTTATTATAATTAAGTTACCATAATATATTGCCAATAATTATTTCTGTCGAACATAAAAGAAAAAGCTCTTATGCCTGCAGAAAATGATCTATAGGTAACTTAATTCTAGCCAGATTCAAATAGATCAGGATCGCTGGATGCCTAAAATGTAAAGTTGGCCGATCTATATGTATATTGGGATCATATGAGGGGTATGTTATTATTTTAATTAGATCTAAACAAATTTGATGAATTACCCCTAAAAGTTCTCATTAAACTAGTGTTAGTTCACACCAAATTAGTGCTAGTTAATGAAAGTTCATGCGGAAACAAAAAAAAGTAAAGTCAAAATAATTTGGGGTATTCTTTCAATTTCAATAAAATGCAATCGTAGTGAAATTAATCTTTTTGGCGGGACAACCATGTAGCGTATTGATGAGACGAGACGTGATTATAGTATCATCTTTTTGACGAGACAACCATGTAGCGTATTGACAAGGCGAGACAAGACGAGACTACCGTGAATTGAAGACGAGATGATACCATCGCACATTGGCGGCAACCAATTTGCATATAGACAAGACGAGATTACCGTGCATTGGGGAAAATAAGGACAAGACGAGACAAGACTATATTGCATTATTCTGACGAGACAACCATGTAGCGTATCGACAATACGAGACGAGACAAGACAATAGTGGGTTCTCTCTGACGGGACAACCATGTAGCGTATCGACGAGACGAGACCATAGTAGAATTAAATCTTTCAGATGTGACAACCATCTAGCGTATCGACGAGATGAGACTATAATGGAATTAATCTTTCCGACGGGACAACCATGTAGCGTATCGACGAGACAAGTCGAGACTATAGTACCATCTTTCTGACGAGACAACCATGTAGCGTATTGACGAGTCGAGACAAGATGAGACTACTGTGAGACGAAACTACCTTGTAAAATTCGGACGACGCAACCATGCAACGCTCCAACAAGGTGAGACTACTTTGCATTGGAGGCAATAAAATGATTCCTGTCGAATTTCGACGGGTTACAACCTAGTTGTATACATAGTAGGGGAGTTGGCAATTTACAATCAATTATAAAATTGATTAAAATTAATTGATGGTAATTTCGTAGTTATAACATCAATTAAGGGCGCTATAATATATAAACAATTATGCAGTTTTTTTCTCAATATTTTTCGCAAGCTTCTACGATCATCAACCACCCACTATGTTTCCACAATGAATAGAAAGACATTTTAGATTTTGTCGTAACAAGAAGCGTAATAATATAATTCTTTAATAAAATAATTATAAATCACCGTAGAAAATAAATGGGTGAATCTTAAGCAATTAATATTACCTTACCATAATTAAAGAAATTACTCCTATATGAGAATAACCATAATAATACCTATTAGGAAATAATATTTATATTATCCCAGCCCAACTAATGACACGGCCCATTTATGTAAAAGGCTTTTCTTGTCATTAATTAACCTAATTAACCCTAATTACAAGCATAAATACCACATGATTCTTAATCTAAAACACAATCCACATTATTTCTCTTCTTCTTTTTCTACATTTCTCTGGATCATACTTTTCTTCTTCTTTTTCTACATTTCTGTGGTTCATACTTTTCGTTTCTTCTTTCTACAGTAGGTTATATTATAGATCTTCTATTAAAAACAGAGATCGTCTACAGTGTGTTATTCAAATGCTTTTATATATTTTTTCTATTCTTCATTTTCTATATAGAGATCGTCTCTGGTGTATTTTATATATTTTTTCTATTGTTCATTTTCTAAATTATTATCATCATCCCTTGAAGAAGTCGATTTTTTTTTTTCTGAGTATTTTTTTTCTATCAATGATGAAGAGAAAGTATCGACTTTTGTTATATTTTTATTCTATTTTTAATCATTCTTTTATCAATTATGAAAAGAAGAAGAACATATCGATTTTTTTAATTTCTAGATATACATATTATCGAGATATCCAACTGCTTAATATTATTTCATTTCTAGATGGATCCAAAATACAAACTAAATCGAGAAAATGCGGATGTAGGATTTGGCCCATAATCCTGCCCAATACAAAAATCAAATCAGTTATTCCCCACTCTCACTATTTCACTGATCTAAATTCAATCTGATCCCATAATCCGAAAATGGTGTTGTTTTTCGCCCGTCGATCTCTCCGCCCGGTTTCGCTCCTCCGTCCGGTTTCCTTCGCTCCGGCGCGCTGCATTGTCCCTGCTTCCCGTTTCCATCAGAATCGCCGTCCGGTTAAGGTTATTGCAGATCTGCCCATTTTTATGTTGGTTTGTTGTTTTTATTGTTATTAAACGACGATTTCAGCTGCTCTCTGTCTTTTTTGTTGCGGATAGTTACAAAATTGATCAAATCATTGTTGTGTTTCGTGTTTTCGAAATAGCATTCTAGATCTGTCCATTTATGTTGTATTGTTGTTTTTCATCTTATTGTTTCGTTCAATTGATTGCAGCCGACCTATTTTCCATATCAGTACCAACAAAGTGTGAAAAATACTTCTACTGCTATAAGATTGGCTAATCTGGCGGCAGATTTTGTCCGTGAAAAGTTTAAGACAGTGCTTGAAATCTGCACTGAATACCTAAAAAAGTTTCTGGAAATTGTAAGTGTTATGCACATACTATTTATTTCTAACAATGTATGATGCTATATTTAATACTATTCAATAATTCATTACTTGTAGCTTGATCGTTTTTGTAAAATGAATGAAGAGGGAATAACGGCTGCACTAGAGGGGTTTTTACCAGAGTTTAAGACTGTTGAGACATATTTGATGACATTTCCAACGGAAACATTTGAAGGATTATTGGATATGATTTCTGAGAAAATATCTACTTTGCCTGTGTCTACCGCGCATGTGATTTACACTTTTGTAAGTTCTTTATCTACTTTGCCTCTGTCTACCGCAAATGTGATCTACTTTGCCTCTTTGTATGTTTATTGCATCTTTTTATGTCATGATATTGTTTGCAGATGATAACTCATTCTTTGAAGTTGCTAGTTGGTAGAATTTGGCCAAAGATAGGTGGTTCTAAAAGTAATGCTAATTCTGAGTTTGAGATGAATGATGCTGGTGATTCCAAGTCCAGTAATGCTGAGACTAAAACTCCTAATTTTGAGTTTGAGATGAAGGATGCTGGTGATTCTAAGTCTACTGGCATATCCATTACTGTGACTATAGACACCTGCATTGTATATAACAAGTAAGTTACTGTTGTATTGGTTTGCAATTTTGTTTCTGTTGTGATCTAACATACTTTTTTTATACTTTAACAGCTTTGCTGGGAGCTGGGGATGATGGTCCTAGTAAGCAGGAAGAGGATGGTCCTAGTAAGCAGGAAGAGGATGGTTCTAGTAAGCAGGAGGATGGTCCTACTAAGTAGATGATGAGAAATAATAAGTAGCTTATGCAGACAAATGTTTTGTTATGTACCAGTTGTCTGCAAGATGTTGATCATGCATGTTTGATCATGCTAATCAATGTCAAGATTTTGTATGTTCTGCAGATTCAACAAGTCGGTATACAGATTTGATACCTTACAAAGTGTGCAGTGAACAGATTGAGACCTTACAAAGTGCTGGCTGACTCAGTGTTATGCAGCTCGAGCACCTCTTGGGCTCTTCTAGTATTAAAGTGAATATATAGTATTAAAGTGAATATATAGAGTTTCACCTTGATGCCTTGTTATAATACTTGGTGCCTTTGGAATTGCTTGGCCTTTCCTTGTTTGAAGAAACTCCCTCTCAGCTATTCTTATTCATGACAGATACCTGAGCTCTTCTTATCAAATTGCCCCTGTTCAGAGCATTCATTCAGTTCATTTGTAAAAGGCCACCATTTTAGCATGTGGAATTTACATTTTGTAAAAAGGCCACCATTTTAGCATGTAGCAAGCATACCTTTGAAAGTTGCACCATATACCCTCTCCAAGATGTAGAGAGCATGTGGAATTTTCAATATGGATTGTCCATCAGCAGCCAAAAAGTTGCACCATATACCCTCTCCAAGATGGAAAAGAAGATGCACTTTATCCCCCTTTCAAATATTGTTAAGCAGCTCACGAGCCTGAAGAAAAGCTGCAAGCTTCAGTGATAAGAGAATTTATTAATCTGCTTTCATTAAGTAAGAGAATTTTATATCATCCACAGAAAATATATAAAAAGTTTCACTTAGACCTATAGTTTGATTCTGAATACAGTTTAGCAAAATTAGATGTAAAAAATGCATGTCTGATCATTCCTTGGCAAACAAATAGACCCTTTATATTTCTACTCTAACGACCACTCTACCATGAATCAAAATATTTAACTATAATGATCTGTGTTGGACTGACCACAACTTGCACATTTAGGAGGCTAACTTTCATTAGTTTGCAAGTCCGAAATTCCAAGTGCGACATGTAAGATGCAACCACAATTAACACGAAGTCAAAAAATACGGCTGCCCTAGGTGTGAACAGTTTAGTTGATTCTCTCATAATTAATGACAACTTGCCTGTAGAAGACGATGAAATACTTGCTTGCTTTGCCTTCTCAAAAAGACCCAATTTAGAATGGCAAAGAGCTATATCTACTCCTATATAGGGAGCCCATGGATAGACTTGCAAATTAGATCTTGCTTGAAATATTGAGGATAAAAGATGAACCTTGTATGACTCAAACGCTTCAGAATATCGACCACGGTTAAAGTGAACACAAGCCTGACAATTAAGAAATTATTGCGTCATCAAAATAAAACTGCCATAAAATGCCAACAGTATAGCAGCATAGCATATGCGTTCACATCCTGTAAAGACTCAAAATGAATATCATTGCCTAAGCTTCCATTCAAAACATGATTGCATGAATTTAAGATACGGTACGAATGTATGATTGAGGGGAAGGGAGAGCCCTCATTCGTTTTGATCTCTCTTTAGGGTGAATAAAACACATCAATCTTCAGAATTTTTTAAAGAACTTCAGAGGTCGTCCAGATTATGCAATGATGCATATCAAATACAGAATCTATATGAATTAAAGAAAAATCCCCCAACACCAATAATGAAACACAGAACATAACTGTTGATCATGAGCCAGTTTTAAAACATGTAATTATGCTCAAGTACCTGCCCAAGAAGAGCTGGAACATTATCACGATCCCCATCTAATACAATCTTGAATGCATTGAATGCCTGTTCAACCTCTCCCCTGGCCAGTAAAAGCTGACCTACGTGTAGTTAAAGCACCCATGTACAAAGACAAAGTAAACAATCAGTTGCACAAAAAGATGGTGCAATGCCAAACAACAAAGTTAAACCATCAAAAAGAGCAGTACAATAGGTTAAAGGAGACAGCCATATATTCATCATAAAGTAAACCAAGAAACTACATCACCTGCATACTTGAAGTTGTCTTTAAAATACAAACATAATTCACACCATGGTCAAATAATTATTTTCCTATTTCCTACCCAAGTAGGTCTTCAGAAGTCATCCTTAATAGACCCTCTCTCATCATTTTAAATACAATGGTAGGTGGTGAATAAACTAAATATACACTTAAATTTATATTTTTGCTAGGTATTAAATTGAATATATAGGCACAAAAAAGCTCCGCACGAGAGAAAACAAACTAACGCCAACAATTACATTCAAATTACCCTTGTGGGAGCCTTGAAAAGCTCTAAGTAGCACCAAATAACCAGTAGAAGCATAAAGTTTCACCTTTACCAATCCAGGTTGAAGGTTCAAGCATGTCAATCCTTAATGCCTTGTTATAATACTTTGTGGCCTGTACAAATAGTCTTCCTTTTCTCTATGTTTTGTCTCAATTTTCCCAAGGTAGCTTGTAATATGCCCCTAAGGCATTTAGAATTGCGATTCTCTCGTTTCTTATATCCGCGTAATATTTATCAATTTCTGCAACCCATTGAGATTACTCAATTAGTGGTATTACTCAAGGAGAAATGATGAAGAATCATGTCAATCGAAATACAATGTAGTTGTTCTTTCATCAAAAGTAATATCAGAGTTTGAATGTTATTAGTTTTATTTACCAGGACTAGATCCTTCCTCTAATATTTGCCTAAATTGCTCGACCTTTCCTTGTTTGAAGTACTCCCTCTGCACCCAGACAATCAAATACACGATATTAGAAATATAAATCATCCCATGATCAACAAACAACAACAATGTAAGCATTTATCGGAATAGTTTAGTATGTGGATCATATCTCTCCATTACCAGTCAAAATATGAATTTTCATTCTATTCACGTCCTAAAGCACCCAAGTACAAACACTAATTAAACAATCAGCTGCACAGTGCAATGCCAAACAAAAAAGTTAAATCATCAAAAAGAGCAGTATAGTAGGTTAAAGGAGGCAGACATGTATTCATCATAAAATAAACCAAGAAACTACATTACCTGCATACTTGTAGTTGTCTTCAAAACACAAACACAATTCAAACCATGGTCAAATAATTATTTTCCTAATTCCTACCAAAGCAGGTCTAGCAGACATCCTTCATATACCTTCTCTCGTCATTTTAAATACAATGGTATGTGGTGAATAAACTAAATATAAAATCCACACACTTGCATTAAATGGTTCGTCTATTCTCCAAAGTCTTGTAATTTATTTTTTTCTATGAGATGGCTTCGTTGCGAACTAGTTATGTATCTCTCTTACAATCTACTGTGTACGTCATGTTACAGCCATGGAACTTGCGTTGACATTGGAGAAGTTAATGAGAAGCTTTTGAAACTTCAAGTATAACTGCTCTCTCTATCAAATCTGATATCTGATATAAACCTTGAAAACTCAGCTTTTCAGTGCTGAGTTTGAATTTATGCGTAAATAAGTCTGAATTTTTTGTTTCAGGTTGGTGATTACAACAATGATTCCCACCCAGCTAGCAGATTTTGATCAGAGTGAGTTCATTGAAGAGAGCAGTTAAACTTAAATAATTTTTGGTGATAAATAAAATGGACATAAGCAGGGAGTTTAAGGTTTGTTTTGTTCAACTCTTTTCCCAGGTTGAGGCCATCAACAAAATCTCAGAATACATCTCACAACTGAGGAGGGTTGGAAAACTAATGGTATCATTAGCTAAGAGAAATAATTGGGCAAACTTATTATCATATTTGGTGTCTTACTATTCCACATTTACTTCGCTCAAGCTATCTGGTTACAGGGGAATTGCATTGATTCCCCAACAGGATAAGACATTGAAACATGTTTAGGATGTAGCAAATGAATAGCTGAACAATGGCTAATCCCTGGTGGAGTCATTGAGGACATACAAGATAAGAGCCTCCAACTGGGAGTCTGGGAGAAGTTCACTGCTTTGTGCATATCAAATGTTTTCTGTCGGAATCATAAAGCCTCAGTCAAGTTTGGTAAGGAAATTGGCTAGAAATCTTAATGGTACGTTGCTGCTCATAGATTTGGACAGAAAATCCAATGTTTTATACAAGTAAAAAGAGAGATCGATCATGTCTATGTGGCTTCACCAAATAGTATTCTTTCAGATGCTCTACACGGCCCCATTCAGAGAGGAAAAAATACTAAAAGGTTTTGGAAAGTTAAAAATGCTTCGTGCGATTGATATTGTCATTTGGGAGCATGCAGATGACAACACTTTTTGACGAGTAGAAAATAATCAAATTATTACAATTTGCGTTGGACTGACCACAACTTGCACATCTAGGATACTAACCTTCATTAGTTTGCAAGTCCGAAGTTCCAAGTGCGACAAGTGCTTCAACATTATCCGGATCTAACTGCATTTTGAGAGATGATGTAAGACGCAACTACAATTAACACGAAGTCAAAAAATACGGCTGCCCTAGGTATGAACAGTTTAGTTGTTTCTCTCATAATAAATGACAAAAGTTTACTATCAAGATAGACTAACAAGGCTTAAAATACTCATTTCATCAGAGTATGCAATAGAAATAACTTACTAATTTACTCTGCTTCACATATGAGATTCAATATAAAAAGAGGACTGTAAAAGCTACTCTTTTACATAAGTAATTGCAAGCATGAGATGGAGTTACATACCACTGGCTATTCAAAGATTGTGCTCGATTGGTGGAGATATTCTAGGACCAGAACTCATTGGTCTGCAAATGATGGAGATATTGTTAGTGAACATGAAGACCCTCGTTCCACCGCTACCTAAATAGAAAAATGGAACCTTGTGAGCAATTCACCAACAAAACAAAGAAATCCAATGAACCTTATGCATAAAACTAGACAAACCCGGGATGGACAACAGATTCAACAGTACATACAGCAGCAGCTACTGAGCTCATCATTCCGACCCTGATGCAGGGTAGAAGAAGACGGTTGCTGCGATCCGGAAAGGGTAATTTCTTCCTCAGCCCCGGCAAATAAAGCAATGATTGATCTACTGCAGTTGAATGGCCTCAATTCATGATAATTGCAGTCAAATGCCACAGTAAAACAAGACTCCACATCCATATCTACCTTATCCCTTTCCTGCAAACACAATCAACGCCATTAGAAAATGAATCCTCCTGAGGTTCTTGAACTACCTATGCATGAAACTACACAGAAAATTCGAACCTTGTGAACAATTCACCAAGCTAAGCAATCTAATCTAGTGAGCATAAAATTATACAGTTCTCTTGAAACTTTGAACATTGAAAGCAAACCCCACCCCACCCCACCCCCAAAAAAAAAAAAAAACAATCTAATGAACCTTATAGACATAACTGCACAACCCTTCAGAAAAAAATGGAGCCTTTGAGCAATTTACCAACAAAATGATCATCTCGGCCGTGGACATAGATTATTCATACCCACTGGCACTTAAAGAACTTGTCAAGTAACACAACAAGAAATTGCAGGCATCGGAGAGAGATATACCTGCAAATGAGGTGGAGATATCATCAATAAACATGAAGACCCTCGTTCCACCGCACCTATGAGTAAAAAAATACATAGAAAAATGGAACCTTGTGAGCAATTCACCAACAAAACAAACAAATCTGATTAACATTATGCATAAAACTAGACAAACCCCAGGATGGACAACAGATTCAACTACTGAGCTCGTTTGTGCATCATTCCAACCCACAAAGCAGCGATCAACGATAATTGCAGTTGAATTGCCTCGATCAACGATAATTGCAGTCAAATGCCACCGTAAAACAAGATCCACATCCCTATCTACCTTATCCCTTTCCTGCAAACACAATCGACGCCATTATGAGATAGATCCTCCTGAGGTTCTTGAACAGAAACATCAAACCTTGGAACAGTTCACCAAGCTAAGCAATCTAATCTAATTGCGGTCAAAACTGCACAGCCGTCCAGAAAGAAAATATAAATTGAACCTTTGAGAAATTTACCAACAAAACAGAAAATGATAATTGCGGTCAAAACTCACCAGATCTATCCATTTCCACCGGTTGATAATCGCATCAATCCTTGCCAGTTTATCGACCTTCAATTGACCCAAGAAACAATCTTTTTCGATGACTGACCTCCAATTGACTATCGAATCGTCTCTATCGACCTTCGATTTGAACCAAGAAACGATCTTTTGCGATGACTGATAACCAAATCGCCTTTATCTATCCTCAATTTGACCCAAGAAAAAATCATTTCCTTCATCTATTGCAGCTGAATGATGGATGATAATTAAATGAATTGTGCCAAGCTTCAATTGATTTGGGGATCGACATGGTTTTCTTCTTTCTCTTTCTTTTCGAAAAAATTGGGGATCGAGTGTTAATCTGTTCTCTCCTAGGATACTCCGCAGCACTCTAGAACCTTGTAATAAGCTGAAACTCTATTTTTATTTTTTATTTTTGTTTTTCGTTTTTTAAATAAATTAATTAATGAAAGAAATCCAACCAGTAATAATATTTATAAAAAAATAGAGAGAAATTCGGGTTTATTTTCTAACTTGTTACTAAGATATTGTATCAAATTGGTCACTAAATTTGAATTTGCATTAAAATGAGTAGTATTAAACTTTATATTATGTATCGTTTCATTTTTTATTCAATTTTTCCACTTGGCAATAAAAAATGTCATATAAATTTCCTCGTTGAAATTGATTAATTAAAATACATTACTTTCTATTTAAATAAGGTAAATTAAAAACAAGAAGCAAATAAACTCAAACTACCACACTAGAGTCCGAAATAGATTGGCAATTGTGAAAATAGGGATGAGTTTCTCCCACATACTATCTTATAGGTTGTGACTGCCCTGTTTATGTTGTCGACGTCTTGATCTTTCTTTTCTTTTTCACTAAACACCATACCTAGAGTTTTATGAAACTTTCTTGCTGATATTTCATAAACACTTGTTATGCCTAGTAAGCTTGTGCCCTATCTTTGACATTGTTATGAACATCTCTATAAACATATCAATGGCAATAATCATAGTTTGACCCATGTCTTACAATCATTAAAAAAATATTTCTCTATCTTATATATCACGACCTCTCAACTTATTTTCTCTCATATTTCTAATATGAAATGTTTATCTATCTATTTTTAATTATTTACATTCTTTAATCTCTCAATCGAAGAAGACGATAGTGAAATTATTAGATTATACACATTCTTTAATTTGAAGAGATAATCAAGAGCCATAACATAGAATGATTTTTGTTGGATATTATTGAAAGCAACATTATTTATTTATTTTTTACACCAAAGCAACAAAATTTTATGAGTACAACAATGAGGAGAGCTGGAGAGGTTTCATAAATTTTATACACAGAGATTTCGAGGGGCGTTGAGTCTTCTTCCAAGAACACAGGTTGGCAACCTTAGAATCAACCTTACCTTTGTTTCCGTATGACTTTTTTTATGTGATGCTTTGGCTAATCTATATTATACTTAAATGTGGAGTCAAATTGGAAAATTGATTTGCAATCAATTGAAATTCAATTTCAGTTTTGAATGGCAATTTTGTAATTTTTTTGAAACTAATGGTTATTATATACTTAAAATTAGATTGAATTAATTAATCTAATTAAAATAATAATTTTTTTGGTCATGGTAGTGGCATAGTGGTGGGTTAAGAATTGATTTCTTAGTTTAATTCTATTTTAATATTTTATTATTTCTCAAA
>JAYJMF010000001.1:1355086-1370647 GCA_036873715.1 Salvia sclarea | reverse complement strand
AATAATTTGGAACTTGTGTTGAGCCCCTACTAAGTTGACACCAATAAGATCAAATTATTGAAAGTTAGAGGATGATGAGGGGCTGAAATTACAAAGAAAAAGAGAAGAAATTGAAAAATATAACTTAAAGTCTATAAATATTGTTAATATAGATGGCTCTTGGTGTTCCAAGAGTGGATCGATTGTAAACTCAGTGAAAAACCAATTTAAGGTAAAACAGTGAAGCCCCTATCAATAATTTTTCCTGCGTCCGCCACTGGATATGTGGCAGGTGTTTGCTTATTTATTCGAGGGGCGAAACTCGATGTTAGAGAGTGAATCAATTCGTATTTTAATACGACACGTTGTAAGTGTTTGCTTACTTATTCGAGGAACGAAACTCGATGTTGGAGAGTGAATCGATTCATTTAATACGATACTTTGTAAGTGTTTGCTTATTTATTCGATGAGCGAAACTGAATGTTAAGAGAGCGAATCGGTTCATATTAATTTTGATACGATACGTGGTAGGCGTTTGCTTATTTATTCGAGGGACAAAACTGATGTTAGAAAGTGAACTTAATCATATTCTAAAACGATACGTGGCAGGTTGTTTGCTTATTTATTCGAGGGACGAGAATGTCAATTAGAAAGTGTATTTATTCATTTTTAAAACGACACGTGGTAGGTGTTTTCTTATTCATTTGAGGAACGAAACTCAATGTCGGAGAGTGAGTCGATTCACATTTAAAACGATACGTTGTAAGTGCTTGCTTATCTTTTCGAGGAACGAAACTGAATGTTAGAGAGTGAATCAATAATTTTATTTTTTTAGAACTTTTTTGGTATTAGCACCCTTAAAATTGATTTTTTTTCCTTCATATTTTAGCCCCCTCCGAATAATATTCATTACTCCGCCCATATAATATGCACGAAACTTCTCTTAATTCCTCTTCATATTCTTCTCCAAATTGAAATGTTAAAAATATTTCTTTTTCTTTGAAATTCCTCACCAATTTATTTTATATTTTTCAAAATTATAATTTTTTTGATTTGGATAGTGAGTGCACTTTAATTTGGATTTTCCAAGATTCCTGTCGGAGAGAAAAAGAAAAGAAAAAGCCACCATTCTCTCTCTCTCTCTGAATGTGTTGCATTCTCAAATCCCTTTCTCTTCTCTCTCAACTTTTCCTTTTCTCAGTTTTGGGGTTTCTTTTTGTTTTTGGAGTTTCTTTTCCGTCGCTTTTGCGATTTCCATCAATGTGGGGTTTAATAATTTCCACATTTTTATTTCTTTGGGATTATATATATTATTTCTACATGCATCAATCCATGCATTCACTGTTTCTACAATGGAAACATATCTATTTTTCCGCATTATATTTAGCCAGGAACTCGCTATCGATGCTTTCGACTTGCTGGTCAGTGGTAGAGTGGTTGAGCTTGTGATCGAATGCAACAAGCTGCATAATTTTACCGATATTCTATGAAATATAGAGAGAGCGTTAAAATATAATTTGTAAACTATAGTTACTGTTTTATATGATAGAACAATAAATATTTTTAGATTCAGTTGAAAAACAAATTTGGTATAGTTTTGTGTATTTAGAGGTAATTAATAATCTCTCACACATTGAGTAAATGTATCAAAATAGTCATTCTCATATAATAAGGATAAAAATTGGTCTTTTAATAAAGGTAATTTCGCAGATGCAATACTATTTTTTTTATCTTCTTACATTCGCACGGGCCAATTTTTATTTTTACTATTTTAAAATAATTATTTTTATAATTGTCCTATCTCTCATTTGTCAATTAATTATCCATCAATTGTCATCTATGAAAATACTACATTTCTACTTTATTACTAGAGTTTGGCCGAACCTACTCGAGCTCAACTAAACATATTCATAGCTTAATTACGAGGTAGTTTGACTATAATAATTCCATTGATATTCATCATTTCTCGTAGTCAATAGCTTCACAACAAAAGCATTGTATATTTATGATTCAACATATCTATGTTGAATAACTTTGTTGTTTAATCAAATTAGATTATGTTAATTAATTAGTTTCATCAACGACAATGTTTAATTATAGTCTTGTAAATCGAGATATTCTATGTGCCAATATTCATAAATAACAATTTTAGCAAAAATTACAAAAGATTCATAATATTTTTTTTTTCTTAGGAAGAATCTCGTACTAGTCGTAGTAATAAAAATAATAAAATATATGTAATTTAAATTATATCTCAAATTAAAAAGGAAAAACTGCAAATTAAATCACGAACTTTACTCCAATTTGCAATTACAACATGACTTTTGGATTTTTGCAATTAAATACACAAACTTTCAATTTTTTGCAATTACAACATGAGTGTTTTTTCCGGTGAATGAAAAATCGAATCAACACCGAATTTATCTGGCGAGGACCTGACGGACGAGATCGGAGAGGGGTTGCTCGTGGGGGATGTGGGTGCCGACTCGATTTTCCGTTATCCGAAAAAAATACCCATGTTGTAATTGCAAAAAAATAAAAGTTTGTATATTTAATTACAAATATCGAAAAGTCATGTTGTAATTACAAATTAGGGCAAAATTCATGATTTAATTTGCAGTTTTTCCAATTAAAAATATACTCCGTAGAATATTGTTGTGATTTTCCAACTGCCAACTAACTTTAGGTAAAAGAGCTACTAAATGCAGCCACAGACAAATTCAATTGGGGGGATTTGGTGGTATTTATATTTTCAATTAATGAATTTATATAGGCACTTATCGGGCCATCCTAATCATATTATAATTCAGTAATTTGCATATTTAAATATTCAATCCTAATTCTAATCTCACATATATATACTCTCCGTCCTAATCATATCCGTCATTATTGTTTTATGTTTGAAATATATAGTCTTATTTCTATATTAATTATTTTTGTTGTTTAAACACAATTTCCTTTCCAAATCATAAAATAAGTAATAATTAGTGCAGTAATTGAAACAAAGTTATTATTTTGCTAGTACATATCATCACATGCAGAGTGATGATTGTCTAATATATATATATATATATATATATATCATACTTCATATTTTATTTTATTTTTGAATTTTTGTACTTCATATTGAGAAAGTAATTGAAATCAATAGAAGAATTATCTCTTAAATTAACCCACCCCCAAAAAGATTTCCAGCTTTTATTTTATCTCTTATAATGATTACCATTATGATATGGTAGATTAGAGAGAGAAAGATAATGAAAATGATGCATGAAACCAACGTTATTAACAAAGGTAAAATACAAACAACTTTTGAGTTGAGAATAATTGCATGCTTTTATGAAAAGAGATGAACATGATTTTCAACTTCATAAATTCTGTGATAAAAAGGTTTGATTTAGAAAAAATAAAAAAGGTATCAATTCCGGAAATTTATGTCTCTTCTTCGTTCACTATTATGCATTACACTCAACAACATATAAAAAAATAATCAAGGTATATAAAATCGAAATATCGCCAACATTTATCTAATAATTATTTTTCATTTTATATTTATTTTTTCACTTTTACAATAAATTATGACTTAATAAATTTAAAAAATACATAAAAATCAAACTTGTGACTTTTTTTTATTTTCATTTTTGGAAGTGTGTAAATTAATAAATAAGTAAATTAAGGAGAGTTGGGATAATGTTGAAATTAGTCTAAAGTGTGTTTCCTGGGGAGTCACCCTGATAAAGATATGTCCATGCCATTCACAATATTGATTCTTTTTTTTCCTTTCAATTTTTTTTTTTTTTTTTTTTTTGTAAACATAGATGAAAAACATATATTTTTCTAAACAAATAAAGTTATTTTGAAATGAAGAACGAATTCAATTTTAGAACTTAATGAATCTATTGAATGCATTTATATACTAGTAAGTACTTTTTACTACATTGAACAACTTTTTAATTTGAATAGTAACAATTTTATGTATACATGTTGCACATAAGAAAGTAGTATGGATTTATCAAGTATATATATACGACTATTATTACCTTAATTACTAATTATTTTTGCATCACTGAAATTACGCATGCAAATAAATGAATATATATATATATATATATATTATAGACCTAAATTTATTTCTTCATAGAGCTCAAAAACAATTATTTCTTCATAATTAATTAGGTCAGCATCTATATATTGACCTAAATCAAAAACTAATTCACAATGTAAATACCGATCAGGTTGGTGCAACAATATACTAAGATTTATGGAGTGTAAAATCAATACATATATGTGTAGTCATTAGTAATCAATGCCATAGTCATTAAATTTATGCATTAATCCGTCGCAGACTCTAGAAAGCTACAACGATAATTCGATTTATAATAAAATAAAAATATTATTAAATGATAATCATTACTTTTTTTTGAAGTGGAATGATAATCATTACTTTACTTGAAGAATAGTTATTATGAGTTAGGTGCTCTACACACATGGGAAAAAAAATACTAATTATTACTACTTGATCCCCTCGTGTCTCAGTATTTTTTATTTTATTTTTTATTTTGAGAAAAGTGTCTCAATATTGAATACACACACACACAATCAAAACCTTTGTTTATGTTTTTTATTCCTCATTTCGGAACTAAAGAGTAAAAACAATAAATATAGCTTTAATTTTTATATAATGAATAAACTTATCGACTCCAGTCACAATTTTAAATGGCAACTATTTATAATATGCGTCATATTATTGTTCTACATTCTAATACGTCAAGCTGAGATAAATTAAATACCTTTTTTGAGCAAATATTCATCAATCTCGTCCTGTATATTTTGGCAGATCCAAATGGAGCTAAAAAAAAAAAATCTTTTTTATTCTAATAAAAGGATTATATTTTTCAATATGTTATGCAAATTATTATATATGCTATGGCTCCTATATATCGTCAAATGAAATAGTAGAAAGTTGTATTTCCAAATCTAGAATTGAAATTTTAGAAAATATAATATTTCCTAAACATATTTTTTTGTGTCGTCTGCGTAGAATCACACGTACTTCATTATTGTCTTATATTAATTATGTTATTTTCATGGCTGCCAATTTTCTGACGTGATCTCTCTCTATCTATATATAAATATGATTATTTTTTTTGTTTTATATAGTTTGTAAGATGATAGTGAAAGTGATGGCTCGAAAATTTCATGCAAAAATGTGTGTTGGTGAGTGTGGAGAAAATTAAATTAAGATGTTCATCTTTAATTCACGGGTCACCTCATGCAATGCAACCAACTTGGAGAGGATGGAGTTAATTTTTAGAAAAATATTTACTTTATGTATTTAATAAAGTTGGCTGTGAAATCAAAAATAATAGTAATAAATGACACACGAAATATATTTGCCGTTGTCTGTCACACTATTTTACGCGTCCTACTATTAAATTTATTATCTTTACAATATTCCTAGAATGTGTAACGAATCATAAAAAAAAATGTGATTGGTAAAAAGGATGCAATGAATGTTCTGGACTTTTAAGGTAGAGTTTAGTTCATGTACAAATTTATCGTATATTTAGGTGTAATTATATAAATTTTAATTTTGGCAATTAAATACCTGAAGTTTCATTTTTTTTTTTGCAATTGGGGCTCACGTAATTTTTTCGGCGGACGGAAATCTTACTCATCACTTATTTTTTGTGAGAAATGACGTCGTTTGACATAGAATATTTTAGGCCCACGTTGAAAAAATTAGTATATAATCAGATTTTCGTCCCCCCATGTATATATAATTGTCAATAATCCAAAACTTATCATTGTATTTTGGGGTATAGTTCATGATTTGTTTGACGGTTTCTTCATAATTAAAAACTTATATAATTGAACTAAGTATATATAATCTGACCCTAAATCCTATAATAATATTGATCACATTATATAATTATACAAGAAAAAAAAAATTAAGACTTATATAATAAAGAATAATCACATGGGCCGTGACTCGCCGCTATGACTCACGAGTCGATTTATATGCTTGGGCCGTAGGGCCCACTTTTCCGGTTGAGAATTCCCGTGGGCCCATTAAATCTCATTTATTCACTTTTCATCACACAATTATTTTTTATTTTATTAAATAATACCCCAAAACTTCTTTTAAAATTAGATTAAATAATAATATTACCAAAAATGCGAAATAGATAAAAACACAGCCCATGTGGATGATGTGGTGATGTAATATGTATGTGAAATATGATGAAATGGAATTAGACGTAAAGTGAGTCTCTGTCTTTAGCTTTTACTTTTTCCTATTTTAATCCAATAAAATGAATAAATAAGTTATTTTATATTTGTCTTTCTATCTCTTGGGCTTGTCTTTTCATGCTATTGTTTGTTTTTTCATGTAGTTTATAATAATTCATGGATAAAATGATTTGAGACAAAAATTCTCTTCTGTGGGTGCATGGGCCCACCCTAGCCCTCTAGCTCCATTTTGCTTCCACTTGAAATAATAATCACCCCAAAATATATAAAGCGAAAAAAATAAAATAGGAAAAGAACAAGTAGGAATAGGAAAATGTTTTTTTTTTTTTTCTCAATATAAAATTGCGTGCTCCCATATTAGGATTAGAGTCCATAAACCCCACTAAACTAGCAAACTTACAAACATATTTAGAATTAATAAAACAACAGTATTTAATTAGTTGTACATTTTGAAACTTCCATAGCATAAAAATTGAAGATATTATTATAACAAATTAATCCTATATAATTGAATCTCATTTTTCGTGTACAAAAAAAAAAATCATGCTCAATCTAAAAGACACTGATAAAATAGAAATTCTTATTTATTTATTTTCCTCTAAATTCACTCTCCACCACTAATGTACCACTACGAGACTTAATTAACATAAACTAACGAAATATGGCCAAATCTAAAATTGAATAATCTAAATATTAAGATAGTGAAGATTAGTTGACTAATCTTGTAGATTTTAAACATAAACTACTATACTATTATTATATCTACATGCATATAGACGACTAGATCTTGTAGGGACAAAAAAAGTATAATTAAATAAAATAAAATAAATTAATTTAATTAAATGCACTCATATTGCAATACATGAATGGAATAATTTAAGAAATGAAAGGCACACATGCACGCGTGCGCGGCCTTCCACTAATTTCGGGAAAGTCATTATATATCAAATAATGTTGTCTTATATTAGGGGATATATAATTATTGTCCATAATCACAAACATGATAATATTCGTATCTTTCAAAAACTATTATATTACCCTTGGTATAATATGCTTCTAATTGGAGCAATAATTGGCATTTAATCCTTGGGATTACGGAACATAATTGAGTTTAATCAAGTAATCCACGAGTTAAATTTCAGTATACTTCCTTCGCCACGAATAAGTGTTACCTCTCGTAAAAATATCATATACCGAGAAAATGGATCAATTGTATTTTTTTTTACCCTTAAATATTGCATAAAATTGAATAAATAAAGAATTTGTCTCCAAATATGTGTCATCTGCCGTAAAATAAATATCATACAAAAAGAAAGTCGAAAAATTTACTACTTTTACCGTAGTCCGTAGGTAAAGAATTTACATCAAGGACAAGGATAAAATAGAAAGTCTGGCATTATTTTTATATAAAATTCTGAAATATGGCACTTATTCGGAGACAAAGAGAGTAAGTAAATTCGAACACAATATACATATATTATTGAGAGAGCTAATTTTGTTGTAAGAAAATAGACCCAATTTAAAGATTACTTTAGAGTTGAGTATCTAGTGATTTGATTTTATTTTACTTGAGGTGTAATGGCAATGATGAAGGGCTCCATGATTGCAATGCAAATGTTGGACCCTTGATTTGGTCCCCTTTGCCCCACTAAAATGCATTTTGTCTCATAAAGAAAGAATGTGTTGAATGATATCCCACCATTTATAAAAAGAAGCCCCTCATTTTGGACCCAAAATTGCCTATTCAAAAACCTTATATCCCATGCTAACCTAAAAAAGAGAAATTGTATCTTAGTGTTAGCATTATCTTTGGACTAGCATTAACTTATTCCTAAGACATATGGAACAACTAAAGAAATGCACAACTATTGCATTATTGTACAAAAATTCCAAGTGGGCATATCATTGACACTATAGTGACTTCATTTATTTAGGTCATCAGGTCAAATCGAGTCGGTATGGAAATATTTTCCGACTATTAGTTCAAGATCAAGAATATTATATAAGGCGTCGACTTTCCATAATACATATATCTAAAAGCTCAGAATCAAGAATTGCATGATATGAAACGCATCGAGTGAAACACCGACAATACTATCAAGAAAGGTTATTATACTTATTTGATTATGAAATTAAAACCCTCAAACCTCCAACAACATGCAAGAAACCCTAATAAGAAATCTTGATTAGAGCAAAGGTAGATAGGATGAATCAATAGCTTTTGTTAATCTCCAAAAACATGCATGATTAAATTGCAGGTTGAGTGAAGGAATCCCAAGAAAGAATGTAGATTTTGGCATGATGTTAAAGCCAGAAAAAACCTTTGCAAAAGCCAGAATATTTCTAGGTATATATACTCATATACTAATTAATTCTTGGGGATTCTCAAATATTCCAACAAACCCTATATATTCTGATCATAGTGAATGATCTTAGATCTTCTACAAGTGTGTGTATTTAGAGAGAGAGAGAGAGAGATTAATATGAGAAAAAAGCAATGGTCATATCTTCTTTTCTCCTTCACTTTTCAATTGAATAATGTATGAAGAGATAAGTCATGTGTTGGAGAAAAAGAAGAGAAAGAAAAAAAAATAAAAAAAATAGAGCCTACTTAGAAAATACTAAATTTTGTGTTTACCTTAGAGGCCATGCCTCTTTAAATAATAAAAGTATTATTTGATAAACATATTGAGTTATAGAATTAATATAAGCATATAGATTTAGCTCTTGATGTGAAATTCTAGATAAAACGCAATTTTAATTATTTTGATTTTTATTTTTGGTGAAAAAATATCAATCTACTAGAATTCGAACTCAATGATTTTTGTGAAATTTTCAAATGGTGCATTTAATAATTAAAGAATTTATAGCTTTACAGGCTGGGAATTCCTATATGTCTTATAGAGACTGAAATAGACCAACTTTTTAAGCCTAAACTTATACCCAATTTCTTGAAATATGTACACAAAGACTTTCAACATATTAAATTCAGTGCCAAATTGTGATAAAGTTTGCCCTAAAAAGATAATGATTCCTAGGCTTATATAAGCTATAAGAACCTTTATTTGTGGCATGAAAAATCCAACGAATTTTCAGGAAAAAGGAAAGTTAGAGAAAATCATATGATTTATTGACATGTGTATATTTGGGAGGTGAATTTGAGGTTAATGTTAGATTCTTTCAAGTCTTATAATTAAGTTTTGGACCCAAGAATATATAAGAATCATTGAATTGAAATTAAGTAGCATATTGCATAACAACAAATTAATTTGGTGTGTGTTGTAATTTGTAAAATAAGCAGTATAATGAATATCATATTTATTTCATTTAGGAGTTAGGACTTATGAGAAAACCAACTAAAAGAATATTGTTGATAAAAAAATATATATATAGTTTTAAATATTTATACGCAATATTGCAGGTAAAAAAAATTCCTCCTTTTATGCTATGGTGGCCCAATAAACAATCACCAAAAGCCCAAATTAATTATAGCTGGGCTTCACCTAACTCAGCCCAATTAAGGCTTGTTAATGAAATAGAAACTGGACTAGTGGCCCAACATACATTTGATTTTATTGAAAATGAATAATTGAATAGAAACTCTTTAAATTGGAGAGCAAAATATGAAAAAAAAAAAAAAAAGCAAATAATATGTGATAAGAAACATTTTTGCATAATCTCATCCACCCTTTCCCAAATTAACAATATTAAATGTTACGTTTGATTTGCCCATTCCATCTCTTTCTTTCCATTACTTTTTTCGCGCCGGAGAAAATTCACAGTCGCTATCTGAGTTGCGCGCGAATAAACACAGCTCGTCATGCATCGATACAAATTTACCCATGTGAATGAAATCAGGTGTGACGTAAGCTCAACTTAGAAGACGTACACAAGAAATGCAAATCATAATCAGATATGCCGAACTCGACCTAAAAGACAATAGTGGGATTTGAACTTATAGACTTTTGACCATTAACGGTCCAATATCTTCGACAAGTCTTTAACTTTATTAAATACGGTTTTCCAATTATTGTCTCACTAGTAAAAAAAACAATTTATTAGTTTCCACATAGTTAAAAACAATTCATGTCATGTGCTAAAAAACAAAACAAATGCTCAATTGGGAGAATGCATTTTTTTTTTCTCTAATTTAAATTTGTATATTACTATTCTGCTTCAAAAAAGGGAAAGAAAATACCGTGTTTCTTTTTTACTAGTACAAAACTATAACTATATTTTTTTTTCCTTTTACTGACAAGAATAACTAACAGAAAACTGAATTAACTACCTGAAAATTCCAAATGTATAAATACTCGAATTTTTTCCTCCTTTTTTCTAGAAAAAAAAAAAAGAAAAAAAAATCTGAGCAGCAGAGCTCCATTTTCCATGATCTCTCTCCTCTCTCTCTCTCCTCTCTCTCTCTCCTCTCTCTCCCCAAACTAGGCCTCTCATGGCATGCGTTACGACCTACGCCACCTCAATTACAGCTCAATTTATTCAATTTCACAAACATCTCATGCTTCTAGTCAACTCTCTCTCTCTCAATTTGGGCGAAATCTTCAATTGCGCCCAAATTCGCACCCAATCTCGATGCTTCTCCACCTCCGCAGCGACTAGCTTTCACGATTTCTCATTTTGCCCCAAATTGGGTGAAAATTCGGAATTAGGCGAATGAGAGGGGAATAGAGCGCGGCGGAGCGATGGTGGCGGAGAGGTTCAAGGTGGTGGCGCTCGTGGCGGCCGTGATGTGCCTGTGCAGCGCAGATAGAGTCGTCATGTCGGTCGTCGTGGTCCCCCTCGCCGCCAAAAATGGCTGGACGAGTTCCTTCCTAGGCATTGTTCAGGTACGCACAGATACTTACATATATACATGTATGTATCGATTTTAGGTTTTGGTGGATGAATTGGGTGATTCCATAGCTGAACTCTTTGATTCATTGAAATATTCTCACTGTCTTCGTTTGATTTTTAGGGAAAACTATGAATTGAATCATGAATTATACCCCATTTTGCAATTAAAACACTAAAAGCTATCGATTTCCAGTAAACGGAACCAGTTGTGAAAAAATCGTGTCTACATCGGTTTAATTAGTGTCCACGTAAAAAGAGCTTGAGCTCCAATTGCAAAGTTCGTGTGTTTAACTGTCAACTCTCAAATATTGTGTGGTAATTGCAAAATGGGATATAATTCATGGTTTAATTTGTAGTTTTCCCTATTTTTATTCAAAACAAAAATTAGTATTAAGATTAGGCAGAGATAATGTGTATAATCTCTATAAAATGGTGCTTAAGTTGTTTATCTTATAGTGTTAGGTTTATCATTGCAAATTTTGTAATGCAATATTAGATTGCTTTTGAAATGCTAAAGAAATGAGTAAAAGAAGTTGATGTTTTTGGACAAATTTGTATTTGCTGTGTCAATGTGAATGAATATATTGCTGTTGAAAGTTGGTTGGAGATAATGCTACATACTGTCTAGCTGCAGTTATTTATGTGATAAATTTGGTAATGATGTGATGCTGTTTCTTCACAGTCATCGTTTCTATGGGGATATATGTGTTCCTCAGTTGTAGGAGGAGCCTTGGTCGATAAACACGGAGGGAGAAAAGTTCTAGCAATCGGTGCAGCTCTGTGGTCTCTCGCTACTCTCCTCACTCCATGGGCAGCAATTCACTCCACGACTGGCCTCTTGGCTGTTCGTGTCTTCTTTGGGCTCGCTGAAGGTGTAGCTCTACCCTCCATGAATAATCTTCTCTCGAGGTAACAATTGGAGCTTTTAAACACAGATATATGCATCTTCATATTTGAGAGTGATGGTGTGTTCATGATTTGATGCTTCTTAGATGGTTTCCGACTAATGAGAGAGCCACTGCTGTTGGAATATCGATGGGAGGTTTCCAGCTAGGGAACGTCCTTGGATTGGTGGTGACTCCTTTGGCGATTTCGTCTGTAGGGATTTCTGGCCCTTTCGTTCTCTTCACATTTCTCGGGTTTCTCTGGTTGATAGTTTGGGTGTATAGGGTCCCGAATGATCCCCAAGAGAGCACTTGTATTAGTAAATCGGAGTTGAAATTGATTCTAGCTGGGAAATCTGATCCTAGTGTCATCAAGGGCAAGCTTCCATCTCTATCCCTTCTCTTCTCAAAATTGGCAACTTGGGCTATAATCTTTGCTAATATCACTAATAATTGGGTTAGCTTTCTCTTCTTATTCAGTTATTTTTCGCATTCTTGCTTCGTGGTGTGAAAAAAAAACATCTGAATTTTATGCTCTTCAATGCAGGGCTACTTTGTGCTTTTATCGTGGATGCCTGTTTATTTCAATACTGTGAGTAGCATTATGTTTACATATACATATTACTCTTTTCTGGTTCATTTCAACCTCTTTCATCGATGGGAGGTTTGTTTACTTGTGATGTGTTAGGTCTTTGGTGTAAACTTGAAAGAGGCAGCTTGGTTTAGTGCAGTTCCGTGGGGAACAATGGCAATCTCGGGCTACATTGCTGGGGCGATGTCTGATTATTTGATCAAATCCGGCTACTCGATAACATCAGTCAGGAAAACTGCTCAGGTAAAATTTGAACATCACATGATACTAACATTCTCACAAATCGACTTCTCCACTAGTACCAATGAACCGAGGCTGTAGAGAACACATACAAGGGATTTTTAGATTCTTCTACTCCAAGAGTCGAAGTTTTGTAGCTTCAAAACTTACTAGGAACTAAAAAATGATATATCTCGAGTATTTCCATCAGTTTCCTTTCCTTGTGAAACATCTAATGCCTGCTTGTTGTTACCAGTCGATTGGTTTCATTGGGCCGGGGACCGCATTGCTTTGCTTGAACTACGCCACGAGCCCCGGAGCCGCTGCCATATTCATGACAATTGGCCTGAGTTTGAGCTCTTTCAGTCAAGCCGGCTTCTTGCTGAATATGCATGTGAGTTGTTGCTTTCCAACATATTTGGAATCATAACAATGTAACTAGTTTCATGAGAGCCAAATTAATTTACCGGCTTTTGTTTGATTGTTTGATCAGGATGTTGCACCACAATATGCTGGATTTCTTCAAGGTATGATTCTCTCCTTCATATGCTAATCGATGATCGTGCTTGAATCTTCGTTTGCTCGTGCAATTTATGAACAAGTTCGTTTTTTCGCAGGGATTTCGAATTCAGCAGGAACAGTAGCAGCAATAGTGAGTACAATTGCAACAGGAATGTTTGTGCAGTGGCTTGGATCATTTCGAGCATTCTTAACTCTAACAGCATGTCTCTATTTTGCTGCAACTATCTTTTGGAATCTCTATGCTACTGGAGAAAGAGTCTTTTAGGAATCTTGTTTGTATAAACATATATATGACCTTTTTGTTCCCATCTCCAAAGGCTCAGAATAATTGAAGATTTTGTTGTTGTGATTTTTTTTTTTTTTTTGAAGAAATGTTGTGATTCTAAAAGAGGAAACATGAAGCTTCAAAGTCATATATGAATATAATATAACTCAAGATCAACATTGATTTTACATCCATGTGCATTCTTGGTTTCTTCCTTCTCTTGCAACCAATTAAAATACATTATGTAATTGGTTTTATCTAACAAAGAAACTGATAAATGGATCAAAATATTCAAATTTGATAAGCTGATGAAACATACTTTCTGTTTGGTGATAATGGAGAAGAATTTGGCCCAATATTCAAGAAAACAATAATAACTGCACCTTTTTTTTTCCATTTCTTGGTTGTGTTTTTTTGGAAGTTAAAATCCACCAACAATAGAAGATGGTGCTGATCATTGACCAAGGCCATATTTTAATCAGATCTTTTTATTAAAAAAAAGAAAAAAGAAAAAGAACTATGAAGTATGAAAGGGACAACTGGACTATTAACATTAATTTGATCTGTGTTGGAAACTAAAGAAAAGAGGATTAGATTTTTTTTCAAGCTCTATCCCTTCACACACACACATTCCAAAATTCTAAGCCCAAGAGGAAAATGAAAGCATTTAATTGATCCTTTATTATATTTTATTCCTTCATTTATTGAGCCACCATCTGATATTTTATCCACCCTTTTCTGCTGCTGAATTTCAAGTCAAACCAACCAAAGGAGATTCTTTCAGTTTCTTCAGAGTTCTATTTCTTGATTCTTTGAGCTATTCAATATTTTGCAATTCTTGCATCTATGCTGAAAATCTGAGTTTTCAAAACTCGGGAATTCGATTAAGTCTTTTTCTGGTATACGGATTATTATTTGAAATTGTCATCTTATTTTCAATTAAGAAGCAATTTTTACTCAAATTTGTTTATTGAAAAACTTGAACATCTCCTTGAAATTTGCTTTCCTGATCTGGGCTCAGCTTATATTTGCTTTAAAGATTTCAACTACAGGTCTCCAATAATCTTCTCTTTCTTCCAAGAATCCAAATTTGACTAAAAATCTTGCTTTAGAGATTTGAACTTGGGGTGAATTTTGCTTTTCCTTTCATCAAGAATCCATCTTCCACTGAAAAATCTTATCTGGGCTCTCATCATATGAAGTGAAATCATCTTTTCCCCCCATAAAAATTCAATCTTTTTCCCTTTTCTTGAAAAAATTGATCTGGGATCACTTAATCTTGGTCCAAAACCATGAACATCAGCTGAAACACACACACACACACTGAAAATCCCAAAATTCCCATCTGGGCCCACCTCAAATACATCTCCAAAGAAATGAATTTCAGGAGCATGGAAGAATTCTGGCCATTTTACATGAACCAGCACACAAAAGCAGCTACAAGGAGGTGGCATTTTGCAGGCACAGTTTGCAGCATTCTTTGCTTGATATACTCATTGCTCTTCAATCTGTGGTTCTTGATTTCTGTGCCCCTTTTGAGGAATGGGTTGAGTTGTTACAGTCATTTCTTTGTTGAGGGAAATGTTCCCACATCATTTAGGCACCCTTTTTGGTCTCTGCTTTGTGATTTGAAGATGTTTGGGCTGATGCTCACTGGCCAGATGGATAGAGAGATGAAGAGGCTTGGGAAAAGGCCTGTCTTGCAAGCATATTGATATTTTGTGATTTTTGATGATTTTTTGTGCCTTTTTTATTAGGGTATTGTTTTTGTTGTTTGTTGTGGGAACATTGATGTTAAGGCATATGCATAGATTCTTGATTTGTTTCTTGCATCCAGTTCAATTTGTTAGGGCTTTGAGGTGGGATTTTGATGCTATATTTGAGAAAATGTTACCGATTTGGAATTATAGATGAAGTGCTGGGCCGGCTATGAGGGTGTCCAAAGTGTTCGACGGCACAGGGCCCCCAAAAACGAGGGCCCCAAAATATATTTTGGT
>JAYJMF010000001.1:1343765-1354986 GCA_036873715.1 Salvia sclarea | reverse complement strand
AATAGACTAAACCATTAAATATTGTTTTGGAGGGAAAATATTTTTTGGTGGGTTTCACTTTTATATATATATAGATGCTACGGATAAAAAATAAATGATATTATCAATCACTAATTTTATAACTTAATGAAATAGTATAAATAATTTGTATGTTTTTAAAAATGAATTGTCAAATTGAAATTAAAACATGTCATGAACGTGCAAATTGAAATTAGTTGGAAAAAATTATTTCTTTAGAAAACTACTACAAGCACTACCTTATATATTTTAAATAGTAAAAAATCTTGTCATTTCAAATATATTTTCTACATATCATATACCAAATTAAAGCTACTATCGTTATCTTTAATTTGATATATATATTGAATATTTTATTCAATATATATATATAAAATCTATACAAATATTGTTATCTTTAATTCGATATATATACTGAAAATTTATACAAATATTGTTTCATCATCCGAATGTCTTACATACGTATTCCAGTTATAATATTTATTTCTTCGATAATACATCTTCTTTCATGTAAATATATATATGTACACATTTTTGTGCAATTAATGCCGCTCTCTTAATTCGTTTTATATTCTACTAATCATCCAATATTAATTAGATCAGAAGCCCATTATGTCCAAAGTCGGCCCAACTAATAAAGCCCAAAACCCATGTTCTTGACAAAGTCTGCTTTAGCTCCTAAATTTTAGTTTTTAAATACCTTGTATTCTCCTTTTCTTCTCAAAAACTAGAATTTGTATAAAATATTTGTAGCTTTAATATTTATATAAAATAAATATTATCAGATAAATTAAAACTAAAATAGAAAAACATAATAAGTTATTTATAAATAATTAATTAACATCTCATAATTAAACAATTATTTGAAATTTCATTAAGACCAATTATGAAAAAATCAAAACGAATCAAAAATTAGAAGTGGGAAAATGAAAGGGTGAATAGCCGCAAAATACACGAACTACGGTCGAATTCTAGTAGTATTAGTATTACACAGTGCGAAAACCAAAAATGCATGAACTTTTAATTTTTCTAAATTTTTGCACACATTCTAATTCCGGTGAAATCGAAGCCGATTTAGTTACATGTTGTAATCTTGCTTGCGTTACATTATAGGAATCAATTTATTGAAGGTTTTCAAAGGCACATTTCTCTAATACAGACCTCATCAAATGTTCTTGATCTCCCCTGCAACTCAAAAGTCATTTATACAACTATGTATCCCTAAACAAAAAAAAAAAGAGGAAAAATACAGCAAAAAGATTGAACTAAAACGACCATAATCTGGAGTGTGATTAAATATCGAATCCGAGAAATTACACCGGCGTCGAACAAGCAAATACCTAGTGCCAAAATCGCGTTTCTGCAAGCTCAGCACGCTACGGCTTTCACGAGAAAGTGCTCCGTTGAATCTTGACGTAGTTTCAACTGATTTGTCGGCTTCCTGCTGTCTGAATCAGTAGACGGTCTATTTATGAGTGTTATTTGCTAGGGGTGAGAATCGGGATAGACGACAATGGTGGGAATAAGGAGATAAGTCAACTTACATCAGACGAAGCTACGGTTGCTGTCCTGATTGACTTTCACTTGAGACTCTTCTTCTTCCTCCTCTTTGCTATCGAGACTCCCGTTTGAAGATTCCACTATCTCAGCTGCGAGCCTTTCGTGTTTCTCTTTTAGTTCCGGAGAAGCTATAGCCTCGCTGATAGCTTGCTTGATTTCTGCAACCAAACCTTGAATCTTAGATTTCGAGTCTTCATCTGGCGAGTTTGCGAGTTTCTCCACCTCGGCCTTCAGCAGATCGATCCTTTCCTTCAAATCTGATGAATTGACAACGTCGTCTATGATCATGTGGACTTCTTCGTCGAAGGCGTTTATCTTCCCCAAGGCTTCTTGGTTTGCAGGAACCACCTCCAGCCCCAAGGAACTGAGAAGTGCCTTGAATTCCGACTCCAACTCTCCGTTTAATCGCATGACCTTCTCCTTTAGCTCCGGGATGGATTCGAGGCTTGATGCTCCGGAGTTTGTGATTTCAGCCTTGAGCATCTCGACCTTCTGTTTTATGTCAGGCCGGTTCATGAACTCGCCGAATCTCTTATTGATTTCGAGTTTCATTTCATCTTTCTTGCTGTCCTTGGAAAGGTTGAAAGCCTTGGAGAACTCTTTCAGCATTTCGATCTTCGATATCAGGCTGTGGTAATTGGGAGCCGAAGGGAGATTTTTGGCGAACTCGGCCTTCACCTGTTCGATCTTTTCCTCCAAAGCAGGTAGATTTCTCCCTTTCGCAGCTTCTTCCCTCAGCATATTAACCTTGTCCTCCATTCCCAGAGCTTTTGCAGCCTCGTTGTATTCATAGTCGATCTCTCTCTCCAATTTCTTCACCATCTCTTTCAGTCCCCTCTCCGAGTGCACTGTTGTCGATGACTTGCTGGCTTCCAACACTTGCTGTTTCACTTTTTCGACCTCGTCCCTCAACTCCGATTCCGAAGTCACACTGATTGGAACTACCGGTTCTTCCTTCTTCTTCATGTTGACTTTCCTCTTAGGATCAATAGGAATTCCTTCTTGGAATCCACCAAGTTTGCGGAACTTCTGAGCTCGATGTTTCAGTAAGGTATCGGTATCCATCTTTAGTAGCTCCTGCAAACACAGAACATCCAAGTTTCTTTTTAATATAGGTATAGGCACACATACTAGAAAGGAAAACAACGAACGAGCCACTTACGTCCATTGATTGAACGATTGCCTTTTTGATCTGTTCAGAAGTCCAATACGGATCGGCATGTCCCCCACCAAGAGGTTCCTATAGCGCATTGCAACAATGTGCAGAAATCATATGTTATTAAATTTATTGAATAAAAAAAAGTAGTATCAGATCGATGATTGATGTTAATAATTTAAAATCAAACTGCAGATGATGCAAATCCACAGTAATCCAAACAAAGTAAATCAGGAGTTGGCAGTTCATCATGAGTCTCGTAGTTTTTAGCATAAGAAGAAATAACATTTGCTAAAGTAATTAAATGATAAAAAGAATACGAAGGAAAACAATGATTAGGAATATTACGGGGATGATTCCATCACAAATTTGCAGCTTCGTCAGCTCTGTAGCCGTAATTTTTAGCTTCTCAGCAGCCTGTAAACAAAACAAAAGCAGACTATGTTACAATCGTTGTTTCTGCTCGTTATATGGACTCTGGGTCCGACATTCTCGAACCAACCTTTGGAGAAGCTTTCGCAGTCTTCCACAAGATGGCAGCACATGCTTCAGGACTGCAGCAAGGAAACAAAAAGGCTGTGTCAGAATAATAGAAATAAGGTTTTACTAGGCCATAAAAGCATCTAATGACATATAACAGAAGCATAAACTGTTGTTGTAGTCAAAGCACCTGGCGACGTAGAAAACTGCATTTTCAAGCATTAAAAGCTTGTTAGCACAACCAATGGCCAGAGCTCCACCAGAGCCTCCTTCACCGATAACAATTGAAATAATTGGTACTTTCAAACCAAACATGGTCCTCAAATTGAATGCAATGGCTTCTCCCTATTGATTAATAGGAAGAAAATTAGCAAATCAATACTTCAGTTCAAAAAAAAAAAATATGTGCTGCAACGACGTGGTTCAGTACTTGGCCCAATTCCTCAGACTTGAGATCAGCATATGCACCGGGAGTGTCGATGAAAGTGATGATAGGAAATCCATGATGATCTGCATAGTACATCATCCGCAATGCCTTCCTATAGCTGTTCAAACAATATCCTACCATTAGAAATGAATAGAAAGGTTTTTCATCATTTTAAGTCTTGCGTTGGAAAACAGAAGTTCCACTGAGCCTACGAGATTGGCACAGCCTCACATGATCTTCTATAATTGCAAAAATAATCTCTTTCCTATAATGCATACCCATGAGGAGTAGGCATCCCAAAGTTCCTCTGAATATTCTCTTTTGTGTTCCTGCCCTTTTGATGGCCCATGAACATGTAGCTTCTACCATTTATCGTACCAAGTCCAGTTACAATAGCAGGATCATCATATCCAGCTCGATCACCATGGAGCTCCACAAACTAGGCGAAAGCAAATGACAAGATTAAGCATTCAAACCCACACTTATATTCAAAGGAAGACGTTGCAGATAATGACTTGGAGGCTTGGGGCACAATATCAGTCATACCTTCTCTGTAATGTTGAAGACATGATCAAGAAATGTTGGCCTGTTGGGATGCCTTGCAATGTTTACACGTTGTATAGGAGTCAAATGCGTGTATAGGTCTTTCAGAGCCTGCGATTAATGTGGATAAGTTGCAGTCGACATTTTAAATTGTCCCCAAACCATCAAATCGTGAAAAGTTGATAGGCATAAAATATGTTGCTAAAGATGGATCATTTTGTGGAAACACGATTGAATAGAAAATGGGAATGAGAATAAGAACCAGATGCTACAGGCTAAACCTGCTGATATTTATTCTCCAGTGAGATAATTTGGTCACTGAAATCCAGCCCAGTTTCATTTGCCATCCTTTGCACCTGCAGCAAGAAAAGCAATAAAGATTAAATCAAGCCATCTTATTTCATGTTTAGGTTATGAAGAAAATACTAATACTCCCTCCATACCAATTATTTGGTCCATTTTGGACTCACATGTAGATAATACTTAAAAATGTATCAAAATCAATAAATTATTTAATTAATTTATATGCAAATTGGGTATCATAAATCTCAAGAAGCATTTTTTCATCTGTATTTTGATGAAATAACAGGCTTATTATAGGTTTCCAAAAAATTGAGTACTCAAATATTTTAATTTCCAAGACTGTGTGAGTATGTGAGTATGAAAAAAGTAATCCTGAATATAGCAACAGTAACCATAATCAGACACTAAAATAGAGTAGATGACCAAATAATCAGTGCAGATGGAGAACTAGAGAGGATTAAAAGAACCATACATCAACTATTTTCTTCTGCAAATCCATGAGAGGTTTCTCAAAATCCAAAGTAACTGGTTTTGGCTTCTCTTTCAAAGGCTTGAAAGGTGAGAGGTGGCTAAGCACTCCACCCTTCACATTGAGATCAGGATCTTCTGGCCATGGATAATCGTGCTTTTTCCCTTTCTTAACCTTCGCCACTATAGAAAAATCTCTTCTTTTTGCTCCAAGACGGGATCTTCCAAGGGCCTTGAGGGGTACATCACAAATGCCATTACACAAACTCCCAAGAAGATCTGAAGCAGCAGGTTTTAAGGCCAAGTTCCCAGTGAACGACGCTGGGCATTGCCCCATGGTAGCCATGTTTCTGATGCAACCAGAATAACACAGGTGTTAGTTCCTTTCGATTGGAAATACAAAAGGCAATGAGAAAAGAGCTGGTAGAGCCAAATAACAACTGGCCGAAATTCAAAAAATGAAAATTTTGAATACTATAGATGCATCAGATTGAACCATCCGGTTAGAACTCTTGCAGATTTAAATCATATATAGTATAAGCAGAAATGGAACTAACTACAAATGTAACAGAGTCTTCAGTTTATAAAAATAAGCATAAATTGTATTTCCAAAGCATATATGCTGAAAGCTACTGTATACTTCAGAGTAGTCATCTCGGAGTCAAACAGGAACTAATACATGGATGAACAAGCGCGGCCATACCAAATCAAATACGCTCTAATTATTGAAGAAATTTACATTAAATGGATCTCCAAGAATCCAGGAATCACTTCAATAGCAATAAGAATTGCACAAAGAGGCGAAGAAAACGAATTTTCTAGTTCGAAATCACTAAGAAAAACGCACAGCACCTACACTCATCTCTACATTCAAAAACGAAAAACACTCTCAAAAAACGAACTGAAAAACACGAAATCACGCACTCGTCCAGCATTTCAGGCAATACAACTACAAACAACCCCAAAACAAAAACAGGATTGAGTCATAAATTGCATTTCCAAAGCGTATATGCTGACAGCTATTGTATACTTCAGCATAGTCATCGGCGGAGTCAAACAGGAACTAATACATGGATGAACAGGTGCAGCTAAATCAAATCAAAATAACGCTCTAATACTCGAAGAAATTAACCGTAAATAGATCTCCAAGAATCCAGGAATCACGAAAAGCTTCACTTCAACGACAATAACAAACTACTGCACAAAGAGGCGAAGAAAACGAATTTTCTAGCTCAAATCACTAAGAAAAACATGAAGCACCTCAAACAAACGCAACTCAGCTCAACATTCAAAAGCGAAAAAACACTCTAAAAATCAAACTGCAAAACGCGGAATCGCGCACTCTTCCAGCATTTCAGGCAATACAGCTGCAAACAATCCAAAAACAAAAACAGAATTGAAGCAAAAATAGGTGAGAGGCAAACCTAGATCGAATGCAGCAGCAATCGGCGAGATCTGCGGAAGCGATTCGAGCAATGGATGTGAGGTTTAAAGAGAGAGAGGAGATTAGTATAGCTGGAGCTGCATAGGGGAGATCGTCAGCGAGAGAGAGAGGTTGGATTTGTGCTTATTCACACACAAACACACACACACTGTGAATAACGATACAGTTGCATACACATATGCATATATTCATGTCTTTAATTTTCGATGCTTTCTATGCGTCGCCAAATCTAGAGAGAGACGTTTTCATTTTTTTCATTTTATTTTTTTCTTTCCAAAAACGGACAATTTGATAAACAACTCATCTATTATTTTCAATTTAAAAAAATATATATATGTAAATACATATAAACTTTCCTCAAAATTTGATTTTTAATTAAATTGATTATCTTGGTCAAATAATACGCGAATTTTACAAAATTTTGGAATTTAAACTAATTCCAAAGTTCGTTGGCCAATAACTTGATTTTTCGAAATCTGATGGCCGATCGATCTGGAGTTACTGTTAGAAAGCTCTCAACGTTAGATTTATAATGGTACATATAAATCCAAATTATAACAAAAAATACTATACAAGTATGAATTTTTATGATAATAACTTTTAAGTTATACCCGACACTTTTCGGTGATTGGAACCTCACAGCACGGGTACTAATAGAAGGGTATTGTCGAGAGCTTTTACATGTTAGTTTCGGATTGTTAAACCAGCTCCAAATAATCAAGTTATTACCAAACAAACTTCATAATTATTCTAAATTCCAAAATTTAATGAAGTTCGTAATTGAAAAGAGTCATACATCGAAATTTTCTTTATATTTATTTAGTAATTGAAAAAATTAAATAAGAAGTTGGATTAAAATATTCATTAGTTTGTAAAGTGTACTATGTTGACGCAAATGAATAAATGCTTATGAGTTATGATTTCCCTTTCATTTAATTGGGTTTAAAGTTAGGCTTAATTAATTTGTTTGGCTCATCATCTTTATAAATTGATAGTAGAATGAAATTTGATTTTGTTCAAGTTTGACTTAGCTTGGTGTAGTTATTGGTTATTAGAAAAATAAAATTAAATAAAAAGGATAAGTTCCCTACTAATATAATTTCTTTTTATTAAGTATATCTTCAAAATCTCTATTATTTTTTTGGAAATTACATCAACACGCATGTGAGCCACACACAAACATTCAAAAACACATATACATATATAAGTTAGGTAAGATTTAGGTAGGATTTATTCTTTGTTTAGTTTAGCAGTGTTGAGCAGTTGACAACTATAAACTACTACATTGGTAACCACAAATTTATTGAATTAATTCAAATAATATAGGCACTTTTGTGATAAATTATTACGATGCAACTATTGAGTAAAATGACACCTCCCTATTTTATATTAATCGTCAATCTTATAAAATTATTGTGGAAATTATTTATATAAAAAAAATTACTGATCAATTCAAAATGAAAAGGTTCATTTTATCTAAACCTCTTTTCACAACTATGAGTCTATAACAAAGTATAGGACATAATTTACGTGACTAAAAAATGGGGCCAATTTGTAAATAAACCGAAGTTAGAGGACTTTCGGTAAAAACAACAGAAAAATATCAATATTTTATGCGCCAATCACTGACTACTGGATTGAGCTCTCCGCCGCCGGATTTTATCTCTCCGCCGTCGATTTCATCACTCCGCCGCCGCATTTCCGGTAATTCGACATGGCCGGCAGTCCTTCCAACGGTAAAACTTCAGCATTACACACCTCGCGCTCCAATTCCACCCCTAACTCTTCCTGCTATTGATTGAGCAGAAGCTATTCTCGAGCAACTCAGGAGCGGCATTGCGAATTTCGAGATCGCCGCTTCGCCCGTCGCTTCGGTTTCCGGTCAATGCCGCCGAATTCCGCATCATGTCACCTCAGTCGCTGCTTCCTCGCCGAGATTCTTCGCCAGGATTGGAATTCCAGTGTAAGGGGAATTTAATCAAACACGTGGTGATCGTTGATATTTTGCTAATTTCGTTCGTTGTTTTGAGTTTCAGAGATGCAGGATCGCCGGCGATGAAGAAAGTTGAGCGGTATTCTGTTCGGAAAGTTACCGGCGATGGCCGCTGTCTGTTCCGCGCGCTGGTATGTGAAGTGAAGTATCTGTTTTTTATTAATTGTTGGTGATTGCTCAGAAAATCGAATTCAATTGACAATTGCAGCTAGGATTAATCATCTTTGAGCTTGTTTGATGCATGATTGAGTGTAGCTGATGCTCATTTGAACTTCCAAAAGAGTATTTTTCTAATTACATTTATATTTAGCTCATTAGGTGTGTGCAGTGTTCAAGCTTAGTAAACTCGTGATGAGAATTTCGAAAGAAAATTCTGTAACAAATGGAATGTTTGATGTGGAGAATTCTTGCTAACGAACTCAACAATCAAATGATCAAAAGTTGTTTTCTCAATAGAGAATGTAGAAAGCTGGACATTGGAAAACCATGAACTTCATGAATCTTTTTTCTGGTTATCATATTTGAACTTTTGTGACTCTCGAAAAACTCTTAATTGGTGCTGGAAAGATGACTGAGTTAGCTTTCCTATCTATGTTGCCAAGCTTGCATGATTTGGCCTTCTTCAGAGATTAAGGACTTCACAGACTAGGCAAACACGTTTTGAATGAACGAGTTGAATTACAGTATTTTATTTTTTGGATTATAAGTTTCTAGCTTGGAACCAGGTAAAAGGAATGGCGATCAACAAGGGCATGAGGCTTGGCCCAAGGGAAGAGAGAGAGAGTGCAGGTCTGTCGATTTGATAGAGGGTTTTATTCAAATAATGTCTCTGTTCCTTTCTTCTGGTTGGAATGTTATGCTTATCAAGTTTTAGGTAGATCCATTGATGAATTATGGCGTGTGATTGCCAGGCGATCCCATGTGATATCTGTTTCTTTTGATTTTTTATGCTTTTCGGAGATCATGCACTATGATACTGACACTCGCACAATTCAACAACAGATGAATTAAGGATGGCTGTAAAAGAAGTTATATGTGACAATGAAAGGGACCGCTATCAATATGAAGAGGCATTGGTCGCAATAACCGTTGAGGAATCTCTGAAACGGTGAGCCCTTAATTAGCTGGTTATAGATGCTTAAGGCCATATTCAATCATAATCTAAATTCCCTGTGCAGTTACTGCCAACGCATTCGAAGGCCAGATTTCTGGGGCGGAGAGCCTGAACTTCTGGTTAGTATGCAATCTCCTTTTTCCTTGATCAAGAAAATTGGCTATCCCCTTTTTTTGGCGGTGAATGAGTAGTTACGACAAATTTTGCCACGACGCTTTGAAACCACAAATTGCTGTGGTTTCAGTATCCTTGACTTGATTATACGAGTTTGGTAGTTTTTCTAGTTCTTGACAGTCAATTTTTCTGTAATTTCTTTAAAATTCTATGAATTTCTTCGACATCAGGTGCTGTCGAAGTTGTGCTGCCAGCCAATAGTTGTATACATCCCAGAACATGAGGTATACTTTTCGATTACAAGTGATAGAGCTTTTCTAAGTTTTGATTATTACCGTAATTGAATTTGTACCTCGATTTATGCTTCACATAGTCTTTTTAGATAAGCGTAGTCCTAATAAGCATTCTCTTCATCAAACCTTATATACATCTCTGCCTACACATCCCTAGAGTCTGAACAGAATGAAAGGAACACGAAACTCCTATCATCATTGTTCATCACCGCTGCAGCTTAAGTACAAAATTATGCTAACTGAAGCTTCACATTTGGTGAATCTGTCAACTAAGCGTCTTACCACGCGCTGTATCTCTAGATTACAAGTGGTAGTGCTTTTCTAAGTTTCGATTATTATCGTAACTGAAGTTGTACCTCGATTTGTGCTTCACATAATCTCTTTAGATAAACGTAGCCCTAATAAGCATTCTCTTTATCAAACCTTATATACATCTCTGCCTACACATCCCTAGAGTCTAGACAGAATCAAACGAAGACGAAACTCCTATCCTAACTGCAGCTTCACATTTGGTGAATCTGTCAACTAAGCGCCTTAGCACGTGTGCATCCTGTCTCGAGAATCTGTGATCACCACAAGTTGTATGAGTTCTGACACAGTTTAACCGCGTTGCAGCACGGTGGACGGGGTGCCGGTTTCATCCCGATTCAAGAATATGGCTCCGAGTTCCATAAAGGTTCGAAACAGGGGAAGGCGGTGCGACTGCTCTACACAGGAAGAAACCATTATGATCTGCTAGTCTGACTGGTGAGTGAATGCTCATGTAATGTCGTTTTGATTATGGAAAGATTATTTGTTTTTCTAAGAAACAATGTTATGTATTAGTATATTTTTTTGGCCCACATTGTATTTTACAAAAGGAATATTAGAGTTCTATATTGTATTTGAATTTGAACTCAGCGGTTATGGTTGAATTTTGTGAAGGAACGAAGTCGAAGTTAATTTACTATTGTTTATTTGAATTTTGACAAATGTTTTTGGTTAGAGAGATAGAGGGAGAGAGTTTTTTTTTTTTACTCAATTATTTGAGAACGTGTGCTGATTATTTAATAACTAATGTTTTAAATTTAAATTCTAAATTTCGGTTAAGATTGAATTATTTTTTTTTCTTTCAACATGCCTACATTTACTTATTAACTTTTCACTATTAATTTCAAACCCAACGGACCTTTAATATTTATAACGTTTTTTTTTTCATAATGAATGCTCGACATGGATAAACGATTTATCAAAGACAAATATTTCTGTCAGGCCGGCCTGACCGTCAGGCCGGTGGTACTTCATGTTATATGAATTGGTACTTTATTC
>JAYJMF010000001.1:1324227-1335294 GCA_036873715.1 Salvia sclarea | reverse complement strand
GTACTTCATGTTATATGAATTGATACTTTATTCAATATATATTGGTACTTTGGCCTGACAGAAATGTGCCTCTTTATCAAATTACAAAGTGGATTTATTTTTTCATAAACAAACCACATTCTTTTTTAGTTCTTACTTTTAAGGGCGATTCCTCTTTTGTGAACCACAAGAACTAGAGATTATAAACATAGTCAATAGCTAAATTCCAATTAAAGTGAAATATCACGAAGTGGAAGCGATGTTTTTCTTTTCTCCGGAATTTCAAGTTGAGATCTGGGGTTAGTGATTGTTGGTTTTAGGCTAGCTCCTCTTCTAGGGTGTTCACGGTGAGCTCGACATATAAGATGATCGCGGAGGCGGGTAGGAGTCGGGAAGTTGATAGGAGATGTCACGGAGACTTTGCCCGAATTTGGAAGAATATCGCTATGTTCAAGGCCCAAGTTATGGCTTGGAGGCTTTTGTGGAATGGGCTGCCGACACGTGATAATCTTGCCAAAACTTTCGAGATGTCGGTGGAGGAGCAGAAGTGTAAGTGTTGCGGATCATTTATTCCTTGGCTGCCCAGAAATTGATTCCATCTGGCAAACGATGGTTGAATGGGTCGGTGCGAGATGGACGCCTCCCAGATCGCTGATCGACCACTTCTTATCCTTTGCGTCGCTACTTGGAGGGGGGAAGGTGAGGAAGATTTTTGGGGGTCCGTGGATCTGCGTGATTTGGATAATTTGAAAATGGAGAAACTCGATGGTGTTTGATGAGAACGAGTGGGATTTTAGAAAAATTGTGGAAGAGATAAGGTGTAGACTATGGAGTTGGTGTGTGGTGAAAGGATGTCTGACTTTAGACGGGAGCCTTTTAGATTGGCCCTCGAACCGACTCTGTATTTTATGGATTGGTTTGTAATTTCTTCTTTGGGATGATACTCCTCGTACTATCGGATGTCGAATAATATTTATTTTTGTCTGATAAAAAAATTAACATAAACTATGATCAATAGAAAGGGGAATTTAATCATTAACATGCCATTGGTAGATAAATAGACAAGCAATATAAGTAATTAACTAATTATTGTGGGCATAATTAGCAAAAACCTTGTGCAATAACTGAGATTATAGGCAACATGAGGGGCCCAAATACAATTTTTCAAAACTTACAAATTGCGCAATTTTATTTTGGAAAAAAGAAATTGATTATTTTTGTCTCCTTCTTCAGCACAATTCAAGAAGAAAAGGCAACTGAGCTAAACCATCGCTGCAAATTCAATTAGGGCAAAAAACCGCAAAATTGGGGTTTTAGAGAGAGAGAGAGAATGAGTAGTAACGCCGAAGGAGGAGGCGCCGCCGCCGCCAGCAATGGAGGGATGTTGTACCACGAGGTACAAGAGTCGAAGCTCTGCGCGGTGCATTGCGTGAACACGGTGTTGCAGGGCCCCTTCTTCTCGGAGTTCGATTTGGCGGCGCTCGCATCCGATCTAGATCGTACGGAGCGGCAGATGATGCTCGGCGCCGTCACCGGAGATTTCCTCCCCGAACTCTCGCACAACGTCTCTCTCGACGGAGATTTCAGCATCCAGGTCTGATTTCTCGAAAATTTGCAGATTTCTGTTTTCAATTGGCGGTTGAACTTGCCTATTTGTCTATTGGTTATAGTCTCTGTTGTTTCGATTTCTCTAATTTGATCTGTTTTAGGTTAAATTTGGACTGTTTTCGTTTCTGATTCGTAATTGTTATCGTTGGAGAATTGATGTTAAACCTAACAAGTAAACTAATGTGGATTGCAGTTCCTCGTTTGCTGGTGTAGATTGTTATGTGTTTGTGAGTTTACATGTTAATTGCTACTGAATTTGCAGTATCATACTATTTTGGATAAAAGATGATTTTGTAGGACCTACGCATTTACGCTTTATTTGTTCTGTTAGGATGGGGTTATATGATATCGTTGAAAGCCGTTTTAATTGATGAAATCGCAAAGAAGTAGTTTACCGTTGTGATTGGATACGCCCCGTTTTGCAGTTTCATACATGTGTTACTTGTTTTATATGAATAAATGGTGAGAAATCTCGGCTGGCATTGGCGCTTTAGCTATTTATGGTTTCTAATCCGTAAAGCCACTTTTGTGCTCTAGTGCAACGTGGCGTTTTCTATGTCACTTTTTATGTGAGTATGTGTTTATTGATTCTTTGCGCGATTTCTAATTGTGCTGAGGAATTAAATGAAGGCGGTATTGAATTTTCAAGAGTGATGAGATAGAATTGAGTGGGGACAGTAGGATTTGGAACTTTAATGAGCACATTCATGTGACGATTGGCTTATCTGAGACGACTGAGGAAGGTATAAACGTACACGTGGTGGATGATTCGTGAATTACCAAATACAGCTAAATGGATTGGGGATATGCGCCAGTCACGTTTTAGTAGTGTTAGAATGACTCGTTTTGTACTTCGTTACGTGTTTAAACTGTCCATTATCTAAAGCAATCAATTTAAAACTATCAACAGTTATGAAGCACGAGAGAATGTTTCTTCCATTCTGAAATAGAATATCGGAAATTTAGGCATTAAACTTGTATGAAATATTTATCATTCACAGATGCTAGAATTGCTTATTTGTCCTACCAATTTTCTCTACTTGAATTGCAAATATATTGATTACATTGTGTATGGTTTCTCTGCTGGTAGGTTCTACAAAAAGCATTGGAAGTGTGGGATTTGCAAGTCATTCCCCTCGACAGCCCCGTGGCGGAGCCAGCTCAGATCGATCCTGAGAAGGAAAATGCATTCATTTGCCACTTGCAGGACCACTGGTTCTGTATCAGGAAAGTTAACGGGGAGTGGTACAACTTCGACAGCCTCTATCCAGCACCCGAGCACCTCTCCAAGTTCTACCTCTCAGCCTACCTCGACTCCTTGAAGGGCTTCGGGTGGAGCATTTTCCTGGTGAGAGGAAACTTCCCCAAGGAGTGTCCCATCACCTCCTCCGAGGCCTCCAACGGGTTCGGCCAGTGGCTCCTACCCGAAGACGCGGAGAGGATCACCAAGTCGTGCAACACGGCATCGAGAAATCGAACTGGTCAGCAACAGCAGCAACAGCAGCAGCTCTCTGATCCCTACATGCAGTATGATAATTCACAGATGTGGTTAGATGATGAAGATGAGGATTTGAAAGCTGCAATAGCTGCCAGCCTGATGGAATCCTCTCTGCCCGCGGCAGCAACGACAGCGGCTCCTCCCGTTGCAGCAACGACAGCAGCTCCTCCCGTTGCAGCAATGACAGCGGCTCCTCCCGCTGCAGCAACAACAGCGGCTCCTCCCGTTGCAGCAATGACAGCGGCTCCTCCCGCTGCAGCAACAACAGCGGCTCCTCCCGTTGCAGCAACGACAGCGGCTGCGACAACAGCAACGATGGCGACGACTGCTACTGAAACACAACCAGGCTCCTCAGAAAATGAGAAGAATATAAGTGAGGAAAAGAAGGAATGAGAAGAGCCATGTCTATGACAAAGGTGATACTTATCATTGTTGAATGGTTTGTGTAAAATTCTATGATTGTTTTTGTGGAAACTGTAAAAACTTCATCTATCAAAACAATCATGACAAGGGCCAAATTATACCCACATTTTTTTTCCAATAATATCATAGTATATGCCCTTACATATTTGAAAAATATATGAGCATATGCCTCAATTTCTTGCATTTTTTAGATTATAAATCCCAATTTCCATATCAATTATCTTCCTTTTGTTTCTGTGGTTTGCTAGTTGTACAGTTGTATTATTTATAACATGCATTAAATTGCTATACATAGTGAAATTCATTAGCTGTAAGTATATTTAATAAAAAAAATTGTATGCACAATCAAATACAAATGCACACACAAACAACGCAAAATAATCTAAGAATTTATGTAGGGGTCGGTTTTATTTTTGAAAAATTTAGAAAAATAATCAGTTTCGAATATTTTTTTCTGATTCCGTCACTGCACACAAATAGACGATAGATATGATGATCGATATATATCATCACGGACAATTGAAACACCAAAAGCAAATGGTGAAAAAGAAGAGAAAACAATAGAAAAAGCCAACCCCACATGCCTCCTCAAATCTGTATTTATATTCAAACTTAGTAGGAGTGGCAACTTTATGAAATAATGAATCAATATTATTATTCGAAATTTGAAAAAAAAGAAGAAGAAGAAAAAAACAGTGGAGAAAAGTATTTTTTGAACCTTTCAAGCTGGAATTTGAGGACTATCAACCCCACATGTCAACATCTCTCAATCACACCTCTATATATATACATCACCAAGAAAATAAAATAAGGCTGGATTCATGCCTTTACAGAGCCAAACAGATCTTCACTTCCTTAAAAAGAATCAAAAGATCAAATTTTTATTTCTTTTCTTGATTTCCCAAATCTTGATCTCTGGTTTTCTGAACTTGATTCACTAGAATCAGTTGATGGGTTGTTTTTGTTTCTAAAATCTTGAAATGGGTTCATCTTTTTTCAACAAGCAGAGGAGTGTTCATCAGATTCTTGGAGGAGGTTTTGGTAAGTCTTTAATGGATGAAAATATCTCATTTTTTTTTTTATCTCACATCTGTGGCAAAAATAGTTAAATATTGTTGATCATTAGTCTCATCCTTGAGATTTGAGAAATACTATTGAAATCTGGAAAAAGAATGGATTTTTTTTTTTTTAAATGTTGAGAAACAGTTGCAGATGTGATGCTATGGAGAAGAAGAGATCTAACAGTGGGAATATTGGTTGTGACTTTGGCTGCTTGGATGATGTTTGAGATCTCTGGTTATACTCTTTTGTCATTTACCTCAAATGTGTTGTTGCTACTCTTCACCATTCTTTTCCTATGGGCAAAATCAGCAGCAATTTTGAACAGGTTAGTGGTTTTCTGCCGGCTTTCTTGTTTTGGCTCGTTCTTCTCGAATGTATTCTTTTTCGTTGTGGATATTTATTTTGATTCTAATAGGTTAAAACTCTCATACATATCATATCATTAATTCGATAAATTATATAAAAAGTAATGCTCGATTTGTGTTCTTTTTCCGTCGTACTTGATAACGGATAAAATTACTAGCAATAACTTTTTATTGATCTATTGGGCTAATGATGCCAATAATAATCACAATAAATGTCTAAAACGAAAAAGAATAATGTTAATTTGCCCGTAAAGTTATTGATGCTCGATTTCTTGCAACATTCTTGAAATTTAAAGTCTTGATTGAGCAAAAGTTTTACTGCAATTGATAGAAAGAAGCAAATTGAGAATGGAAGAAATGAATGATAGTTGATGAAGATGAATGAAGTCAAAATTTTATTAGTTATTCACTTATACTATATTATAGTACTATATTGTCATTTCTAAGGAATAAGATAGTTTATTAGTATGTAGATGCATAGGTTTTATTTATATTTTTGTCATAAGATATGAATCCTTCTTGTGTTCAAACATTCTTCAATATTGTGATGATAGTGATGGTTGTGGAATAATCATATACTAGAGTTATGTCCATATTTTAGACATTAGAAACAATCTATCATCATTTTCACCCAACAGATTGGTGACGCGGTCTTTAAATTTCTGCATTATTTAATTATAAAAATAAAATAAAATAAAATTGGTGATGATTTCTTGATTAACTAACAGACCTGCTCCTCCTCTACCTCATCTCCATCTCTCACAAGAAGCTGTAAATGAAGCCTCCGATTTGCTACGAGACTACGTAAACACGCTGCTCTCCGTGTCCGAGGACATTGCCCTCGGACGGGACTCGAGGGCGTTTGTGAGAGTCGGGCTCGTGCTCATCACGGTCTCCGTGATCGGGAGCCTCACCAGCTTCCTCATCCTAGGCTACATTAGTAAGTCAACGGGTTCCAAACACGTGTCGTTTGCAGGCTATTGAATTTAGGGCTCGAAGTTGAAATGATCGGTGTTTTTTCGCCTCGTTTGTTTTGCAGGTCTTGTCTTGGTTCTTACAGTTCCAGCAGTTTATGAGAGATTTGAGGCCCAAATTGATGAATTTGCTGTGAATGGGTGCAGAAAAGTGCAGGAGATGTATGTGAAATTACACCAAGAATGCATCTCAAATATTCACAAATGGAAGAAAAAATTGAGTTGATGATTATTATTGATCATCTCTTCTCCTTTTTCCCATATTTTGTTTGAAATTTTGTTGAAAGCGCCTTTACAAATGAGCCTTTTCAAATATGTTTCTACCAAAATGTAAAGAAGAACTAAGAGCTTATTATGAGATCTTATGTCACATTTTAATGGACTAATTGCCAACTAAAGCACCAATTATTTCAGTTGTGATCCAAATTATTATATCTATAATTTTAAAAATATTTTGTTATATAAATTTTTTATTACAATACTATGAATAATATTCCACTTTTATATCAAAAAAGTAATTTTTAAAAAAATATATATGCCCTAACTTTGGATTTATTAACCCGAAAAATAAATTATGAATTATGTACCGCAAAATTGAGTAATAAAATCCTAACTGAATGCAAACAATTTGATGTAAAACTAACACTCCTAAACTTTTGTTATCAAAAAGCTAACATATCAAGCATAATACTAACCAAATTTTAGTGATGCCGACTCTTGTGAATCTTGCCACGTCAACTTTCAAGTGACCCGAAAAAACTCAATTTGTTCATTTTACGATAAATTGAAAGTCGGATAAAGTATTACTACAACATTTCAAAGATCAAGTTAAAATTGTAAAACAGATATAATTAATTAATTAATTAATTGACCATTAATCCTATTTTGAAGAAGTTGTTGCAATTCAAACGACTACTAAAACACATCTTTACTAATAATTGCTTAACATTTTCAGAAACAATTCACGGTTTCTTTCCTAGTATATTAATGTAAACATTAAGAAAACCTTTTCTCCATTTCCAATATTGTTTGAGAGAGAGAGAAGCATAAGATTAAATCTTGAGAAGTTTCATCCAACTATATTAATTAATGAGCCAATCTTTGAATCTTGATGAGAAATGAAAAGAGAGAAAAAAAGCTGTGCCTTCCAACTCTTTCTTCCCCAGCGAGTTAGTTTCAACATCAATTTTATTGAAAAAAATGGCGGATTAAAACAATCGGCTGCGACGCTACGATGCATTTGCTGGACCTCTCACCTCTACTTTCTTCGTGTTTCTAAGACGACTCCAAACTTCTAACGAACTTCTTCGCCTGAAACACAACAAATCGAAACGAGTTTTAACATATACGTTGCAGATGCTCGTATTGAAGAAGTAGAGCATATTGTTATTAGTTATTACCTGCTCCAATGTCAAAAACATGATCACGTTCCACGATCCGAGCCGTCCAAAGTTGGGGATGAAGCCTTTGTAGAATGCCAGAGGTCCCTGTGAATCATAACATTGAGTAAAAACGGATCGATGTAGCTATGTTCGTGCATGTATGCAAGCAAATACTAGTTCGATTCGTGCATCGTTTCGTTTCACACTGAATCATATGCAGAAATCTCTTCTTCTAATGAATTAGTAACCACCATTGTTAACATAGGAAATATGGATAATATGCAGAATTGCAAGAAGTTTCACGGAAATTTCAAGCCAATTTTCAAGCCCTTTGTTCAGCAAAAACGGGTCGATGTAGCTACGTTCATGCATGTATGCAAGCAAATACTACTTCGATTCGTGCATCTTTTCATACTTATCATATGCAGAAATCTATTCTTCGGATTAAAAAGTAACCACCATCATTAGCTTGGGAAATATGTGGATAAGATGCAGAATTGCAAGAAGTTCCACAGAATTTTCAAGCAGCATTTGAAGGTAGTATTTCTGTATTCTTGAATAAAAGGTGCCAATACTCAATCACTCCAGATTTTTACTATGTTTATTTGTTATTAAACTTGCCTATTGAATTCAACATCTACTTAGATACATGAATAACAGGAAAATAATGGGCTGCATCATTCTTCAGCTAATCAAATACGTAATCCTCAATCGATGGACTAGTATCGAAACTTTTGGTGGATTAGAAAATGAACTTACGTCGTTCTTTAGAGTCCTGACAAAGCAGTCAAGTGTGCTTTTGTATGAAGGATCTCCCATCATTCTCGACTTGACCTGTCACGGGAAGCCAGTCGAGCCAATTAGCAGTCAAAATCTCTTTTAGCCAACCTCTCAGAAAAGTACTATTACTCAAAACAGTCCCAGCGATAGGCGAAGATATAAGATAAATGAAGTTAAAGAGGTGTGTTCTGATAAGTTACCACGTCGACTGGAGAGCCAATGCAAACTGCAAAGAAACCAGCTCCTAAACCAGCGAAAAGATGGGTGACTACGTTGTCTGTGAAACCGGGGATTTTCAGAATTGTCTGTAGGAATATAAAATTAGTCAGAGAAAGCAAGACATCAAACTGGCTCGTAGCTAAACACGACTAAGCGTGACAATACCTCCTTCACTTGATCGTAACTGGCTAATTCAGCAGCATTTATGATAGCATTGCGAGCAACGTTGGGACCAAGTCCGGTCCACAAAGCTGTAAGCCCTTCCTATATTTTTTTCAACGAAAGTATAACCAAGAGGTGTCGAGTGGGATGCAGATTTAGGAGGGAGCAGTAAATGAGCACGAAGAATTATACCTGTTTCACGATTGTAGAATACGCACTGAGAGCTCCAGAGTAACGCCTAGGGACGCCAGGAGGCAGCTTTCCCTCGGATTGAAGTCGGACTTTAACGAGATCGGTGGGATTGGCAATCATTATACCTAATGCGCCTGATAATATCCAAGAATTTCTGTTACTGTTTCTAAACCAACCACTAATCTAAGACTAAGAACACAGACAGCATTAGAAGAAGATAAAGAATAGCTCATCATTTCACGAAATTGCACCATTTCACGAATTGCCAAGACTTGAAATGAAGAAATAACACTTCATTTCACTACTAGGCATGTGCTTAGTTGTGAAATGAAGTGTTATTTGACCATTTCACGAGTAAGGGAGTTCGTGAATTCGTGAAATGAGAGGCTATAAATTAAACATCTGCAGTATGTGCTCACCAGTTGTGAGTGCAGCAAGTACTTTCTTTGACAACGGGATATCTCCAACGTGATCTTTCCCGACATAGAAGTTTCTAACCTGTCAAATATACTCACAGAGGTCAAAAAAACCATCGAACCGAAACAAAACAATAGCAAAACTCGAGGATAAAACGTACTGGTTCGTATAATCCAATCCTTAGACCTCCAAACAAGCACTGACGATGTAACCCCGGAACAATCCCCTTCCAAAGTGAAGCTAGCCCTTCTTCTCGTGCAATAGTTCCTACGGTTCCAAGCATTCCCTTATATTTCGGCAAAGCCTCACCAGCCACAGCTTTCTTTTGCAACTGAAGCCGGACCTTGGCAGTGTCCAATGGAATCGTACAAACCTATCGATACAAAGATAAATCAAGCTCGAGCACAAATGTTCGTGGCCAAATCGTCACTAACTTCTACCAGAATTCAGAATCAAATCAACTAGCTTCAAATCAGCGAATTCCTCGAGCCTAACAATACAATTATTCAATTCCAAAACTACGGATCAAACAAGCCAGCAGCTAAACGTGCAAAAACTCAAACATCACCACTGAAATTGTCGCCACTAAGATCGTTTTACCATAATGACGAGCACAGCATCAACAAAATTCAGTAGCAATCAAATCAACTAGACTAATCAACATCAACATCAAGTTGCAAGCCAAATCTCAAAATTACATAAACCAAACTTGTATGGAAAAATAATACATCCAGAAATGAGAAAATTCAACAAAAATCAACAAATTCCACGAGCCTAACAATACAATTATTCAAGACCGAATTTACGGATCAAACAAGGCAACAGCTAAACATATTGACCTCAACAACCTCGACATGCTCAATTTGATCCACACAACATGCCAAAACTCAAAACATCACCACCGAAATTTGATCACAAACACAATTGAAGCCTAAATCAATGATTTCTCAAAACTAACAGCTCGTAGAAGACGATTTCAGCAGATGAATCACACCTCATTGAATCACAACAGGAAAAAAAAAAAAAAAAACAAACAAACAAACAAACAAACACGCCAAAACTCAAACATCACAGCTGAAACTCTCGCCACTAATTCGCGACCAAACAGAAGATCACCAACAAATTGAAGCCTAAATCAATGATTTCTCAAAATTAGCAGCTTATAGACGACGATTTGAGCTGATGAATCACACCTCATTGAATCACGCAAGCAACAACAAAAAAAAAGAGGCAAAACTCAATTTGATACAAAATCAATTTCGCGAGCAAACAGAAGATCACAAGCAAAATGAAGCCTAATTCAACGATTTCTCGAAATCAACATCTTAGGAAGACGATTTTAGCAGATTTATCACACCTCATTCAATCGAATCACGCCAGAATTATTACTTTTTTTTTTAACAAAAAAAAAAAAAGTAAACCTCAGCGAAGCAAGCGGCGAAGGCGCTACTGGCAAACGTGCCGGCGAACGAAATGTCCGATTTGACCTTGCCGTGATCCGCCATCTCCGAACAGCAATAAACCTCAAAACGCAGCAGAAAATCAACAATGCGAAGACGATGAGTAGCGAAAGCTGGCTTGGCGGCGAAGAGCTTCTTCGCCTATAGTGGTTTACTCTGTGAAAGAAAAAGAGAAGAGAGAGATGAGATAAAACTACTACTACTAAAATGCGCCTTCTGATGCGTAACTGATTCGAATCTTGGGAAAAGCGATGAAAAGGCAGCGAATCGCGAATTAGGGAATGCAATTTGCGCTGCTGTGTGCTTCCATTGTCAGTCGTCACCTCTCCATATTTATTGCTTTTTTAATTAGTGCACATACACACACTTATTTCATTTCTTTTCCACTTTTAATTTTTTATTCATTTTTTTTCATAATTGATGTTAATAAAGTTTCAAATAATTGCATGACAGACATGGCCTAACGTTGGGCCAATTGTTTGCCGCTCCTATTCTAAGCCATGAGTCGAGCGAGGGGGAGCCGAAGGCGAACCCGGAGCGAGCCGT
>JAYJMF010000001.1:1290329-1324127 GCA_036873715.1 Salvia sclarea | reverse complement strand
CTATTTTTTGAACTTAAATTACAAATAATTTATTAAAATTATGCATTAAAATAGCCTTGTATGGCTAGCCATACTATATCCGAATAAATTTATTGTAACTATTTAAAGGGAATGGCATAAAGCAAATTAACTCATTTTCCCAAGAATTATAACTTGCATCCACCACCAATTCATGAGCTATTACAAAGCTTTAAAATTAATATTTATGAGATATGTAACTAGCTTCTTCAACGTCGAAAAAACTAAGTTCCTAAATTTTATTTTAAAAAACACATAACATGGGACAGTAAAAAATTTCAATTCGATTTTTTTTTAGTTGTATTACTTTTCTTTCTCTGGGAGTTAAATTTATTACTTTCCTCTCTTCCACTTGAAGCAATCTTGAATTTTTAAAAGTTTTGTATCCCTTTCGATGAATATTTATTCCATTCTTTAATGCAAAAAAGGACTTGTGGAAAACCCGACACATGATTTATAGTAGAGTATGTAATAAAAATAAGAATTAAAATAAAAAATGTGAACTACTAAACTAAATCATTGTTCAGTACCACGTTGGACTGCATAAATGCAACTAATCAAAATTTCAGTACTTTCTACAAATATGAATTTAAGTTGCGCCCAACTATTTAGATGGATAGTACTATAGTAGCATCCACAACAAATTCATAAGTCTAGCACTCCCATTCTTTTATTTTTGCTTTTTACAAAACTTTAAAAAAGTTTGAGAGATTTGGCAAGTCCCGTTCTTTTATTTTTGCTTTTTATTTCATATATCCGTAACGTATATATTACCGTTGCACTGGTGAATGTCTAAATCAGGTATCATCAGATTCAAGACTTCGTAATACGACCTTTAAATTTATTTGCTAATTGATATTAAAAATAATTTAAAAAGAACCCATCTGAATGCATAGTAGTGTAGAGAGTCATGTGATCGTTCCTATATGATTATGAAAAAGTTAAAATCATGTGAACTTTGTCAAAAAAATTCACAGTTTTAATTGTGACATTTTCCTCTCACAATGTGTGCATGTTAAAAACGTTACAAAATTGAATTTGTCAAAAGACACATGAATGGAGTCATTTGACCATCGACACAATGAAATAACTGCACCCATTCGATTATACATTTTTGGACATTAAAAAAAATAAAAATAACAAAAATAAAATAATTGTGTAAAACAAATGTGAATACAAAAAAATGTACCTTCATCTAAAGAGAAATATAGGTAAATGTATACTATTGTACACTCATTATGTCGCTTACCATTTGTCTACAATTTTTGAAAGGCCAAATTGCCATTTTTTGTCATGATATAGTATAGTACTTCCTTTTCAATATTGTCACATTTGTAATTTTTTATAAATTGATACACAAACTCTTTTGAAAACATCTTACAAACTGAGTTAGCTTCGTCATTATTAGCTCGTAAATCGTAACATAAAAAATAAAAAAATCTCCCTACGTTCCACTTCAATGGCCCAATTCATTTAATTTAAGCACACAAATTGAGGAAATTGTAATTTAGAAGAGATCTATGTATTTTAGAAAAATATTTGACTTTAAAAAAAACACAGAAGATGCAAATGAAGATAAAATAAGGAGACTCATTTAATTTTATTTCCAAATTCGATCATTATTTATGGAATAATCTAAAATGAAATTTGGGCAATTTGAAACGAACCAACTTCCCAAATATGAAAACATATTCAATAAAATATGGTACTCCATATTCTCTAATAAAAGCATAGTGTGCCCCAAACTAAAACACAAAATCAAATCATAAATTTGAACTCGAGTAACAAAGGGAATAATAATATTCTATTCATATCAATCATATTTCAATTTCAATTTCAACTAGTAACAGAAAATCACAGCTGGAGTAACCACCAAAACCAGACTCCAGCCCACCGGCTAAACCCCGCCGCCGATTTCGCCGGCGCCGGCGACGGCGCAACCACCAAAATATAAAATCCTAATCAAACTTCTCCTATTTATTCATATACTACTAAATACTAATCTCAATCAACCTCCCAAATCTTTACAATTTATTTCAATTACTTTTATCATCATCATCATCATCAGCTACTTCTACCACTAATAAACCCTAAATCTCCTAATTTTCCCCCCAAAATGAAGAAGAAACACAAATCTGACCGAGATCTAGTAAGTCCAGTCGCGAGGAAGCCTGTGCTGGTGATTCATGGCCGCCTGCGGCGCCAGATTTCTCCTCTGCTGAGCCATCATCACATTTTTCCGGTGCTTCAATGCGGCGGCAGCGGCGGCGGCGTCTGGAAATGAAAATGAAAATTAAATCGGAATTGATTAATTAGGGTTTTTGCGATTTGGTTGTGGAATTGAGATAAAATTAGGTGATTATTTACCGTAATCGAAATTAGAAGCTCCGTAATCTTTGCTGCTGCTGCGGTGGAGATGGAGCTGAGCATCAATGGAGTCCACGTCGATGTTCAACGCATGGACCACTTTTTCTGGCAGCAAAACTGTTGGGCAAACTGTCCATCCGTAAATCCATCCACATCAGATCAGATCCGTATTAGAAAAAATTCAAACAGAAAGAAAAAATATCTGGAAATTGAAGAGGAAAAAAAATTAAAACAAAATCCAAATCAAAATCACCTGATTTTTTGCGAGTTTCAGCAGGGATTGAACCGAATCTCTGAGGCAGAAACACACCGGTTCCGGTTCGCTCCTTCTTCGGACCGGATTCTCCGAGATAAGCCGCTCGCATACCTGAACCGGCTTGCTGCAAACCCGGCCAAGCCGCCATGGAAGCATTCTGAGCCTGAGTTCTTCCATCTCCGCCATTTCTCCTTCCGTTGCGAAGCTGAAACTCCGCAAAATCACCGCTCTTCATCATCTGCTGCTGTTGTTGTCTCATCTGCTCGAACAAAAACCGAATTCAGAAATTAAAAAATAAAAAATAAAAAAATCAGCGGAAAACAGTTGAACATTTGAAAAATCGGCCGACCTTGGCGGCTTGCAGCAGCTGAAAGGAGAGATGAGCCTGCGTTCGTGCCTGATTCGGGTAGAAACCGCCGCCGGAGTTCATCTGAGGCGGCGGAAAGCGCTTCGACGAGTAAAACGCTGCCGTCTCCTCAATCAACCGCATCCTCGCGACCTCCTCCGCCGCCGCGTACAGGAAATCCCGCCGCAGGTAGTCCTCCGCCTCCGGCGGCGAGCAGAAGCCGGAGACCGAGTTCGGGCTCACCGTCGGGCCGGGCTTGCACCCGCACAGAGTCGATTGAGGCGAACCGGACACCTTCCAGCCCTAAATTTCTCCAAAAAACCAAAAATCAAAACCGAAATTCCACATATCAAATCAAAAAATTCAAAAAAAAAAGGAAAACGAAGTAAACACACACTTTTGCAGAGTAGTCGCTGAGCAGAGCAGAGCGCGCGAGCTTCCGAGTCAACTCGGCGACGAGCTCGTCGTCCTCGCTCACATTCTCCGCCGCCAACTCGCCGGGAGAACTCAGATCCGAGCTGAATCCACGCGAGTTTCCGAATCCGCACGCGAAATCGCTGAACCGCTCCGATTTGAAGTCCGTTAGCACGTCGTCGTCGGTCAGAAACTCCGCCGGCAGCCAAAACCCCAAATCGTTCAATTCTCGCGCCATTTTTCACAATAAACCAAAAATAAATACAAAAAACAAGCAAACTCCTCTCTCTCTCTCACTTTCTCTCTCTGCCTGCGTGTATATATGTGTATATTTATATATGTTGAAAAATCGGAGACTGAAAATATCAAAGGCGGGGATTGCGGAAGCGATAGAGAGATAGAGAGAGAGAAGCAGGGGATTATTACGAGAGAGAGCTTCGGTTGCTGCGTGTTGAAGGATTAATTATAGCCACCACTGAAAATGGTGGGAAAAAGCTCCATTGATGGACCCAACCCAGCTCTAGAGAGAGAAAGCGATGAGTGAGAGAGAGAGAGAAAGTGATAGCACTATGCCGGGAAGTTGGAAGCGGGTGGAATAATATTTATGTATCCCCCAATTTTTATTTTTTTTTAAGTTAAAATAATTAAATAGAAAATCGAATTTCGGATTTTAATTTATTGGAAAAATTAAAATATTGAGAAATTTGGGGGAGGTGGTGGGGCCCGCGCCTGACATCGCCTCACACTCGGTTTGCATGTGAACCAGGTGTGGGGCCCACTTTTATTTTTATTTAGCGATTTTTATTTTATTTTATTTTTTGGGGTTAAAGAAAATTTTGATTTTTGATTGATGGTTAATTAAGTGGTTGGATTAGGATTAACGAGAAAAGTTTAGGGATGATGGCGACGACGTGCGCCTTTTGAAAAACTAGATTTTCTTTATATTTATTTATTTATAATTATTATGAGGTTCTAATTTGTTTTTAATTTATTTTGTATGTTTGGAGAAATTTGTAGTATCATTTGTGCCTTGTGTATATGAAAAAATTAAGTTATTTATGGGCTTTGGTTGGTTATAAGAAAATTTGTTACTTATAAAATGCTGATATTTATTTCATACGAATTGATTCTGTTGTTTTCAAAAATAATAAATTTTTTTGAAAACGAACTGATTGTGTTTGCAAAAAATTTATGAACAAAAAAAAAATATAGCCCAAACCTTTTGATGATCCTGATTGCTCAATTTATTTTAGAAGTATCAAAAATCTTTGAAAATATATTAATAAATTAATGATACTAATACTTATTATTGAAGGACCTATACTAGTTTATAAATTTCACGTTGCATATTTATAAAATATAATGGATAATACACCCAAAAAATTTAAAGGAGGAAGGGAAGTGCGTTCAATCTTTGTCACAACATGTGGAATTAAAATAATCATTTTTAACGTCAAAGGTTTCATGCATTTTCAGGAAGAGAAAAAAAAAACACACACACACACACAAAAAAAGTGGATATTACCATTTCACATTTAGTTTTAGCTAAATAGATTTGTGTATGAGAAATTTAGAATAGTAGATTTAGTCCATCTTCGACCAAGTAAGGTTATTAACTTCATATTAATAATTTAATTATTAAGTAGACCATTTCATTACTCAATAATCAATACGATCACTTCCCGTATATATTATTACCATCGTTTTCTATATCAACAATTAACTATTTTTCAATAATATCCCAACATTATTAATTCATATTAATCTACAATCACAACAATGGCATAGCTTTAGAAACTCAATATTGATTAAGAATCTCCAAAATCCTTTGTTTGGATTGTCCCTTCGTTATTTCAATTCCTATCGTCAGGTTTTTGGATTGCAGATTACAGATCTCTAAGATCATATATATAGTACTAAGATAATATATCAGAAGGACTCAGCCTAATATTAAATACATCAGCGAGACCCCCGTATGCGAAACGAGAGATAGTGCGGACCGGAAGAATAATTCAAGGCGTCCCAACACTCTCTCATATTTTATCTTTGTTTAACTTCATATTTAAGAAGTGTGTTACCATCATTTTATTGGCTTAACATTCCCTTTTTAATATCCGTGTCTGATTTTTTTTTTTTATCACATTATTAATGTGATGGAGGGAGTAACTCCAAAACCACCCCATTCAAATTTGAGTTCCAAAATTAATTTATTTGTTGGAATTTGAATGAAAAAAAATCCTTATAAATAATTATATTGATTACATATATGGAAATTGGGAGTGGGAATGAGTGGGGCAAGGAGTGAGTAGTATGTGAGTGGACAGTTGCTTGACTGTGTGTGTGTGTGTTTTTTTCTTTGTTTTGATATTTTTTTTACCTTTTATAGTTAGGTCGTGAGTGGTGGTGTTTGCGTTCAATTAAAGGCTTTGTAGTGTAGTGCGACAACATATTTTCACCTCCCTACTTTTTCCATACCAAAATTTACCCCTTTCATTTTCACATGCCTAATTATTAACAATAAATAGTAAATATTACTCAATCCTTTTTTTTTTTTTATCTTGGCACCATTTTCTATATGAAGTGTATTTTTAGTAATGACACTTACCAAAAAAGGAAATAAATTTGCCTTATAAAATTGGTCAACAAAAGTGGTTACACCATTTTACACACAAAAACACCACTTTCTTAATCTTCGTGCCAAAAAAGGTAGGTGCCAAGCTAAAGAAAACGGAGGGAGTATGTTAAACCGTTAATTACATTTAGTTTATCAAAATTGTTATGAAAGTTAACACTCCCTCCATCCCATTAGTAATGCATATTTTTACCTCCCTATTTTTTATGCACATTTGTCATTTTAGTTTGTCCCATTAGTAATGGTACATACCATAAAAAGGTAATAAGTCTACCTTCAAAAAGTGGTCAAATTAGTGAATTTCACTACTTTGCACACAAAAATATTACTCCCTTTATCCACCAAAGTGTTCAACGCTTTGACTCGGCACAGATTTTAACAATGTGCTTTGACTTTGAGTAGAAATGCGTAGTGAGTGGGTCCCACTTGAATTTGTATTTAAATTATTTTAGTGTAGATAAAGTAATGATGTTGACATGTGGAGTTAAATGTGGGTCCACCAATGGCATTTTTGTAAATGTTATTAGTGTAGATAAAGTAATGATGTTAATGTTTGATGTTAAAGGTGGAATAATATTTTTTTTCAAAATAGCAAAATTGAAATATTAAACACTTTGGGGAACGGAGGAAGTACTTTCTTGATCACTATGTCCAAAAGTAAGTCATCATTACTAATGAAACGGAAGAAGTATTTCTTTTAAATCCTAAACCATAAACTTCTAAACGAAAATATCCTGAGCTCAATTTTCGACTCCAGAACTTTTGAACAATGAAGAAAAACGAGTGTTTTGACTTGCGTATATTTGAGTTTATTGGCGAGGCGAAAGATGAACGTGGGATATATTTGAAGAAAATCATTCTTTCAATGTGTATACTTGGATTTATGAGCCGATTGGAAAAGGTACGCAAGGTATTTTTGATAAAAAAAGATGACGAATCGTGAGTTTAAAAAATAATTTATTAAACTTCGAATAATTTTTATAAAGAACTAATAGTTTGAAATTATGAAAAATATTTATTAAAGTTCAGATTATTTTTAATATAATCGTCATAATTGAAGCTTTAAAATGATATTTATTCATAAATATTATGTAAATTAAATGAAGGGAGAAGTTTAGAGAAAATAAAAGAAAAAAAGATTTTGCTTCCTAGAATGAAGAATAAAATTGTCTCTGATTGCGGATGACGTGGCAACCGGCAGCTCAACTGGAGAAACCGCTTTTCCGTCAGTTTCTAACGGCCCGTCGTTTTCCACCGCCTTGATTGTTTCTACGGCTCGTCGCTTTCATCGCCGGCGCCAGACGGCGTCAGTGCTTCCCGCCTTTTTCCACCGCGGACGCCAACTGCTAATATTAAATGAATTGAAATCTCCTTTTGCATTTAATGATGTCGGGCATAATAAGAGCAAATCATATTTTTTTTAATAATTATATCGGTTTTAAATTTTAATCTCATTTTAGCGTGAGATTAGGGAAGAAAAAAGGCGCGTGAAAATTAAAAATATATAAAAAGGAGAATTAAATTAAAGTCGCCTTTTCCTTATGAAAAAAATTGGGATGTGAGTTATTCGTAGTGAGTTAAAATTGAAAAAATGTGAATTATAAAAGTGTAATAGTATGATTTTTTTTTTCAGCTATAAAAATTAAAATAATATTATATTGAGAAGATTGAGAAGATATTATCGTTTTTGCTAGGGGGGTGCTTGAGATCACCCAAGTTGAGGAGATCTAGACTCCCGATTTTGGCATATGATCTTGAGTTGATTCGAATACGAGTGCATAAATTTCTGGCCAGGCTTAATCGAGTCTTTTTTATAATATCGATTTATTATTGAGCCGGTTTTTAATATCCAATTATACATATGATGTTGTGTCTTTGTCGATAATCATTGGAAGTATCTCTTGAAAAAAAGAATTTGCATCGCATAATAATATTTCTAATCTTCTTGATAAGGTAATCATAATTATATATCTCTTGGAAATTTCTTATTTCGTTTTAGTTTATTCCCTAAAACTCTTTTGCTTAATTGTTAAGGCTAGAATTTCACTATGAAAAAGAAACACGTATTATAAAGTCGTTTTTGCTACATAAATTTGGTTAAAGAATAGACCACCACAAATTATCCAAAACTTCCATCCAAAGTGGAGGGCCCACCAACAGTTGACACTTGCGTTAAATTTTTTATTTTTATATTAAAAAAATCAACTAACTCATCAGACATCAGCAATTCAATTTCCTATATATTTCCAAAAGGATAAATGTATGTAGTCATAATGTCGGTGACCATAAAAATAATTTAATAGAGGAAAAAATAGTTTATTAAAAAATAAAAATAAATTGATTGTTTTATTATAAATATAGATTAATTATTAATAATAATTAATAGTTTTTTTTATTTAATTTTGTAAATTCAAGAATATGATTTTAATCTAACTAACGTGCTAGCTTCCATTTATTTATGCAAATTTATGAATATAATTTTTAATTTGATATTCAAATTATGAAATAACAATTAATATTGAATATAAATTTAACTTAAAATTTAAAATAAACTAATTTTATATAATATTTAACTCTTAAAATCACTAATTTTGCCTTTGTGTGTGTGGCCATAATGTGGTTGTTTAGCATCCTTATAGGTAAAATACCTTATAATTGAAAGAATTTTATTTGAATTATGACGACATATGATGGGTTCATATAATTATTATTTGGATTACAAGAACATATTATAGTCCTCGTAAAGTCGTAAGCATAAATCAAATTATTCGTAACGTATTTTATTTTTCTTTAAAATTTTTAATTATATGTAGCTGGAACAGATAATAGTTGAAAATTATTATGATATCATTAATTGCAACTGAGAATGAGAATTAATCTTTTCCGCGTGCACATAAATGCAAAATTCCACAATTAATTAACGCGCACAAAATAAATTAAGATATTAAGTTTCATTTATGATCGAGTTATCTGATATCGTAAAATTATGTTTTTGTAGAAATAGCTAAAGTCCCTTATACCAAATTTTGGATTTGGTTTGAGTTATATTGAATTGAATTGTTTGATTCTGAAATATTCAAACATTACATATTAATCTTCTGCACATTTTGATTTAGGCCCTAACTTGACATGAATATTCAGATTGCTTTGGAATGAAATAATTTTTTATTTATATATTTATATAACTTTTTACGTCTTGATTGAACTTTCGAATATGAAGATTCTATATCTTAATTCGAACCAATATCTTTGATGCAAGTTATCAAAATCAAATTAGTGAGCAATTGTTAATAAAATATTAGTATTATAGTGCATATAGAATGATTAACTTCATAGTGTAAATCTAATCACACGACCAAATTTTGTCAATGCTTTTAATCTAGAACGAAAAAAAAAAAGCGTGGGAAAATCTAATTTGGACCTACACATGTCAAAATCATATTTGCATAATTAATTTAAATTGAAAAATAATTTATTACTACATGAATCGACCTAATGATAGAGTGATTAATACAAAAAATTAACGATCTCACTTTCGACTCCATCGTAATGTTGTTAATGAATTTCTATGTTAATTTGTTAAAACTTATTTCACATAGTGATAAAGATCTTAAATGGATTCTATTTGAATAAATGTAAAAAATAAATGTAAAAGCAAAATGGCTCATTTTATTGAGCGTGGACGACAAAAATATTTCGCAATGATTAAAAGACGATCATAAATCTTTGCTAATCTCTAGTGATAAATGGAAGCCAAACTTTTGACCAAATGGGAGACATTCCTTAATAATTTTAATTTGGTGTGTCGTGTTTTTATTCCTTTGTTCTTGACAAAATGCTCGATTTATAAAAATAATTAATTAAAAGATGGCCCATTTTTGTCTAATAATGTTATTATAGTTAGAGGATAAGTGCAATCTGCACTTATCAAGGAAAGCAAAAATGTTGAATAAAATCAAGAGAAAAGGTAATTGTATACTAATTTATATATATTGGTTGTTAGGTCACTATTTGCGATATGATCCCATAATTCTATCTTCATGGATTCATTATGATTTCAAAAATTGAAATCATTCAAACTCAAATATTTGTCCAACCAATCCATTATTTAAATTATGATTATCCCTTGTTAACATCATTTCGTCCCACCTTTTACTATCAAAAGTCAATCCCTTTTAAATAGTAACGGCGGATAAAAAAACTAGTTCTAATATATTATTTTCGGATAAGAGGTAAATAATTTTCGATTATATACTAAAATAATTATTTATGAGGGGTTCGTGCAATCCAATCATTTAGGATCCCTCCTGAAAATGTTAACTAGGATCCAATCTGATCCCTTGATCTTGATTGATAGACGATCAAGATTGATTCTCCAAATTGATGATGATTTCGTATGTATTACTTAATGCTTTTAAATGATTATGTTTTTTTTATGTACAACATAATGTTTTAATCTATTATTATGCTTTCTCACATACAACATAATGTTTTTTTCATTCTAAAGGTATGATTTAATCCTTAATCTTAGATCCTAATTTCAGAAGGGATCCAAGTAGATCCCCATCCTATATATATATATATGTATGTATGTATGTGTGTATGTATATTAGTCGATTTTAAGAAATTTGTAGTGACTAACTGACTATCGATAGATGTAATAGTAATGTATAACTAATTAATTTGATATATTTTTAGCTTTATTTGTAAATAGGAAGAACCTTATAGTCAATATGTTGGCTCGTTTGGTATGCAATATGGGATAAAGATTAAAGATCAATATATTTGACTAAAATGTCTTTAATTATATAATATTAATAATATGATTTATTATATAACTAAAATCCGCTATAATTACAATTTGTCTTATGCACACCTCCTCAGAAGATATGTAGAATCAAATGAATCCGCCTAATATTTTTGGGCTTTGAGCTTATAAGAACCGTTTGTTTTATACCAAACAAGATATTAAAGTTCATTATTTATATTATACATCATAACTACCCCTACCAAACTATATGATTCATGTAATAGAAAATGAAATATAATTTGTAATAGCTAATTTTACATGTGAACTAAGTAATGATGTGACAAACATTTTACTTGAAATGGATAAAGTTATTTGATGAGTCATCTCTAATGTAGTGTAGTGGGGATTCAAATGATATTTATGCCATGGCATGAGCTATCTATGGTCCCTTTGAATGTTGTCCCACACAATTAAACTTTATAATTGTTTAAAGCATTAATTATGGCATGCTACACCATTTTTAGATTTTGCAAGAAACACTATGTGTTATGATTAAAATATTATATTTTGCCTGTGATGTGATTACTCTTGTCACCACAAATTATCATTTCGTAGGGACCATTAATCACATGCATGTCTCCAAGATTAAGGCTAATCTAATTCTCCAATAAAAAATTTTGCCGCAAAAATCGGATTTATTGAATGTAATTTGGATTTAGTATAGTTTTTACTATTGTGCTCAAATTGAAAGTGACTTTACACCTTCAATATCTAGATAATGCCCCTCCCATTTTGATTTCATAGCCCACAAACTTTTAATTCAAGCCATTACTTATTTTTGTGTTGGACATATTACCTTATTTACTTTCATATTTATTACTCTATCTATTTCACGTGAACTGGCTCGTATTTTATAACCAGGTGTTTTACGAGAGTTGATTTATTTCCTTTTTCTGTAAAATCGTTATTAATAAGTATATATTTTTCATCACCACTTTGTGCTACTTTTTTGCTCTCTTAAAATCTAGTTCCCAAAAAAAAAGAACCAACTCTACTACATCGATAAAGATGTGGTTGTAAATGATAGAAATAAATCTTTATAACAACTTGGAATACAAAGAATATAAGAAATTAAATATAACCATATAATTATTTTAAGCAATTATTTGTTAGGATTCAAATGTAATATGACCACTTCACCAAATAAAACTTATTCTTAAAGTGAGAACGTGATAATCATTTTCAATTCTTGGACTGCGAATATCTATGGTGAAAAGTGAAAAATTCATCGTTCTTCACGATCGTTTAACTAAAAATAGTTTCGATTTTTATATGTTAAGATTCGTTTATATTTGATCGAATTGAATGCACATTTCCGGAGGCACAATAATTCGAAATGGGATTATCTAAGCACTAATGTTTCATAATTGGAAACATTAATTCATGCATGATCGTCTTGATTTATAAAAATGCAAGTGGTTGCACCTGCCACGTTGGTTTTATGAATGTTTACTCCATCCCACGTTGTATGGTTGTATGAATGAATGAATGAATTGAATGAATTCTTCTCAAACAAATCTACAAAAAGTGCCAAATATTTGTTGGATCAAAGGGGAAATTGCACATGGAATTATATCCATTTTGTTGGATCTCAATCTCTTTGTCAATGTCTTCCAACCAACGAAATATTTCTGCTACCAAAAATTAGTGGGTGTGTGGTGAGTGTGGTGGCATGTGAAGACAAGTTCGAGCCCGGCTCATTTATTATCGAATCTAGCTCGAGATAGTTTGTCGAATTCTTTCACAACTCATTTGTCATTTGATCTAATAGTACTTCTGTTAGATAGGAACATAGTTGATAAATACTGATAACTGTCGGATATAGTATTAGAATGGAGAGATTCATTAGATGATGAACTATTGGTTCTGAACCATCTTTAACGACTAATCAACAACTCGGAGTGCTTTTCTTGTGTGTTCTTGATAAATTAGCGTTTATATATAGATGTAGGAGGATTCATTTGGGAAGTAAGAAGTCCCTTTGACATATCTTGATTTGCAAATAATTCTCGATGTGAAAACACAGAGCTAGGGAACTGATATTTGAATAGGAAAAAGAGCGGATTTGTAGGGTCCCATATGAATTTGCTTATTCGAAAAAGGGTTCGTTTAACCTTAAAAATGTTTCCAAATATATATACTTAGAATTATATAATCATAGCAAATAAAGTTAGCTATGGCTAATATGATTATCACTAATTGATAAAAATGATTTTTTTTGAAAATAATTACCCTTGTGACTGAGGAGTATTGGGCTCATATTGGAATGATTTTAAACTGGGCCTTTAAACAAAGTAAAAGGCCCATTACTTCATTTATAAGTAGGACTGTAGGAGTAAAACATTTGGCCCACAAAATTCTTGACAATAGAAATTAATTATGAGTTAATTGATGTAAATCTAGCTCGTAAGTTTAATGGCATATATATGCGAAAATGGATATAAAATGAAATGACACACTTCACAAATCTCCACCTTGACTGAATGAATATCTGTCACAAACCTAAATAATTCAACGACCTCCAAAACAATTAAACAAATATCGACCCACATTTAGTAGATGATTTGGATCATACTAAAAATCAGAACAAGCATTAGTTAAAGAAATTATATGTCAATTTTCAATAATTCATCCAGCTCAAACTTCATACAAGAATGCTAGAGAACATCTGGTCTATAATACATTACACAATATTGCTAATCAAATTTAAAGTAGGTAGCATTCAGATGTTATAAAGATCAAATTTCGATAATCCGAAAATACAAGATGTTACATACATTAATCCGAAGAAGGACGTACAGACAATTTGGAGACACGACGAAACCAGCATATTCTAGTCTTCGTGGTAAAGGTACAAGCCAAGGCCAAATCGAGAACACGCTCTGCAAAATGCTAATTGCTCTGCTGCAGCAACGGGATCTACAATATCGCCATTGCCCGGTGATACCGTCCCAGTTGACTCACGATGTGCCTGCATTTCAAAATTCCGTTTTTCCTATTTAATATCGAATAAGTAGAAACATCATATATCACATATGAATCAACAACTTTGAAGCAAAAGGTAGATCCAACTTATTATACATGGCTATAATATATCCCTTGCATAATGATTAATGAGCATTTCTGGTTTGCCTAAGAAAGAAAAATCTAGTGTTCAGGTAAAATATAGCAGTTTCTCCAATATTTTGGTTTTGTTTCAAGTGAGTGAATGTTGAAGCAAATATATATCAAGACTTTTACCTTTTCCATATTCGGTCTTTATATGTTTTGTGAGGACAATACATAAACTTCTAAGGTTCTATCAACTTGCTCACGAAATACTGATTGAAAAATGGATCTAATTCACTAAACATACATAGTGTTAAGTCGAAATTTCACGTTATTGCTTTTTCTAGATTATTAAATTAAATGGATATCCAATTTTTATAACCCAAATTATATCTTCATTCCTACATTCTTGATCATGTACGTTCATGTTTACCTATTCAACGTGATTTTACATATCGTATCCGAGGCTACTACATGATACTTTATGAACAACTCAAACTGTCCGCAAAATCAGTTGTAAATCTTATATAATGGGAGGATTTTATTGAATTTGTTAGCATGAATAACAAACGGTCAGCAAATACTTTATCATTTTTATTTTGCTACTGAAAAAATGGCTATCCACAACCTAAATCTATAATTCAGTGGGAGGAATAAGCCAATAAGGTCGCAAACTGGGTACGACTTGTGAAATTATTACAATGACAAAATTCTTCATGAAGTATTAATGAAGTAGTGAAGTCCCTAGCCTAAGAAAAATGGTGAAATTCTTCAACTTAACCGTGACGGATATTGTTACTGAGATGTTTAGTCTATAGTTTCATAATAGAAAACAATTAAAAATATTTATATCTCTGTTAAAACAAATGAAAATCATATCATCTATTCACAAAGTACTTTAGCAAACTATTTTGGCATATGGTAGCCCATTTGCAAGTTTATACTAGTGGAGGGAACCACGAGAATTGTGGCCGTTAGATGATAAAACAGCAGGTCAGTTGCAAGGTCTATGCTTAAATAAACCTTGATGACAATGTTATATACTTATATGCAATCCATTTCGCAAGAAAAGAAAACAATAAGCTTTATTTAGGTCAGTCACTTCATATCTCTAATCAAAGTTGGAAATGATGCAGAATGCATTATCATGTATGAGGTAATGTTTCAAGTAATATGGAAAGGAACACACCTCTCCATCTGAACCCCGTACAGTCACCCGGTAAACAACGGTCACACTTCCATTCTCAGAAAAGATAACATCGCGAATTTCTCCACACCAACCTACATAAAAAGGTTAGTATTTTCGAAGATCCAAAGACATACTTGGCACTAATCCTGCCTAAAATTAAGCCCTACATTTCCTAAACTAGCATAATACAGAACACAAGTCTGAAATTATAACCATCAATGACATAGTTCTGCAACATCAATTATACTTCCTTCAGAGAGGGGAACTATCACGCAAAAGATCTATCAGGTCCAGAACATTAACCACAGTAGATTCAATACATTTTGTTTGAGGCTTCATGTTATGTATATTGCTCATAGCAATCAAATGGTTTGAATGAAACCAATAACTGTAATCTATATTTATTTTTTTGATAAATAAATGCAGAAATTTTAAATGGCCACGTCACGGAGGACTGGAACCCGAGGACTGGAACCCGAGACCTTTGGCCTCGGGCATTAACCTCCTAGTCTCCTACCACTAGGCCACAACACCCACCCAACTGTAATCTATTTTGTTTTAGAAAGGAGTGAATGATGAATACACTACCGGATCTAGACTTCCAGTTTTTCTATGTTTCATAGCCAATTTCCACCATTTGGAGCTTCCGGGTCTTTTTGCATTTTGAAGTAACACGGTTTACAAAAATCAAGGCCCAAGAACCATGCCAAAGGAAAATCTTATGAGGAAGCAGAAAGACAATGTTACTCCTAGGGGTTTAAGAGAACAACTAAGAAGAATCCCGATATTCTCTACGAACCTGACATGCTACATGTGGATGGATGATCATCAGAGTGATACATTACATACTCTAATCAAGGTTAGGGGAGAGCAATATATAACTGAATTGGTAGAGGATTGAACAAACAGAGACAATGATAAACAAGAAAAGAATTTAAATCAGTTATCACTTATAAGTTCAAATGAGAAGTGAGTGCTACTTTTACATTTTAAAAAGAAAACTACAACACTAAGCACATAAACGAGATGGGACTCATGTTACCTGGGGCATAAAAGCTCAGCATTCGGTTCGCCTGGTACCTGGTATAGCCAGACACACAATCAACAATCAACAATCACGACCACAGCAGAGCAGACAAGCAAAAACGAGCAGAGCTACCTTGCCACTCACCATGGGATAAATGTGGACTGATCATCACTGGTCTTGATAATATTATCAGGAATCCTCTTATTAAGGTCACGGAGAATCTCCGCGAGGGGGCGGGTGATGCAGGAAGACTTGTCTAAAGGCACCACGTAATTTGAATTGGGCGCAGCGGCTTTCTTGTTACTGCTACTACTGTTGTCTCCTCCAGACAGCGCCGAAACCCTGAGCTTCAACGCCCCGTTGGGAGCACCGAAGCTGATCCGGGTATGCATCCGCCACGGCAATGGGCGGCAAATCACTTGAAAACTGGCTTCCGCCGTTGGCCTCATTTTGGGGCATTGTACGGCCATTTCGACAAACCACAGATACCTAATTAACAGATTAAAGGATTAAGTTTCCACTAAACAGCTATGAAGCACTGAAATCAACGCTTAAATCCAGACAGCACAGCCATTAAATGCCTATTTAACAGATTAAAGATTAAGTTGCTACTAAACAGCTTCGAAGCAATGAAATCAACGCTTAAATCCAGACAGCATAGCGATTAAATGCCTAATTAACAGATTGAAGGATTAAGTCGCTACTAAACAGCTTCGAGGCGATGAAATCAACGCTTAAATCCAGACAGCATGGTTTTAAATGCCTAATTAACAGATAAAAGGTTTAGGTTGCTACTAAACAGCTTTTAAGCAGCGAAATCAACGCTTAAATCCAGACAGCATAGCCATTAGATGCCTAATTAACAGATAAAAGGTTTAGGTTGCTACTAAACAGCTATGAAGCAATGAAATCAACGCCTAAATCAACAACATAGCCATTAATTTGATCTATTCCGCATCAATTTCTCATAAAATGCAGGAAAACAGCAGTAAATCAAAGTAAAATCCAGCAAATAATACAAACAGGAGCTGAATTTGAATGCAACGCATGAATCCCCAAATAGAAAGCTCTAATAATTCGAAACAGTTGCAGAATCCGACGAAATAAGATATAAACGAACCTTGAGAGGAGGATTGGAGATCGGAGGTGGGTGAGAAGGCGGCGGCGAGAATCGATCAAATGCGGCGGCGATGGGTTTTTGAGAATCAGAAACGGAAAAGTAGATATTAAAATTTAAAACAATAGTAAATTAATTTCGTAGTTCCTTAAAATTAGCTACTTGCGACTAGTTGTTGAGCTCGTGCATACTACTTCAAAACCCCACCATATTTTCAATCCCAAATTTTAAAATTCCTCAAAATTTAAATGAATTATATATTCGTGGCAACCAAGCGTGAGAGTAGGTGTAGAATTTGTGCACCCAATTTAAAAATTTATTATAATGAGTTACTCTGGAAAGCGACGGTGTGACACGTGCAGAGGGAAAATTTTAGGTGCCTGAAATTTGTCGACTGAACTAGCTCTATCGACACGTACAAAATAAAGTTGTTAGGTGCCTGAAATTTGTCGCATGAGTAGGCTTATTCGATTTTCCATATTGGCCCTCTTCATATATAAACAACAAATAATCGGGTGGGGGTTGGGGAAAAATGAAAATAACAATTAAGGTTTATTTAAAGTTAAATTATTGTAAATCGATGTATTTTCAACAATTACCAAAAATTCGAAGTCACTCAATTTGTCGCCTGAGTAGGCTTATTCGTTTTTCCATATGATCCTCTTCATATATAAACAACAAATAATTGGGTGGAGGTTGGGGAAAAATGAAAATAACAATTAAGGTTGTCTAAAGTTAAATAATAGTAAATCGATGTATTTTCAGCAGTTACAAAAAATTCGAAGTCACTCAATCTTCACCATAGGTAGAATATTAAATGTAGAAGAAAAATACAAGTAGTCGAGTCGAGACTTAGAAAATGAGTCATCCACACAAATAAATAAGGTCTTGGGTTCGAGACTTTTGTGATGCGATCTTCAATTTTTTTTGCATCAAATCTATCAAATATACCGAGTCATTTCTTTAAATTTTTATGTTAATTTTGATCGGAACTCTGAAATTGAATAAAATAATTAAAATAAAAGTATCATGTCCATTAGATGGAATTAGCTATGAAATATATAAATTTAATGCGAAAAATTTAAAAGCTTCATCATGAAATGACTCCAACCTGAGACATTTAGCCTCCGACATTAATTCCTACCCTAAGCCAACACCCAACACCCAACACCATGAAATTTATTGGTGGTTAATGTTATAAAGATAACCTTATTGGATTCAAGAATTATTAGAATTTCCAAAATCCAACCCACCTTGGACAAGTGAAGCCCAAACTAGTGTTTAGTTTATGAGATTCATTAATTCACCTAAATAAGTGGGGCCCATCCCCAATTATCAAGGGGAAAAACCTTGTGATATTCTTACATGCTATAAGAGAAATATAATACAAAATGTTGGATTAAAAGCCCATTGGGCTTTGGCCGGGCGGCCCGAGCCCATTATTTTGACAGCTCTATCTATGCGATATATCAGTCCACACGTGAATCGTCCTCATATAAAAATAGGACACGAATCGTCGATTATTATTTATTACTATAATTTAATATTAGGGACCATTAATTCATTATTGGTGAATGATTCCTTTTTTCTCATAGTCATGGAATTAGTCATTCCATATCCATAATCTCCCATCACATTAGCTATTAGCTATTATTGTTATCTCGTTTGGAATGAATATAAAACTACTACAGTATTTTGATATTGTTATAATGATCGAGCTAAATCAATTGTCAATATTGTTATTTCTTGAATTAAATATAATATCTAAAACTTGATCCAAATGTTTGGCATGTGTAGCTTAATTATTAAGTTAGAAACTAGAATGGACATAGGAAGAAACGAGGAAGCTTCGTTTTCTTTATTCTACGAATCTTGTGTCATTCTATATGGTATGTGCTGTTTCATATTATGTAAAGATTTGTCCCACTTTTGACCTCCAAATTTTGATTTATAATTTAATTTATCCAACATATATAGTCTCAAATTAATCCATAAGCATAATGTATTGAAATTATCTATGTGGGCCTTGTAAAGACATCCAATTCTTTTATTTCCACCGCTATATATAAGTGAACAAATTTAGAAAGTGATACGCTATCGACTATAGTAAAAATTCTTGATGTGTATGTTAGTGCTTTTTTTTTTTTTTTTTTTTTTTAATATTTAAAAGTTGCCTTATAGCTGAGAATTATTATCAGAACAATTGAATTTGCAACTTATATAAAAACTTAAAAGTATGATTTTATTTTATCTCAGCTATATAGTCTAAATGTATATATACAAATGTTTAATACGAAATTGAAAAATTAAATATCCATTTCGAGGTAGAATTATTCATTGCCATTTGCCAGTATTAAAAGGAATTACACCGTTGTAATAATAATGACTTGTACAGTTGTAGTTGAAAATTTATACAATTAGCGACAAATTAAACCTCTATATGTTATTTGTAGGTTAATTACGTACTTATATTGATATTGTAAATTACGTAAATCACGTACTTGCTTCTTATGTAATTTTATATTATTGGTAGGAGTGATTAGGATGTATGATATAAATAATACACCTTAATATCTTGTTTGGTACAACATACGTGGCCCTTTATAAATCAAAGGCACGTAAATTTTATACGGATTCGTGGGTATACGTATACCTCCTGCAGAGGTGGTATACGTATGACAAATCTTAATTATAACAGGTTTTAGTTTTATTTAATTTTAATACATCTCACCAAACAACGGAATGCATATTAATATTATTTATATATACTACCAAACATCATGTTAATTTATTGTATTGTAAAATTAATCTCAGTACATCTAATCTCATACTTCTTACCAAACGAAAATGAGAAATAAATAAAATCATTTTTCTCGAATTTTATATATATATGTTTTTAACAAGATATTTATCTGGCAAGGGCGATGATCGTGTTTTGGGAAATTGCGCGACATTTCAAAGTTTGGCCATATTACTTTAACGAGGAAACTTACATTTACTAGTGTTGATTTTTGGAAATTAGAAGAAAGTTTTTTCTCACAATGTAATTATAAAAATAATCCAACTGATGTTTCTGCTCATTTTGGAGGGGCGATTAGAGTGTATAATATAAATAATATATATTAATATTTTGTTTGGTACAACATACGTGGACTTTTATAAATCAAAGGCCCGAAAATTTTATACGAATTTGTGGGTATACGTATATCTTTTACAGAGATGGTATACGTATGACAAATCTTAATTATAACAGATTTTAGTTTTATTTAATTTTAATACATCTCACCAAACAATGAATTACATATTATTAATACTATTTATATATACTACCGAACATCATATTAATTTATTATTTTATAAATTTAATTCCAATCAAATTTATCACAACTAATCCCGTAATTCATACCAAATATAATCATAATTACATCATGTGATTTATGCAAATAGTATAAGAAAGTAAAGGAGGAAATCGTGAAATGCAAGAATATAATAATCCACGCCTCGATATCTTAAAGATATTTTTTCATAAACTTCATTAATATGCAATACCCATGAATAATTTCAAATTAAAAATTCGACAATCACAAAAATTAATAAATTTTCAAGGCAAGTGTTAATTGCCTCGCTACGCACACTAAAATGTTCAAACAAAACAAATAAACAAATATTAAACAAGAATTAGTTGGTAGTTTTTCTTTAATTCTATTAATGAAACAAGAATCCAAAATCAAAATAAATCACCACACGCTTAATCAATCTTCAAGCCTTGCTAACACACATCAAAGCATCAAAGAAGCAAGAAAAAAAAAACAATAAAATGAAATCGAAAACACATAAAAAATGCGTATATTTAATTTGAAATTTTCTACTCCCTCCCTTTTTTTTAATTGACATCCTAAGCTTGAGCTTGGACACACTTATTAATAAAATAAAATTATACCTAAATTAATCTCATTTAATAATTAATGGTTCTTTGACTATCATTATATTAGTATGGAAATACAAAAATAAAACTACTCCAATTCTAGAGGGCACACAATAATGTGAAGAATATGAAGAATTTGTAGAGCGATACATTAATTACCTACATTAATTAACAAGGATATGGATGAAAAAAAAAATCAGAACGACACTAATTTTAATTATAATGCAAAACCTCAAAACGTCAATTATTAAAAATGGGAGGGAGTATAACATATAAATATTGTAAATAATTTTTCAATTAAAAAATACTATAAAATGCATTTTTCATTATACTTTTACATAGTAGATAAGTGGCCCATTTCTTTTATAAATTAATACAGAAAAAAGCCGCGTCATAAAGGACTCGGATCCGTATGAACCCATAACCACTAGGCCAACACACCCACAAGTGCCCCTTTTCTTTATATAAGTAAACAATGTAAAAATTTAAAGACCACATCACCGAAGACTCGAACTCGAAACATTTGGTATCGGTTATTAACCTTCTACTATTAGACCAACACACACACAGAAACAAATACTTTAATGTTCGAACATTAGCCCCTACTACTAAACCAACACACGCAAGTGGCCCATTTTCATTGTTTGGCAAGTGCCCTTCTTTTTATCAAGATCGGCCCTATTCAAATATGCCTTGCATTATTATTGTTCGTGGAAGTCTTATTCCTTATATTTTAAGCTTTGTAAGACATGCTTTATTGGTCCCCTTATCATGTTCTTCCACATATTTCGAATATGTATGCATTTGGACTGTAACTATATATATCATTTCATAACTAAGTTTGTTGTTAAAACTTCAAAAACTTCAACTCTTAATCAATAATTTGTTATTTGGATTTTTTTTTATTTAACTATACGTACACACTTGTGACACCCATCCAATTAATACAATATATAGTGTGGTGTCGAGTAATTCTTATCCCCTGAGTATAAAGCAGCCACGCAGCAGAGCATATTGTCGTTTTTTTTTTTTTTTTTCCTATTTTTAATCAGATGAGCATATTATAGATGCTAATATGCCTTATAGGTTTCAAAAGATCTCCTTGTGGCTAAATTCTTAGTGCCTCAAATGTGATCCTCTGTTGTATTGGATTAAGACATCATTACGCTAAATAGATGGAAGATATATGGTAAATTATAGAATTTGAAATATTTAAAGGTTAAAATATATATTTTTCTAGTATAAATCACAAATTATAAATAATTAGGGCAAATGATAGATAATATCCCAACGTTTCAGTTTTATACACTTAATGTCCTATTCTTAGCATATTGTTATTAAAATATCAAATTTCAGAATTTTCACTTAATACCCTCCGATGAGTTTACGGCGCGTATCATCATACATGGCTCGCCGGAGTATTGACATATACAGTCCATATAGATATTCCCTTTTTAAATAAAAAATGAAGAAGGAACGCCGTCTTTTTACCAAATAGCTTAAAAATTTTCGAGAGAATAATAGTCAAATGACGTAGTTCCTTGTTAATCTGTCTTTTTTTTTTCAGTCATCTACGTGGATTGCACATGCAGATGCTCCGACGAGCCACGTAAGATGATGAGTGCCGGAAACGCAATGAAGGACATTAAATGAAAAATTATGAAACACATTTTAATAATAATATGTTAAGAATATAACACTAAATGAAAAAAATCCAAACATTAGATCTTATCTATCATCATTACTTCTAAATAATTAATATTGTGACATATGTGGATCATCCACCATTACAATAGAAGATCCAGACATAATATATGTGCACTCCAATATAATTATTTGAGACCAGTTCGAGTTAAATATTTTTGCCAATCATAAATTTGGATATGTTCCCACTCATTTTCAACCAAACCATGAAACCAACATTGTGACTTGCAATATTCCACAATAATCCTTGTGTTGTGCATTTCCACATACAAGGGAATACTAATTTTCGGACACACATCTAAATTCTATCCTGCAATTTTTCCAAACATAGTAAGACACAGGCAACCGTGTATATCATATCAAAAAAACAAATTAGAGAGAAGAGAGATAGAAACAAGCGTATATATGTGATTGTTTAAAAACATTAGTTTTTTTCTAAGTCTGAAATTTCTTACGTGGTTGGTTCGACTCTTCAGAAATCAGAATCATCACCACACCATCGCATTCTGATTTCTGGAGGCATTACAACGCCAAACTGTGGGCCCCGCGCCATTGGGGCTATAGAGATTCCAGGTTCTCTTTCATTTTTTCTTTTTCAATTTTTTTTTTAAAAAAGAGGAATTTTTTTCAGCTGGAAAAAAATTCATTTACATTGTTTATACATATACACATACATACATCAATTTTCTTTCTTTACTTGGAAAAATCTTTACTTGATTACTCCCCCTTCTTTTTTCAGTTAAAGAAATTTATTAGACATAAAGGCAAATTTCATCAATTTTGGCCATGCTTGCTTAGTTTCCGAGGCGTGCCGTTTGAGAATTGCCATTCACTTTTTTTTTTGGCCTTAAACTTATTGGAGAAAGTATTTGAATCACTTTTTGCGACCATTATTTCTTAGTTGCATTGCTTTTGTTTTGTTGGTGACGTCATCAGCTGTCTGAAAAAACGGGATGGTTTGAGAAGATTAGGCGTAAGAGAGTTTGTTTGCTTGCCAACGGTTTTCCGATACGATTATGGCGGAGAAAGATTTTAGTGTTTTGGCGAATCCGAGGTGCATATTCTTTAACGATGTCAGGTACCACTTACTTCATTTCTTCTTCCTTTTTTTGTGATGATCAAAGATTTTTTAAAGTTTAATTAATTGTGCATAAGTTTGATTGTTTTGGTGATATGAACATGCAGCAAACTTTAATATGTGTTTGTAAAGAGAAAATGCTGAGATACAAACATGCAACAACTATATATAATCAATGTTTGTGTGTGTTTGGAGAGAAAGATCTTTGATTCATTCATATGGTGAATAGATGAATCTTGTTAGCTAAGCTTAATTTAGAGAGGTTATAAACTGTTTCAAGTGGTCATAAGCTAAAGAATGAACTGCGAGTTTAGAGTGGAAAAATTGAATATATATGAAATTGGAAGGGTTTATGTATCAAATACTAATCCATGATGAGATTATTTTTGTAAATCGATTGTTGCTTTTAAGATTATGACAAGAAAAATTGGGGTTAGAGGAGTTTTTGCCAAATACATTACAAGATCTTATAAGGGGGTGTTTGGCTAAGCTTATTTTAAAGACCTTGTAAGATGCATATGTCTTAAGAGTTTATAAGTTATCTAATGAGTTTATAAGCTAGAGTTTATAAGTTATCAAAGTGTTTCGGTAATGAGTTTATAAGCTAGAATGAAGATTGTTGTTAATCCGAGTGGTCGAATGGTTGAGATCAATTGTTGTTATAATATTGTTATGTTGTTTTGTCAGTAGAAATATAGAGTTTTGATGCTAACGTGTTAGTAGGAAATGATTGTTAAATCCGAGATTCTACTTGTTTGTGAGCAGGTCAGCTTTTAGACTTGATGATCTCGGTTTAGACATAGCTAGCATTGCTCTTCCTGCAGCAATGGCTTTGACAGCTGATCCTGTTGCATCTCTCATTGATACAGCTTTTATCGGCCAAATTGGTAACGTCTTCATCTTTACGACAATTGTGCTATCCTCCCCTCAAAACCGATAACTATTTATACATGGAGTTGTCGATCTAAACAGGTCCAGTGGAGCTTGCTGCAGTGGGAGTTTCCATTGCTTTATTCAATCAGGTATCGAGAATTGCGATATTCCCACTGGTGAGTGTCACAACATCTTTTGTTGCCGAGGAAGATGCAATGAAAGCGGAGAGCCTAGATTTCGAAGAGGATGTCTCTAGTGAAGAAAACGAGAATAAGTTGTTGATACCAGAAAAAGGCATGTTACTGAAAGTTGGGGACACGAAACACTTCTAGTCCTAAATCTTGTTATTGCAACCAATAATATGGTTTAGAAATCTTGTTAAATCTCAATGCCCTTTGCCTATAGGTTTGGATGAGAAAATTTTAAGTTTGGAGATAGGCGAGGAGGCTGTGCCGGGGAAGAAGAAGATTGCCTCGGCCGCTTCAGCATTAGTCATCGGTGGCATTCTTGGCATAGTCCAAGCTATATTTCTCATCACTGCAGCCAGACCATTACTAAGTTTCATGGGAGTGAAATACGTAAGGATTGTAAAACCTTAGGATTTCTCATTTTTCCAACTGTAGTTGTATCTCTTCGTCTTATGAGGTCATCAACTCTTGCCCTCGTAGGGTTCAGAAATGTCCAATCCTGCAGAGCAGTACTTGAAACTCAGATCAGTCGGTGCTCCCGCTGTCCTCTTGTCCTTGGCTATGCAGGGCGTGTTTCGTGGTCTAAAAGATACAACAACTCCACTTTATGCAACAGGTACACATACATACGAACATTCTCAATTATATATGAACTAAAGACGACTTATAATACATCTTGTGTTCTTCATCTAGTGGTCGGAGATTTAGCAAACATCATTTTGGATCCGATATTTATGTTTGTTTTGAAGATGGGAGTCAGGGGCGCTGCCACTGCGCATGTTATCTCTCAGTAAGTCCGACACCATCTCAAACCTTTGGTATGTAACGTTTACATAAGTTTCCATTATCACAAACGCAACCGCTGCTGTTTTCAGGTATTTGATTGCGCTGATACTCTTGTGGAGATTACACGCGCAAGTGGATCTCGCGTCTCCTAGCCTCCAATATCTGCAATTAGGTCGTTTTATTAAAAATGGTGAGAATCTATGTACACGGCAAGTCAAGGGACCTTTATTTACCTTATAACCCCGAAACGGTAACTTCAGTTTGAAATGCAGGATTCCTGTTGCTTACTAGGGTCATAGCCGTGACGTTCTGCGTGACACTAGCTGCATCAATGGCTGCGAGGCTAGGATCGATAGAAATGGCTGCGTTTCAAGTTTGCTTGCAAGTTTGGCTAGCTAGTTCTCTTCTGGCTGACGGTTTGGCAGTTGCTGGCCAGGTTAGCCCTTTCATTGCTCTTGGTGAAGAAACAAGTTTCATTTTGTGAGAGTTTTTTCAAGTTTATTAACAATGGTTTCTCTCTGTAGGCTATACTTGCAAGTGCATTTGCTAAAAACGACTACAGTAGGGCAGCTGCGACTGCGGCCCGAGTGCTGCAGGTAACTTCAAAAACAGAGGAAAGGGTTACAATGAATTGTTTTCTTGATGTAAGGTTATCTCACACCACACACCATTTCATTGCAGTGGGGCATAGCTCTGGGATTAGCTTTAGCTGTCATGCTCGGATTTGGATTGCATTTTGGAGCACATGTCTTCACCAAAGACGTTGATGTTATCCGCCTTATTGGTGTTGGCATCCCGGTAATCTTTACAATATAACGATTTAAGAGGGTGTTTCAACGAGCTTATAAGTTGTTTAAGATTGAAAAGTGTTTGGCAGGATAAACTCATAAACAACTTATAAGCTCTTGAGACATTATACCTTAGATGCTCTCCAAACATTTTATAAGTTGGTCGAGCAATAAGCTCTTTATAGTTTAATCCATGATTTTGAACCGGACGATTATGACATTCTTGGCCATCGCAGTTTGTGGCACTAACTCAGCCGATCAACTCATTGGCCTTCGTCTTCGATGGAGTCAACTTTGGAGCATCTGATTTTGCATATTCAGCGTACTCAATGGTATGTTTAATTTACGATGATGAATAATTTACTTCATTAATGTTGATTCTTTCATCCCTCCCTAACTCGTGGAACATGGTTATATGCATGTAGGTTATAGTGGCTATGATTAGCATCACTTCATTGTTGATTCTTTCATCCACCAATGGATTTATTGGGATTTGGATTGCTCTTACTGTCTATATGAGTTTAAGAGCATTTGCCGGATTTTGGAGGTGAGTTTTCCGGCATATATATAGGGGCCGTTTACTTTGAGCGAGAAAATGAATAGATGAATTTTAACAACTTTGATCTTGTGTTTGGTGCAGAATAGGGACAGCAACAGGGCCTTGGGAATTTCTTAGGAGTTGATTCTTCTTGTTTTAGAGATGAGGAAAAATCAGATCGATGGTTTCTTCATGCAAATGCCATAATTTAGGAACTAATTAAGATCTGTAGATTTGTTGTACAAGGTTATGTTTAGGGCCGTTGAGGCCATCTAGGCAGCCACCTAGTTTGATCAAGACAAAATACTGCAAATGTATATCTTTGTACATGTTTCTTAACATTAGCTACGAAATAGTATTGGGAAATATTGCAAATGTTATCGCATGAAATGTTGAATTATTTGCACAATTCTATCAAATTAAGAAACAGGTCGCGTCACCCGATTATTAGTTTTATTGACATGCTTGATTATTCGAATAAATAAGTATTATTCTGTTGATATTCTCTATTTAATTACATTGAATTAAGCAATTAACCGTAGCACCTATTCAGATTTTCACTTTCACTAAAGCCTGAACTTTCCTTTGCCCATTGCGATTTAAAAAAAAAATGAAAAACGTTTGCTACGTATCAATAATTTAATTTCGTGTATGTCCACATGAACACAATGTGCGATCCAAATTGGATGCTATAAACATTCAAAAATCCAACATACAGTATATGTCGGAAATGAACTCATTACTCATGCGCGACAAATCTCTATACGTGCGCGACAAATCTATATATGTCCTAAAATGTTGGTCGAAAAAGAGCAAGAGATACGAATGAGATGCCGCAAGATCCTACCACAACCCGATGGCCTTCCACCAGATCCCTCCGACTCCGAGCCAGATGATGAGGTTCACGACGGAGATGATGAATCCGTAGCCCCACCATTTGGCAAGTGGGACATAACCGGCACCGTAGAAAACGGGCGCCGATCCTATCCCGTAATGAGTGAGCCCCCCCATGAGGTTCGACACGAATGAAAGCACGCAGGCCCCGAGGTACGGGGGCGTGCCCATCGCGCTCGCTACCGACAAGAACGCCGTGAACATTGCGCCGATGTGCGCCGCCCCGCTCGCGAAGAAATAGTGGGAGTAGAAGTATAGAAGGACGAGAATGCCGAATGAGAGCTGCCACGACAGGCCTAGTCCACCAACAAACTGCAACAAAGATATAGTCACATGTATTAGTACTTAGCTAATTTAGAGAAATTAGAGCCATTCAATTTTCCTAACTTATCTACTTCAAGTTTGAGAAATTAGAGCCATTCAACAAAGATCAAGTTTTGTTAACCTCAAATTTGAATTTAAGTATGACAGATATGTCGTGCATCAATTAGTTAGCTGTACCCATCCTGCACACCTCCCTATTTATTTCAACAATTCAAATGAATTATACATTATTAGAGTGATTGATACTCGGGAGATATGTAGCCCTGTTTTTGGTAACATCCTAACTAACTTATAACCTTTAAAGCTCTGTATTTTATCTCTTATAGCCACATGTAATATTTAGATGCCCCATCTAACTCTGCATAGATTGCATCTATTAAGACATTGTTCATGATATTCTACACAAGAACATGTAAGTATGTTGATGAATTGCATAATTTTGAATGTGTACTGTATGTTAATATAGAAGAGACAGCAGAGGAAGTTAGAAACATACCTTAACAACAGTTTGGCTGAACCAAGAGATGAGACCGTACTTGTTTAGATACTCCGCCATTGCAATGAGCGCCGCAAACCATGTAAGTGTGTCCCACGCCACTGATTCCGCTAGGCACTCCTTCCACGTCACCACCCCCGTTACGAGGAGCACCGACAATCCTATTATGGCCGCCGTCACCGAATCCACACCCAACATGCTCCCCGATATCCACAGCCCCACCTGCACATTCATCAAATTCGTGTATTTAGACGCAATTAATTAGTATACTACTATATCTTATAATAGTATATACCGTAAGCAGCAAAGTCCCAGCCATGATAATCTCATTCTTGGACATGGGCCCCATGTTGGCGAGCTTCTCCCGAGCCAGCTTGGGCGCGTCGGGGCTGGTCTTGATCGTGGGCGGGTAGATAAGGTACAACAGAAACGGCACCACGATCAACGACACCAGCCCCGGCACAACGGCTGCCTTCGCCCAATCCACCCACCCAATCTGCATCCCAATCGTGGTCGCCGTCAAATTCGCCGCCAGCGGGTTCGCCGCCATCGCCGTGAGAAACATCGACGACGAGATCACCGACGTCTGGAAGCACGTCAGCATGAGCCACGACCCGAGCCGCCCCTCCGTCCCGTCCCCGACGTTGCTGCCGCAGGCGACGCAGAGCGACTTCACCAGCGGGAGGAAGATCCCGCCGGCGCGGGCGGAGACGGACGGGATCGCCGGCGCGAGGAGGGCCTCGCTGAGGACGAGGCTGTAGCCTAATCCGAGCGAGGAGCTGCCGTATAGCGAGACGAATTGGTAGGCGATGCGGTTGCCGAGGCCCGTCTTGATGAAGCCGCGGGCGAAGAAGAATGCCAGCGCGATGAGCCACGGGATGGGGTCGCCGAAGGCCGAGAACGCGGCGGCGAATGTGAGCGTCTTGGTCAGCACGCAGGCGCCGAGGCCCAGCAGCGCCACGGCGCCCAGCGGCAGCGGCTGCGTGATGATGCCGATGATGGTCGCCAGGAAGATGGACAGCAGCTGCCACGCCACGCGGGAGACGCCGTCGGGGGATGGGATGAACCACAGGATCACCCCCGTGGCGATGGTCGCCACCAGCGGCTTCATCGCCGCGCCCTGCCACGGCTGGGGATCCGGAGACGGCGCCGGCGCAGCCGGAGCCGCCGACGCCGAAGCTACAGTGATGAGCCTGCGGCGCGCCGCGGCGGGGAGCCGCAATGCGGAGCTGTGGCTATATAAAGGCTTGGTGGTGGTTTTGAGGCGGTGGGGAATGGGGCGGGGGGTATTGTGGAAGGAGAGGGGGTGGAGGCGGAGGTTTAGAGGGGTGGTGAGGGCAAGAGACGCCATCTTGAGATGCCGCTTTGCGGCGCTGCTGGCGGTGGAGGTGGCGGAGCAGCTTCCAGTTCTAGCTTGTGTGTATGTGTGTGTGGGGAGTTAGTAAAGGGTAGTGGATGTATATGTGGAGTGACTGAGAGTGAACGTGGGCCGTTGGATTATGTGTCCACCTGTCGTTTGCTTCACCAATTTGAGGTTTGTCTAAATTCGTCAATGCTGCTATCTTTCCATGAAACTTTAATGTTTTCCGGTTAAGGGAGAGGGAGTGATAGATTTGGTGTGGATCGCATCACGGAAGAATCGATATACTCCTTTCCTGTCACTTCCTGTCCAATTTTTTCTTTTTTCTACAATTTTTAATTACTATTTTGTTTAGTTTTAAATTCTTACTATGTTTTAGTATATATAAATATTATTTTTTGGTTCAATTTTAAATTCTTAGGTTTGTAATTAACTTATAATAGTTCATTTGTATATTTCTAGTTTAAAAAAGAGTATATTGGTTCATTATTTTAAAATTATGGTATATGTTTATTCAAATTCTAATTTTTGTAATAAATCATAATTATGATTTACATAATTATTAAAATAATACAACTAATAATTATAAAATAGAGCACATAAATCTATGGGACTGAAAATTGGACCGCGGTTGATCAACCTCCTCACTACTATCACCAAATTTGAATATTTGATAAACCACACCAAATATTTCAGCATTATCCAAGATTACATGCAAATATGTTAAATGAGTAATTGTCGACAATTAAATATCTGGCTTCAGTTCTGGTTTAATTTCATTATCAAAAACATATAAATGAAGCTATTTACAAATATTGTATTTGACGTTGCATCATTATGGCATAAATTTCAAAGATTTCACATACTTGAAAATCAGAACGTGATCTTGGCAATCAGTTGGAACATGGAAGTTGATGGGTGGTGATGGAGAAATGACGAAAAAGGGCTTCGAAGTATAGTGTCCACAAAAGGTGCCTCAATAGAAACAAAACATATTATTGTGTTTTGTCTCTGGCTATAGCAAAGGGGAAGGATTTTGTGATGGCTGTTTTCTTACCCTTTTAAAAGATGCAAAAGTCCATTTCAACATATTATTGTGTTATACTATGCCATGAGTTCCCCCCTCTTCCACTAATGAAAAGCCGTGACTCAAATATCATCTTTGGCTGTCCCTCTAAATCAATTAAACAAGACAATATGACACATTCATTCAACCGTAAATTCTCACTTCTTTCATTCTTTTGTTTGGGTGCATTAATAAAATATTATTATAATAAAATAAATGCAGAATTCTTGAGAGGAAATGAATTTGTATTTATAAATTAATTATATTTTGGGCTTAACCATGGAGAATCAATTCATTGGAGAGTCATCTTTATTCTTATATTTGATCTTGACTTGGCCCATACAAATGCCCGTGCACTAGTTATTTTCCCCTCCTATGAGAAGCCCATTTAGAGTTTGGGCTTAGTCATGTTCTTTTATTAATAGGTCTCTCTAATTCTCCAATCAACAATATCTTTCCTTGCTTTATCGGTCCAAACCTATCTCTAATTCTTCAATTGATGAGGAGCTTAAAAACTGGGCCTAAACCCAAAATCTATGTCGAGTCACGTGAGATACACCTCTTTTACACTTTACACATGAACGTTTCTCATTGGTTCGTGGAGGCACGCACCGACAGAAAATGGTTAGACGCCAGTTGATAAAACACGGATAGATATGCAGACACTTTCCACGCTAGGTGGTCGATCCCTCAGCAATAAGGCGTTGCAGATCTAGAAAAACGATTTTATCCCCGACCATGCATGTGGTAGTGCTGATTTTACTGTTTTGATTATAATTCTACTCCCTCCATACCATATTGACATGTTTTATTGATTTATTTTACACACAATTTTAAATAATACTCCATCCATCTCATTATTCATGGCCAGTATTCTTTTTCGGGTTGTCCCATGTAAAATGGACTATTTTTATTTTGGGCTTAAATTAAGAAATAATTAAAAACTAATTAGGCTTGTTAAAAAATCAGGTTTTCTGTGACCCTCAACCCGGATGGGATCCTCTGTACCACAATTTCTGTGTGTCACAGTGTGTCACTAAGAATTTTAATATTTTTTAATAATGTTTATTATAAAATAAAATTTTATTATTTCATAATACAACATGATTAATATTTATACAAAAAATTAGAATTTTTAAAAATTATATGTGGCACACGGTGGCACACGGTGGCACACAGAAATTGTGGCACACGGTGGCACACGGTGGCACACAGAAAATAATGGCACACGGTGGCACACAGAAATTGTGGCACAGAGGATCCATCCGCCCTCAACCTACCAACCCACTTTTTGAAACTCTCTCTCTCTCTATACCCATCGTTTCTGTCTCTTGCTCTGTTCCGTATCTTGCTCCGGAGAGCATCACCACCCTCTCGCAGCCCGGAACCCTAGAAGCGTCGCTCCGCCAAGTGCCAAGTCGCGCCACTAGCTCAACGGCAGTCCTGCCTCCGACACCGCCGCGCTGGAGTTGAAACTCTTCTTTTTTGCAGTTCCTTTTCTTTTTTTAAAATTTTTCTACTCAATTTTTGTGTTATTTGTGTTTGAGGTGGTATAATTAAGATTTGAATTTGGGATTCATGTTTTATTTTTGCATCTTTTTTGCAACCAAGAAATTGAAATTTGAGGATGGGGGTGGGGGAGGTAGCGATGGCTATGGAAGTGGGAAGTTTTTGGGTGGGTTCAACACAAGGTGGGGGTTGGGGAGATTGGACTAGACAGTGTTAAAAGCATATATTTCTATCACCACTTTACACCGTACATTATTTTTTTTCCCTTTTCTAATTCTTGTACCCAAATGAAAAGGGGGGAATCTTAGGGCTGTAAACGAGCCAAGCTATTCGCGAGCTATTCGAGGCTCGGCTCGGAAAATGCTCATTCGGAGCTATTCAAGCTAGAACTTTTTATCGAGCCGAATTCGAGCCTTGTAATATTCAGCTCGGTAGGCTCGCGAGCATGTTCGAATTCGTTTGTTCGCGAACATGCTCGCGATCTTGATTAACGAACATGTTCGCAAACTACTAATCGAACTTATAATCGAGCCCATAATCGAGCTATGTGTCGAACACTTGCCAAACTCGAGCTCCTACTTGGTATCGAACTTGAACTCCCGAGATAGCTGAACATTATCGAGCTTTTGTCGAACACTTGCCGAACACAAGACGAGCTCGAGCTCCTACTTGGTATCGAACTTGGGCTCGAGCTTGATTAGAAAAATTATCGAACTTCTTGCAAGCCGAACTCGAATCGAGCTCGATATATTGATTGCAAGCCGAGCTCGAACACGTCCACTAGAGCTCGAACAAGCACATTTTCCCACGAGCTGAGCTTGAGCAGGCCGATGTTCGGCTCGGCTCGGCTCGTTTACAACCCTATTTAGGGGGATTGGCATCATCAACACTCGAGGACATTCACGCATTCTCACTTCACAACTTTATATATATATATATATATAGGGGAGGGATAAAATACATCCCCCATTTAAAATAGGAACTAAGAACCAATCTCATCCATTAATTTTGAAGATTGGGTGGTCCAGATTTGATGAGATTTTAT